>JAKZGU010001160.1:386836-888378 GCA_022837005.1 Calonectria pteridis | reverse complement strand
CTGAATCCTATTCTTACTACTATAAGGGCTATTTGTCCCTCTGCGGGGCGACGCCCCTATGCGGGGGGCGGGCCTGTAGCCGGCTTCCTGCTCCGCGGAGGTCGCCCTCCGGGGGTCATGTGCCCCCCCCCCCCCCCCCCCCCCAAGCGTAGCCTTGCGTGGGCGCGCCTTAGCCTGTCCCAGGGCGAGTCGATCCCGCCAGTTGCTGAACCCCAGCCTGCCACCCCTGCCTGGACAGAGACATAGCAGGCCAAGGCCTAGGGGTGATGGGCCAGAAAACGAAATCGAAGTGCTGGGAATCGTCAATCCCCAAAGCCATGTCATTGGGACCCTAAAACCTCCTCTTACCGTGCGCGAGAAAACGCGCCAAATTCCTGACCCAATTGATGCACGGCTGGTAAGCTGCAGAAGAATAAAACCATGACGACGTAGACGGCCAGACATCCATCATTTTGCCGAGGCATACCTGAATCCAGCCAGCATGCCCGTAATGGGACCATGAAGCGTAATCGAACTTGGCGTTTGAGACCAGTGTTGCTTTTTCTACTACCCCAGGTTACACCGAAATGTAACCCACCTCGCACCGCATCACCCTGCGAACACATGAAGATGAGCACGAGGTTTCTCCATCTTGAACACAACATGGAAACTGGGTACACCACGCACCGCTGTGGGTGCCCATCTGAGTCAAGTGGACGCCACCCACGCAACCCGCGCGCAGCCACTGTCTTGAACTGAAGCAGTAGGGACCGTGGACCTGACATGAACTTTGACTTGTCGCACTTCCCCCCTACACACCTTTCTCCCCCTCCCCGAGTTTCTCGTCCAGGAAGGCGCAGCGTGCTGCCCGATGTAGGTACGAACGGGACGTAGCAACTGTCCGACCCCGGTTGTGCCCCTTGCCCTCCCCCCTCCACCGCCAAAAACCGCCAGCCCGGATGTACCTTCCTGCTTGACCTGGTCCTGCAGCACAGGGAAGCAAGGACGGGCAAGGTGCATGCTCTAGCAGGACCATGGCAGCTGGAGACGAGGCCGTGGTAGCAACGTCCAAGGAGCCGGCCCAGGTGAGACGATTGTCTGGCCCATTCCAGCTTCCATCGAGTCCACATCCCGCGCTCCCGCGCTCTATATCCCTGTATTGCACCACGTCGGCTGCAGCCACCGCGTCTTCTCCATTGTCCCGACGCGGAGCCAGGCCTTGCCCATGCCAGCTGGTTGTCTCGATCCGGGTGACGGTGCTCCCAGCACCAGATCAAATCTGCAGCCAAACGGCTCCTCACCCAACCCATGCGCCACTAATTCGTCCGGACCACTACCCGCTGCGAACGCCGCAGCCATCCGCTAAGCCTTGTGCGACCTCCAGCCTCGCGCGGACGCTGGAATTCCTGCACCGCACATTGTTGCCGTTCATCGCCCTGATTAAATTGCCTGATGTCGTGAACAGTCGCGTCCTAGTGGACCCCGATCGATCCGGGAAAAAAACCACATTACAGTCCAGACTCATCTCCTGGAACACAGGATTACCCACTTGTCAAACCTAGCGGTCCTCTGGCTCGCAGGCGACCCAATTAGCGGGAACCTCGTCCCGATCCTTCTCAACCGTTGCCGTTTGGCGAACGTTGTGGCGTACGCTCTCGCACGGCGGCAACGACAAACCACCCGTCCCTAGGTAATTGCTTAGGTGTGCTTAGGTGCTGTGACGTACATCGCCAGGGCACCGTTGGGTTAGGTAGTTTAGCATCCAGCCTAAATGCCATGAAGCTCGACGGCAGCGATTGCGCCGCGTCGCGCTTGACCGCTGTCACCTCAGGGACTGACGATTCTTGGGTAGGGGCTCCCCCTGGACCCGAGCATGCTCATTTTCATGGCGCCGTGCCAGGGTTAGCGCTGACCCGGCTCGTCGACTGTCAACGGTTCCACCACCCAAGAAGAGGAACCCGCGCCAGGATCAGACCGTGTCGTGTGCCAAAGGTCCACTGCACGCGCTTCAAGTGAGTAAAACCCGCTTAGCCACACCCTCCAATTGCTTCCCGGCTCCCTGCTCGCACATGGCCGCCATATGGGCCTTTCCTCTCTCCTATCCCGATCTTGACCGGGGACTTGGAGATACCCATTGTCGACACGACATTTTTTTTTTCTTCTAGTGGCCCACTGCCCCTTTGCGCCCCCCGGCCCAGCTTCATGGGCTCGGCGTCTGGATCACGGCCCAGGAGAAGGAAAGACGGTCTTGCTTCTCGAGCCACTGTCCGGCTAGGTTGCCGATTATTCGGAATCTGCCTTCCCTAACCAGGCCCTGGCCTAACCAAGACTCTGTCGCCCCGGTCTGTGGGGAGGTATATCTTGCAGGGTCGCGCTGCCTTGACCTCGACATCGTTTTTTTTTTTCCACAGACGCCCCATCCCAGCTAGTCAAGCCCTGGCCGTTACTCTGACCACTCGCCAGCCCATCCTTCGCCCAGCGCACGCACTCCAACAGCCAGAAGTGTGTCTTGCGTCCAGACTTCATCCCTGCCAGCGCTTGCCTCCCGTGCATTCGACGATTCTCGAAGCAAACCACACAGGCTTGCACGAACTAGCCCGGGAAGCCAGGTGCAACCACGCTCGAGCTGCATCTCCTCTGGTCTCCCCACAACCTTGACTTGCACTCCGCAACAAGGGCTTGACCATCTTTGATCCTTGAACGGCTGCAACTCAACCACACTGTGTGTGAACAGCTCTGCGCAACGGCCCGAGTTTTCGGAACCAGCACGTGGAGAGCGTTGCGACCTACCCTTTGCTTGCACGATTTTTGCAGGGAATAGACGAGGGAGCAAGAGCGCTTTCAGATCAAACGGCCCCCCCCATTCGAATCTGAGGAGGGAAGAAGAAGCAAAAAAAATAAAATAAAATACGGGTATGTCTAATCAACCGTGCTTCGTTTCCCTCTTGTACCACACATTTGCGCTCGATATCCGTATAATCAATCTGTCTCATCCACACTGCCATCTCTCCGAGACGCGTTGGTAATAGCAAGGCCAAGGCCCGCGACAAACGTCGTGCTCGTGTTTCAATATTGGCGGACATTTGCTTGCTCTAATTTGGGACCCGCATATGATTGCTACGTACCATTCACCAATTCCTTTATTAACGAGAGTCTTGGTGTGATTGATGGCCCTCCCTTTGCTGTTTTTGCCTGTTTGTCTGAATTGAGACTTTGCTGTTTAGGCAATTTTTTTTTAAAAAAATTTATTTATAAAAACCACTTGTCGCACCTGCGAGCTAACTCTTTCTTCTTGGCTTCCCAGGATCAAGCGACTTGTTCCCGTGTTTCAGAACCGATCCGCCAACGCCCGGGCTAGTCTGATGATTTGGACTTACTAGCCTTGCATCGACCAACACCTTCGTGCATCTTCAAGACGCTTACTCGGGTAGGTCGCTTGCATCAATTACTGGACCCTTCCCTGTCATTCTGAGCTCGAAACTGAAAGCTGCGCCTTGGAAACGATCTCGGTTGGCGGGAATTCTTCTAAAGCCTTGAGCACGGCTGACAGAGGATCTGAAATCACGCCACCTTGGTCGTTTTAACAGCGAATATCCCAGTAGAATGGCCACCCGTTGACTCTTCTCCCCCAAAACTAAGCTTTAGTTGGAACGCCAGTTTGCTAACGCCCGTGGCCTAGAAGAACCGTTGGCAGATACTGTCAGCGTGCAGCTCCCATGACCGTCATGTCAGCCCCGCGACATATCCCTGGCCACTTCAAGGAGGAGCATGTGGCGAATGCTGTAAGTGTCAACATTTTCTCTTTCTCTCTTTCTTTGCTTTCCTTGTGTGCGCCGCGTGCTGGTTGGTCAGGCCGTCCCGCGGGATCTTCCCAAAAAAAGAACTATCCAAACTTTATCAAACACGAAAAGCAAAGACGCGCAGCAATCTATATTGTCGCGTCGGAAAATTCAGCCTCAAGTGAAGGCATTTGATGTCGCGAAAAGGTGCCGGGAATACCTGGGCCTCCAAATCTGTCCCGCTCAGAATGCCTGTCGCAAGCTTGTCCTGGTCAGGACTCGAGAAGTGGGCTGAGCAGGGAACGTTCCGTTTCACCAATCCCGGGGCGCCCGCATAGAGCAAGGGGAGTGTGGGCCACCTTGACGTGGTACCCAAGCCAACTCCGAAGTTGGGAGGGGACAGCAGGCTGAAGCGGGACGTTGCAGCACATCCGCATCAACCTCGAGGTCACCACACGTCGTTGGAAAGCCCAGCAGCCTGGCTTCTGCATGCAAGGCACTAGCCACACCACTGTGTACTGTACGAAATCACGCCGGGCGCTGCTCAAGCAAGAAAGAGCCGCGGCCCCAGCTGCATTTTGCACAGAGCGGGCGAGGCGCACGCGCAACCCCAACTGAGCACGGGTTTTTGGGGGGGGGGGCGGACCACCCTATCCAAAACAGTCGTATACCTCATGAACACGAGGCTGGAGGACCCGAAATCGCAACCCACCAATACATCTCACGAGAAAAAAAAAATCTCGATGGGACTTAGCCGTGGGGTGAGAAGTTTCTTGGTCACGGAATGAGCAAGGACGCCTCGAAGAATACGCTTAACTCAGGTTAGAAGCCGATTTTGACGGCGAGCAGCGAGCCATCAGCGGACGGTGGAGCTTTGGCCAGTGTCGAGCGCACTATCCCGTGGTGGGAGCCGGCGGCGTTGTTCCCCCAGCGGGGCAGTCGAGCATTCTCCAATGGCGGGACGGATTGGAGAGCACCGGCCCCTCTGATTCAGAATCTAGGGGCGTGGCACTGGAGAAACGGTTACGAAAGCATGAAAGGCCGATAGTGGACGCGACCAGTGCGTGTCTAGTGTGCTGTGCCGTTGACTGAGCATGATGATGATGAGCATGAGGCACGGCCATGTACAAATCCACATGAAGGCGATACAATGCGATACTGTCCTATCGATGCCAGTTTTCAAAGCCAGAACCAGAATGACATGCCACGCCATGCCTCGAAGCGGAGACGCGCGGGACCGATCCCGAGCGAGAGCGACGTCAAGAAGACGAGACGAGGCAGGCTCGTAGCCGTTGGGCGTAGCCGCGAGCCCGGGGCTTAATCTGGAGCAGCCGGGCGCTCGGAGCAGGTACTTGTTCTGTCTGTTGAGGGTGAGCGTCGCGTCAGTGGCCCTCTTGACTGCTGTCCTGCTTGCCTTGGGGTGCGGTACGGTGCGGTGCGTTGCGCGTCAATTGGAGCCCAAGTCTCTGGTCAGTCCATTTTTGGGAGGTGGGCCATCGTTGAGCCAGCGTGAGCAGTCAAGGGGCGTTGCGAGGAGCGGGGGCATGGGTCCATGGCGTCCTTGGATGGGTCCATGAGCCCATGTCTACCCACACCGCTTGTGGCCAAAATAGGAGCCAAGGAAGAGCCAATCCCGGCGCAATCCTGGCCTTTTGGCTAGCCCCGGCCTTGGAGTGCCCCATTGGGCAGCTGCTCCATGTCGGGCGTGCTGGTGAGGCGGCCATTGGCCACTTAATCAAACCCAGCCGACCCCTGCTGCGTTTCTTCCATGCGTTGTCATCCCCGGTCGTCGAAGAAAGAAGAGAGCTATGGGAGAGAGGGTGGGAGATGGTGGTTGTATACCATCCTCCATCCCACCATCCTATCATAGCTATGAATTCGCACGCCCTCCGGAAGGGCTTCTTCCACCCCACCCCCTTCATCCTCGCTCACCCGCCACCCCATATCCCGCGCACGCCCCGAGCGCACGCCCCCTCCCACCGATGGCTCTGCCTGTCTTGTGGTGTGTCTGGAGTTTAGAGGACTCATCAGTTTTTTCCTCGCCTTTGCCCTCTCTGACGAGGCGCGGGTTCCCGAAGTAGCTCACTCCAGCCACGCCTCACACCTACCCACTCCCCCCCTGGCCTTGGGTGGCCGGCGAGTTGCAGGACAGAACCAGCAAGTCAAAGGCTCCGGGGAACTTGTCGATACTCGACATTGCACCGTTGTCCACCGCTTTGCTGCGCTCTCATCCCAAGTAATTCATGCTTCCGAGATCCATGTGACAGGGGGGTCTTTGCGCGCTGGCCAACTTCAACCTACTCCATATCAGAACCATCTCTCCCATCTCTGTCCCTTTTCCCTCTTCTAATAACCCTGTATGGGACTTGATTATACCTGGCACTTGTCTACTCACCTGCCAAAAGCCTCCGCCTCCTGTCTCCTGAGTTCCGTCCCATCCCATCCTGATCCATTTGCCCATCTTTGCATACCCACTCCAGATCACACCTTGTCTCCATACCCATAATCTTGGTTCAAATACTCGCTCCCCTGCTCCCCTTTGTCTCCCCCCCCCGTCGCTCGTCTGGCACACCCATCCTCCGATCGATCTCGCCTTCTTTCCGCTCCCAGGCCTGTACTCGCGTTTCGCGTTCTCCCAAGGTTTGTGAGCATTGTCAATTACAAGATTTCCAAGCGCAAGAGTAAAAAGCGAATTCGGCCAAGCTGTCAGCTTCTCTTGATTTCCGCTCGTCTTTTTCCCTCGTCAAATCAAACAAACCAACCAGCTAAGCGGTATTGCCACACCCCCGTCGCGTCTTTCTCCCCCCGTCTTTTTCGCTGGTAGTCCGCGAGAACCGGGTTGCTTTATCATCATTGCCGCTCCGAGCCTAGCCCGCCTCACCCGTGCAATCCTAGTCCTCACCAGGGGATGTCCACTTAACCACCTCCCCCATACCCGGTGCTGTCAAGGGGAAAATAAAACACCAACGCGTCCTACCTTGAGCTATCTTTTTTCTTGCCGACCATCGAGCTTCTTCATGTTCGCGGTTTACTAATGGGTCTTCTCTCTATGCAGCATCATCCGCAGCACCAGCAACAGGGTCCGCCGCCTTCCCAACACCTGCACTCGCGACCCCCGAGTATTGTTCACCAGCAGCATCAGGCCCAGGCACATCCGCCACCGCAGCAACACCAAGGCGCGTACTCTTCACAACATCCGCTTCCACAAGCATATCAAACCGGCGGCCAAGCCACCAGCAACCAGGACAACCTCAACTACTACAACCACCCAAGCCCCTACAGTACTCCCGGTGCCACCAGCGGATACACGTCCGCAGGTATGTCCTCCCCGAGCTGCTGCCTTCCCGGCGGCTACGTTTTCGCGTCGCAATTCACAATGGCTAACACTTGTCGCAGACACCTCCGATATGATGGCCGCAGCTCAAATGCCGAGACCCCCCTACCCTCCTATGTCATATCATACGCCTCAATCCAACTCGCCAGCATCAGTCGCATCCCCATCTCAGCATGACCAGCACAGGAGCATTTACGGCCAACCGCCGTCGCAGCATCTGCAGCAGTCGATGTACTACCCTCAGAGCCAATACCAGCCAATGCCTCCTCAGGCGACACAGTCTCCCTACGCGCAACATGCGCCGCACCCTCAGCAGTCCATGACCTCTCAGCCCAACATGATGATGTCGCAGACTGCCCCCCAGAACCAAATGACCCAGCACGCGGCCCAGCATGCGCACGCCGGCATGACTGGCAGCCCCCGACCCAAGATCGAGCCCCAAGTCCCCCTTCAGCTTCAGAAGCCTCAGTCCTCGCCCATGACTCAGGCGCATCACCCCCAGAACGGCGCTCAGCTCCAGAGCCCTGGAAACGCTACCCCAGGCGTCAACCCTAACGCAGCCCCTGGGCCCATCCCCGCAACAACCCCTCTAGTGGTTCGACAAGACGGCAACGGCGTTCAATGGATTGCCTTTGAATACTCCAGGGATCGCGTCAAGATGGAGTATACCATCCGCTGCGACGTCGAGTCCGTCAACATTGACGAGCTCTCCCCAGAGTTCAAGCAGGAGAACTGCGTCTATCCCCGAGCTTGCTGTCCCAAGGAGCAATATCGCGGAAACCGTTTGATGTACGAGACTGACTGCAACCGTGTTGGTTGGGCTCTTGCGCAGTTGAACATTCCCCTTCGAGGCAAGCGAGGTCTTATCCAGCGTGCCGTTGACAGCTGGCGCAACAGCAACCAGGACCCTCGACTTCGAAGCCGACGAGTGCGCCGCATGGCCAAGATGAACAACAGAAAGCAGGTTCAGGCATCGCCGCACCCCGGCGCTGCTCACATGCCCGGTCCCGGCGGGCCTTCAGGGATGCCCGGTGCTCCTGGACCTATGGGACCCGGCGGTCCAACCATGGGCAAGCCTGGCCTAGGTAGCATGGGTCAACCTATGCACCACCACCACACCGGAGGTCACCCCGATGTTGCCCCCGGTGGAGGAGATGAAGTTGGTATGTTCCACCAGATGTGATTTAAGAACCCTCGCATCTTCACCGGACTTTTGATTTGATTTTCCACGCCTCCAACACCTCAAACCACCACCGTCACCATCACCATCCTTGCTTCACAAAAAACTGCTTTATCCGACATATGTTGTGTTGATTAATTGATACCAAAATCTCTTTTCTCCTGTCTTACAAAATTTCCCTTACACACGTCTATACCTGTATCTTGCCTATTTATTTGTTGCTTTGCGTTTTTTTGACGTTTGGGAATGGGTTTGTCACCTCCTTGTCGTTGTTAAATAGCACGGGTCGTCATTACTTACTGCACCGCCATCTATACAGCATGCCGCAGTGGCACGAGGGGTCATCTGGAACTCTTTTTTGTTGGCACAGTTCTGTACATTACCATAAAGTCGCACACAGTTGCTGCTGCTGTTAGTTGTTTGCTTTGCTGCTGGGTTTACGCGACTCCTAGACGAGTTCAATCTGCCTGCCTTTCAGGCCTCATTAAGTTGCTTGGCTTCTGTCTGGTTTTCAGACTATTCACATGTTCGAGGGGCCATTGGGGCCCCTCTCCCTCGCTTGTTTGCTTTGCTTTGCTTGACCTTTGCTTGCTCGCCCCGCGCCCCTTGTCTCACCTCACTTCACACACAAATCACCACTCCGTAACCTAATTGAAGAGAGATGAGCTAACGCGGTGGCATCTAGGCGATGGGGATTCGTATGAGCACCATCACCACCAGGCCCCCACTGCTCAAACCCCAACCGGCGGTGGCGACGACGTGAGACCGGCTCACGTATTCACTGGATATAATAACCAAGGCTATCCCGCTAGTGGCCCAATGTCTCACATGGCTCCCCACGCCAGCGGCGCGGTTTCCGCCAAGCGCCACAGTCGTTCCGATGAGCCTGACGATCTATTTCCCGATATTCCGGAAGCCAAGAAGCGCAAGTTTATCCTTGTCGAAGATAATGTCAGGGGTTCCCGCCTCCGTGTGCGTGTAACCCTTGAGGGTGTCGACACAAACGAGATCCCTGACAGCTTCCGCAAGGGTGCTAGTGTCTTCCCCCGCAGCTACTTCCCTCGTGAGATGCAGAGCCCCCCACCCAGTGCTACCGGTTCGCGCTTCTTTGAAGAAGACCAAGACGATGATGGCATCGAGGAGACCGAGGGTCGCGATGCCAGCCGCCGTGGTGCTCAGCGAAATGCCAAGGAAATGGTCAAGGTCCCCATGGGCGAGTCCCAGGGCGAAATTGCCATTCCCCGCATGAAGAAGACGACGCGTGGCAAGGAGGTCCGCCTCAATGATCTTGGTTACCGCATGGCCTGGCTGCAGAGCCGAGTTTTTGCGGGCCGAACAGTGTTCCTCCAGCGTGCTTGTAAGTGATACCGATGATGGCGTGCACATAATGCATACTAACAATTCCATTAGTGGACTGCTACCGCAACAAGACTCGGGCTGCCATTGAGAGCATCATGCAGGATGTCAAGACAGTCGCACCGCACTACGAGACTCGAGTAGGAAAGCGACGCTGGAACGAGAGAATGCGCCGAGGAGAGAAGAAAGATGACGAGTAGTTTCATCACTTCAGTTTCTTCTGGATTTCCTGCCCGGCTGTTTTGCTTCCTTACATCATTGGCACTGGGGATAAAAAGATTGCACTTGTCTGGTTGTGTTTATCGTTTTGTTTACGATACCATTCTGCGATGGCGATGAGGATGACGCCTCCTCACCCTTTTTCAACTTATATACCAAGGGCTGGCACTTTTCTCTGGCATAGGCCCCGTATACTGGATGACTGCCGTTCTGGCTATTTTCTTCACCGTCCTTTGACTTGTTTATGCGGCATTTTCTTTTCTTTCTATTCTACATCTTTCTTCACTGATGCCGCGTCATTTGGGGTTAATATTCATCTACTCTCTGCTGTGGTTTGTGTATACTAAAATCGAAAGATAGAGGGAGGATGGACATGCTCTTGGCCTGAAGACGTTGACGTCGATAATGGTCTGTTGAATATTTGTGGTAAAATCTCCCAAGACACTTTGTCTATGTGGACGATTTGTCTCCACTGAGAATCGGCTTTGGATAGATTTCGTCTGAGCTTATAGGGAGGGGCGGGCGGAGTATGAGGATGAGAATATATATATTGGCTGGGAGGACAGGGGGATGGATGACTCGGAAGGCTGATGATAATGTGGCACAGGCTCGGATGGCATTGGCTAGTTTTGCGGTCTGCTTTGCGGGCATGCTTTTGTTGATAGACAAAGTCGCATTTTCTTCCATATATAATTCAGTCTTGATTATTGTTCCGGATTTGACCTTTTCCCTCTTGATTGTGAATGCTAGGCGACATTACGATCTTCCATGGCTTGAGCTATTTCAGGTACCGCCCTGTGGCTACAGAGCTAGTCGAGTTCTAACCCTATTGATAAGTGGCTTGCATCTTGGCTTGGTGCCAAGATGACGGCTCCTCAAAGCTGAGTTGGACTGTGCAGACTAAGATGCTGGATTCGTTGCTGTGGCGTTAGTAGCATGGATCCACAAATTGAGCCCTTTGAAGCGTGGCGGTTTTACCCTGATAACTCACGTGTGTGTGATTGGAGTCGAAGAAGATGCAAATGAAAGGATGAGAAGATGACTGGACAATGGAGAGAAAGAGGGCGGAGAAGCCGGACTTGCATAGAACTGCATAACCGAGTTAAGTGAGAGGGAGTGTGCGTAGTCGGTATGTATAACGTACGCGGCATTCTCGGTTGACTCTCATTTTCGCATGGGCACAGGGTTGACACCTGTGCTGTTTCGATGAAAGAACTAGCTCATATAAACTTTCGGAAAAGCCATGCGTCTTTGGTGTTCTGCATTGTTTACTCAACAACGAGAGATGTCGCGTACGGCCAGATTGAAACCCACCAGGCCGGTGATGATGAGTGCTGCGGTTCTCGATACAAACTTTCCATCATGATTCTGCGGCAATGAAACCTGCGGCAACGAAACTTGCGGCAAGAGAGATATGCCGTCAAATGTACGATATTGCGAAATCCCCTTGTATATGTTGTAGGCGATGCGCTTTGATGCCCTAGTTCATTTGAAGGTGCGTGTTCTTTGTAGTTAACGGAGCGTCTGCCGTGCTTCTCTTGAATATCATGTGTTGAAACATGCCGTATCAGTTGGCCATAGAGCTTGTATTTGAGATTTGGGCCATATGATAATGACTTGTATACGTGTTTGCTATTTGATTTCTTGCCTTTATTCGCAGGGTTCTTCAGTTTTGTTTATATGAATATGAAGCCCAGCAGATTTGCCCTGAGAAATACAGATGGATACTACTGTGAGTGGAAAAAAAAGTGAATGGACTGCAAAAAAAAAAAATTTGTCGTGGGATTATTCCACCGACTTATCAGAATTGTTTTTGTGATCGAAGTATTTGGAAAAAAACATGATAGCAATGCTTGAGCTCATGACTCAATTCTTGGACCTGATGGGAGATTTCGGTCATGTACAGGTAACGAGTCAAAGACGCATTGGAAATGGATCAATATTCCCGTGTGTTTATTTCATATTGCCAGGCTGCTCTGTCTAGTACTGCTCGTGGTTGCTTCGCTCCATTTCATATTGCTCATCTAAACGTTATGTCCTGAATTTGGTGTTGTACATCATGGAGTATATACGCCATTCGCAGATCAGAATGATTGGAATGGAGATGATACATCCAACCAAAACCAAATGTGGCCACAAGCGGTGCCTTTTGGGCAAAATTATGACAATAAAAACCTCAAGAGAACAGCGTTTAGTCTGATAGACTATGTCACGAGGCTGCACTTTACATGCTTGGCAGACTTCTGGATAAATTCCTAAAAAGAATAGAGCCAGCAATATGAGAAAAGGCATGCAAGTGGATAGTAATTGTTCATTGGACTGCTGGTGGCCATGCCAAGGGAAATAAGGTTGCAATCGTCGCTGGGCTTGTGGACAGAGCCACCCCTTCCTAAATTTTGGAATGTGAAGGATTTAGTTATCAGTAAGAACAGACAGGATAATCTAGATAATAGTATGGTTGGAGTGGGGGTGCATCGCTGCGAACCAATTGAGCCATACTGCAATTAAGAGACGGCGAGCTATAGAATCCATGTCTATTGAGCATGCTGCTGACGAGTAGAACTTACGGATCACACTTGGTTGATAATAGCAAATTCTTAAAGCGTATAATGCGCCAAAGTTGAAAAATGCCCCGAATTTAAACCATACATTACAAATGATATGGTGATCGAGCTGGGGTATTGGCCCCCTTTGGCTCGCCATGAAACTGAACAGAGTATTGGTAACCAAGCGAAGTTGTGAAAGGATTAGAATAAAGTGCGGCATGTACGGGCCATCCGGATTATACAACCATTGTCTGCTGGAATTGCGAAGATGGCCTATAGGAGCTTTGGGTGTCTATTGTTGGGAGTGTTAAAAAGAGACATGGCCCGCAAGTTCCTCAAGTTCATTCGGCTACACAATCTCTGATGTATTTCAGCCTAAGCACCAATGCCGGAGCCAAATCTCGACATGCAACCCTTGGCAAGGGCATTTCAATGTAACGCTGGGTGGTGGGATTGAGATGTGGCATGGCTTGCATCATCACACCATCCATCTGGACGTGCAGATTGATTAGCACCCTTGAATGATAGCTATGGGATTGAGTTGGGTATCCCTGCTGGAAACCATGGGGGATTATGCGGGGAAATGGTTGAGGATTGAGGCCCGCGAGCATGTGTCGGACAGGGAGCGAGGCGCAGGCATCTCGTGTTTGGACCAGAAGCGTCGATCACTGGGGGTGGAAATAACTTGGGTATTACCTGACATGACATGAGATGACATGATATATGATTGAAGGGAGGTTGCATGTGAGAGCTGCACAGTGAGAAGTGCACCGCTGTCGGTTGAGCGGTGATTGGCGGCTGGGCGAGATTGCAATACGACCAGCAGGACAATGAAAACCTGGCAGTTGCATCTATAGCGCTGAGAGCTGAGACTTGGCACAAAAGAAGCTTTTTAGGGCCCGGCGAGCGTGGATAAACAAGGACGAAACTTGGTGTCAAGAAGGGAGCTGACCAACCCTAACCCTGGCAGGCCCTGCAGGGCGATTCGTCTCCACCAGTCAGTGAATCGAGCCCAGATCCTTTGCCGCGCACCCTTGCTGCGGCTGAATTTGTGTTCAGCTGGGACTCTGTGCGGGTGATTCACGAGGGAGGGGAAGATGGGAGAGGACAGGAGAAGAGGGGGAGGGGCGCTTGGAATAGCGACGCGTGCAAGGGCTGAGAGAGCGAGACGGAAAGAGAAACAGGAACAGAAACACGCAGCAACCGCGACGCAGAGACGGCAACAGCAACAGAGACAGGCACACGTAGGGCCTACAAAAGGACAAACGGCAGGAGAGCAGACCGTTTGAGGCGCTGTCCTTGGGATCCGGCCAAGGCTTAGCTCGCTCGTGCCGCAGTGGGTTGGCCAACTAGCTGGGGTCAGTGACAAGCCACATTGGCAACTCCTCGCAGGCCGTGGTGCTCCCCTCACTCACTCCTCTATAACCTCACGCGCGCCGAGACGTACCGGGAGAGACAAATAGCCAGCAAGGGAACCGTCGACAATCCTCGCCGAAAGCAACCGACGGCACCCAACCCGACCAGGCCTGGCACATCGCCAGCGCGCCGAGCCAGCCACCATGGCATACAACCCCTTCTCCAACCCCTATGCCCACGGCCAGGCCTATGGCCAGCGCCAGCCGTCGCCGCAGCAGCACCGGCAGCAACTGCAGCAGCAACCGCAGCCGCAAGTCTTCGCTGCCGAGCTCGAGGCCCCTTTCTATCCTCCCGCCCCGACCGGCTCTCACCAGACGGCCGATGGAGGCTATGCCTTTGAGATGCCCGCCGAATCGGCCGTTCCGCCCAAAAAGGACGAGGGCGAGCCGAAGCCCGCCAAGGAGGACAAGGCCGAACCTCCAGTGACCCAAGCCAATCCGTGGCCATTTTACTTGGATGTTTCTGCATCGAAACCTGCAGGCGATTCTTCTGAAAAGACTAGCGATCAGCAGCAGCAGCACCACAATCAGAGTTCACCAGCAGCAGCAGCAGCGGCGGCGGCGGCGACGGCGCATACAGCGATGGAGCATCATGATGCGCCGCCTCAGGTCCCTCACTCAACACGCCCGCCAACGTCGGGGCCGTCCAGCCCGAACCCGGGGCATCAGGCCTACTCTCCTTATCCTGCGCCGCTGAACCTGGTCCATCGCCCTGCCAAGCCGGCGTCGCCCTCACCTCCCACCTTCAAGCCGTACTCGCCTCCCGCTACTCATGATGCTGGTTTCGCGCCACCCATGGCGAGCCCGCCTTTGGGTGTCGACAGGACGCACTCGCAATCGGCGACAAACTCGGCTTCATATCAGCCGTACAGGCCGCTGTCTCCCCAGCAGCCTGGAGGAAGTACGGCTGCTGTGGCCGGAGTGGCGGTGGCTGCTGGAATCGCGGCCGGCGCTGCTTCAACCACCACTCCGCCCCCCGGTACGGCGCCTCACCAGCATTCCGTCGGCGCGGCGTCCATTCAGGCTTACACCCCGCCAGGGGCCGCCCCCCCTGTGCCGGATGCGACCGCTGGCTCTCGGCCTCCAACGGCTCCTCTCTCCGGCCCGCCGACGGCCCCTCCTGCAGCGGCTCCTACAGCCTCTCCGGTTCCTAGCCAGGCATCTCCGCCGGTTGCCCATGTGCATGGCACCATCCCCGGCGCAGCACCCGGTGCTGTCCCTTTGATGGCTCCTACACCTATGACTACTCCCGCTTCACCAGCTCCGTCCATTCAGCACGCTGTTTCTCCCATCACTCCTGGTCAGCAACCTTTCACCAGACCAGCGACCGTCCCGGCTCCCACTCCACTTCCACAGCAAGCCCCGACTTCCTACCACCCATCTGGGACTCCTGCGCCGAACGCCGCAGTGCCGTTCCCGCAGCCGCAGTATGCTGCTCCCGTTGCGGCTCCCAGCTATGCCTCGGGGCCGGCGCACAGTCCCTCGATCCAATCGCCAGGAGCTGTCCCACCAAACTGCCCTCAAGCCGCACAAGCAGGAGCGCCCCAATATCAACAGCCCATGTATTCACCACCTGTCAACCCGGAATACAACATCCCTCAGCCCACATATGCGCCGGCAGCAACTCCTTCAGCTCCTGCGGGTACATCTATGGCTCATCAGCAGCCAGGGCAGCCAGGGTTCCAGCAAGTGCCTCTACCGCAGGCGCCTCCGGCCCAGCCATCGTCAACCAAGACGGAACCACAGTCTGCTTGCGATGCGGTGCCGACATCTCCTCCTCCACCGTACTCGCTGACAGTTCCTCTCAGGCCAGCATCGCAACCTCCTCCCACCGGACAGCCGTCGACATTCGCAGCTCCTTCACCTGGATCAGTTGCCCCTGGCCAGGCTCCTCCTCACCACACTCCTCCGCCTGGCCAAGGCCAACAGCACCCAAGTTATCCTCCTCCCCATCCAGGGCAGTATACTACTGGCGCGGTGCCTCCTGGTCATCCTCAATCTGCTGGGCACGTCTCTTCGCCTGGCCAAGCGCATCCTCCGGGTCAATATTCTCCACCTGGACATGCTCCCTCGCCTGGACATGCCTCTCCTGCAGGCCAATTCCCTCCTGGCCAAGTTCCCTCAGGCTATTTCCAACCTCCAGCACATGCACCTGTACCCGGGCAGGCACTTCCTCAAGGACAGTATGCTCCGCCAGCGCATGCTCCTCCTCCGGGCCAATATCCTCCCACAGGTCACTATGCTGCGCCCGGGCATGCTCCCCAGGTCTCGGGCCAGATGCCATATTCCCAGTACCCAGCACAACCCACGTACGCGACAACTGGTACACCTCCAGGACAGACACCAGTGCATGATCCTCACAGTCTTGCCGCGCCTCCTCTACCTCCAAGGCCAGCTTCTTCAAACGGTCCTCACACCAACTTGCCTTCTGCCGGCTTTGGCGCCCCTGCGGGTTATAACCCGGCCAACTTTCCTCCTCCGCCCAAAACGTACTATAATCCACCACCGCAACAGGCCCAGGGAGCGAAGCCAGTATCAGGAAAGCTGTTTACGAGTGCCAACGCAAAGATGCTGTTTGATAAAACCAACCAGCTCCTCGAAACCAAGGTGGCACCGATGTTACAGGGAGCCGTCCATTCCAAGTACAAACCTGCGCATGGCCACCACCAGCAGACTTCCCCCGCGCAACAGCAAGCTCAGTTCCAGGCGGCACCTGCTCCCCAGTATTACGGAGCTCAAGGAACCGGGACACGACCTGGGGCACAGGGATCGGGTCATACTTGGCAGCAGAGATGGTGAGAGAGTGTATACTATTTGAAAGCGGGAGAAACCCTTTTTTTTGTGTAAATTTTGAGGCTACAGTTGTTTACTGCATCGCATCTTGTCCCCAAGTTTTTTCTTTCTTTTTTTTTTCTACTTTTGCATCTGAGGAAACCATAGAGCGAGCGAGCATAAACTAGACATTTACACTACTAGCATATAAACGAGTTGATGGCAACCGTAATTGAAATTTCGTCAGAACTATGCAACAAGACAACAAATACAGATGCAAACACCTGCGCGGTATTTTGAGCCTACGAATGGAATGAGCAGCGACGATTAACCACAAAAACGGCCTTGAAATCTGCACACACGGAACATTTCTCACCTCACTGACGTCAATGTCTCGCTGCTTTGATATCATAGATTACTGGAGTCTCGGCCCTCCGAGCCCACATGCAAGCAACAGCACAATAATGGCAGGTGGCCGTGGCGTAGTAGAGACGACTGTGGCTATGCCTTGAAGAATGCATTCTGTTTGAAACGCCAAACTTGGGAATGGGACAAGGCACAACCGAGTACGATGGCTCTCGCATGAAATGCGGCTTCTCCCCCCTTCTCAGTCCCGAAACAATGGATGCACTGAAATACTCCAAGGGGAAAAAAAGCACGCACGCATAGTCGGTCACACGGTCTTGGGTCGGTCGGTCGGCATTCTCGGCCTGGGAGGCTTAGCGCCGTCTCCCGCTTTTTCTGAGCGGCTGCGGTGCGGTGCGGCGGGCTAAGGACATAGCATCATCACGGAGCTTGGTGCATCCGAAGGAAAAGAAGAAGCATTGGCTTCGGAGGGGGGGGGGCAGCGGGGCTCCACAGATAGGGTCAACCATAATTCCAAGATGTGTTTGTGGGATTCTACGGATTTGGTGCGGATGCGCCGCCTTGGCCCAGGCCGGGCCAGACAAACCAGGACCAGGACCAAGCCAGGCTTTCTCCGAAGGGAACGGACGAGAGAAAGAGAGTGAGTGTGTGAAGAAAGAGCAAGGGGGAGCAGAGCCTCGGCCGGGCTGGGGGGACTGGGGAGGGGTGGTGAGATGGCCGATTGCCGCGGGGCTATTTTCAGGTTGCACACTCGTATGCGAGCGATGCATGGGATCGGGCGAATGCAGAGCCTTGCCCCAAGATTGCTAGGGCCCTACACTTTACACTTGGGTGCCGCGCCGCGCACATGGGTGCAGTTGCAATCGTCATGTAATCTTTTCTCTGGGGGCGTTTCATTCGCTGCTGCGCCGAGGCATGGGGGGCCTTGAAATTGGGCCTGGCTGAGAAAGAAGGCTGGCTGGCTGGCTGGCTGACTGTTTGTTCCCTTTCAACTTCAGGCAGACGAACGGATGGACGAGACGAGGCGAGCTTTGGAGGGCGACCACGCGGAGGCGGATGAGGTTTTGTGATTTGGGGTTACACTGGGTAGGACGATTTTTGTCTCAACTGTGATTGCTTGCTTGCTTGCTTGTCTTGTTTTGGGCTGAAAAAAAAGTTGAACGCGGAGAACAGAAGCAAATTAAAAAAGGGGTGGAGAGACAGCAGTGACATTATCTTTCCGTCAAGCATCGATTGATCGATAGCTTGTCTCTTTTGTCTGCAACCAGAACTGAGACAGCAACTAAAAAAGAAAAGATACGAGGAAAGAGGGGAGGTGACGGTGAGGGGAAACCAGCTTGGAGCTAGAGCAACACAAGGCTTTGATTTGTTCCCATGACCTTGACGGCGATGCAAGGGAATGGCCTGGAAGCTAGGATGTCAATCCTCAGGCCCGATGTTTGCTTTGGCGGGGTGGGACATTTGAGCAGAGGAAAAAGGAAAACCACCGTCGCGTCGTGTGTGTTCCCGGCGCACGGTACAGAATAAGCTGAGCAGAGATAGAGACTTGTCAAAATGCTTGATTTTTTTTTAATTCATCTCGACTAGGTGCAGATACTGTTAATTTAAAAGGTGGGCATAGGAACCTTTTTTTCCTTTTCCTGCTGCGTTTGATACATTAATCAGACGGGAACGGGATGGATGACGGATTGGCGGGATGAGATGTGATAGCGGGGGTGCGCTGCTAATAATATCGCCGGGAGCCCGCACTGGGCCGCACTGGGCCACATCGCGGTCGGGGGTGTGCCGTGGCATTGCAGCTTGTTAGTCTGTATCGGCGTGTCGATCTGCTGGTCTGGATTTGCATGGGCCATGTCTATGTTGTGTCAGGACGTGGGCGGGCTTACACCATCATGCCAGGTTTGGGGGTGACGGCCGAGCGAGAGACCAGGGATCATGGGACACAACGTTAAGAAAAAGAAAAAAACGGAGGAGCATTGCATCAGGCGAAAAAGAAAGAAAAAAAAAATACACTGACGACCATTGATTGCAACTGTTGGACATTTGCACGCTGGCGTCGGACATGTCCAGTCTGTCCACCCAACCTGCGGCCGTCAGTAAATGGGTTGCAATGTCGTGTCACCCTCTTTTCTTTGCCGCCCGCAGGACGCCCTTCCCCTCTCATTTACAAGACTTGCTCACACCTGATAGGCAGGGCAGTCAAAGACATGCAAGATGGGGTGCGGAGGAGCAGCCACGAGCTGGCAAACAAAGAGCCTAAACCAGGGAAAAAGTAACACACAAAAGGCGCAGGCGCCTTGCGAAAGGGAGAGGCGTCGGCATGGCTGGTGTCGACGCCTGTGAGTCGCTCACTGTCCCTTGCCCCTGTACAAATCACAGCTGCAGAGCCACCTCACTGGGTGCCGTGTAGGCGCCTCTTTGCACCATGCCTGCTGCCTTGCTTTGCGCGCTTCTTGGCACCGGGCTACGGCGCCATGTTTCCGGGAGGCAGAAGGGTTGCCAGACGCCAAGGGTTGGGGTCGATCATAGCGCGCGCCCTGCTGCTGCAAACCACATCGCCTGACCCAGGCTAGCCACCGAAGCAAGGTCCAGTTACATGGCATCGGCGCGGTCATGCCGTTTTCTGAGTGTACTACTCCGAGCTGCTGGCCGGTCCGGCCGATCTTAAAATCAGTCGGCAAAGGCGAGAGAAAAAACGGCCGGCGCGATGGCGCCTTGGTCTGCCGGAGCCCAGTGCTCAACAAAGAGGGGGAGGGGGAACGCCTTTGAATCATGGATTTCATGACGACGACATGGCGATGGAAAAGGAAGGGTTCCATTTGTTCCAGGCTAGCCAGCGACTCAGTCCGGAGGGTGGCTAGGCGCTCTGGTGGCGGTGGGCTGCCGGCTCAGGGCACGCGTTTGAGATGTCCATGCGTCCGTCTCCCCCGGTAACACATCCATGCTGCTGGAGAAGGTGATGAAATTGGACCATGGCACATAAGAATACATTGCAACACAAAACGAAGATGGGTGAGGAATCAAATGTTAAAGGAAATAAGTCAGGAGACTGCTGCGTACGTTTGCGTAGCAGCAGGCCGAGTAGGTGCCGAGTAATACGAGCGGTGAATAGCCACGCCACGGCAGGCCGAGGAGCAAAAGAAAAAGGACGACGTCGGCCTGCTCCGTGGGTCGTGAAATAAGGCAATCGGGATGGGAATCATGCATGGTCCAGCATCAATCTCTGATGTTACCCGAGATTTATCAACCGACATACTTGCATGCCTCCCTTTGCAATGGGGACGTTGTCCGTGTGCTTCATCTTACTCGGTCGTTGCCTCTGCTCCACTTTTTGAGCTGCTGTCATGTCCAGTAAATAGTGGGCGAGGGGCGCCAGATGAGGAGGGATGAGGCAACTTCTTTTTTTTTTTTGGGGGGGGGGGGGGAGGGGGGTTGTGTGTGTGTGCCATAAAAAAAGGGCGCGCCGTTGCCGAACATCGCGGAATTTTAGGGGCGGGATTGGCGAGCGTGATGAGGTTTGGAGCCGCCCCTTCGGGTCCTAGCGGATGCCAATCAGTGCCGATTCCGTGGGCGGCGGCAACGATTTGCACTCCCTGATGATGGTCTTGGTTGTTGGTGGTGGTGGTGGTGGTGGTGGTGAGAGGCGCCCAGCAATAGGAGCCTGGAACCAAGAGATGAAAGCCCTCGCTCGCTTTCGCTCTTGCCCTTGTTCCCCGCCGTCTCCAGCGGTGCCATTGCCCTGGTGCAACACGCTCGTTGATTGCACCTGCCTTCAGCTGATCCGACGAGGGGATGTGGTATTGCTCCGAGCGACAAGGAACAGGTTGGTTTGAATGGAAGGACAGGCCGAAGGAAAAAAAAGGAACACACGCAACGCAACGCACGTCCCCGTCGCATCAGAGGCTTGACCTAAGGGAACACCTAAACCTAGGACCAAAAAACACCCCTGGACAAGCATGATAATAAGCCCCAGCCTGCAGCAGCCCAAGGCGCCCAGGCCAGGCCGATGCCCAAAAGGCCCGGCCCCAAAAGAAAGCCCAGCCGCCGCAAGCACCACCCAGTCAATAGCAGTTAGGGACCTGGACACCCTGTAAAACGCAGCAGCCTGTTACTGGTTATAGCTCGCTAATAGGTAGGTAACCTGTCTTCTGGGCACACACCCACAAGCCCGCAGCCCGCATCCGCACCACGCTCACCCGACCGGGCGGCTGGCTCAGGCGCAGGTTCAACCCGCCCCCAAAGGCCAGAGGCTGCTCCCTCAAATTCCTCTCCCTTCACCTCAGTCCTTTCCCTTTTCCCTCCTCTCCTCCTCTCTCCCCCACAACCACCACCCACTCCCACCACCACTTTCACGACCGACAACGCCGACGGTTCGTTTCTCAGCTTTTTCCTCCATTTTTTGCTGAGACCTTTTCCACCTCGACCGACGAGAAATCCTCATTTCTCGCCATCACCCCCTCCCCGACCGCATCGAATTGTTCCTTTCCCCTCTCGCAGCTCTCCCTCGACCACGAACGCCCGAGCCTACGCGTTTCTGACCGCCTCCACCTACCAGGAACCCGTTGCAGGTTAGTCTTCACCTTTACCTTTTTTGCTTCCTTCACCCACCACCACATTTGCGTTTGCTTCTGCATCTGCGTTATACTCTCTCCCACACGAGGCTATTGTTCCGTCGATTCCTAGACTCGGCTGCTACTGCAAACGCGTTTTTTCCTACCTGACCCTTGGCGGAGAGGCACCCCGACTGTCGAGGGTTGGCCCGTTTGTCCATCTCGACTTACGTCGGAGTTTGCCTTGTGGCGTTGCCCGTTGCCCACCGCCCTTGGCAAACCTGATTTTTGTCCGCCGCCCATTTTGCCCCTCTCACTCAACCACTCCGTCATCATTCATCGATTCACTCCTGTCTTTCTCCACCGGCCCCCTTTGCCCGTCCATATCTGACCTGAAATAGCCACATCCGGCTCGCATATTGAACTCTCCATCTACAACAAATTTCCACTCAAATTTTTTAATCTCCATCCTCGCGAGGACGGAGCATCACAACCGACAAGATGACTACTATGGTACGCCTAACACAGCCACGATGTGCCCTCAGCTTATCAATCCACAAATCATGCTAAGTTTCTTGCTCGCCGAGGGCAAGCAGAGCTCGGAATCCCACAGTGCCTCACCTCTGACGATGTCACATGCTGCATTTGGGTTTCTGCCTCTGATTTGGCGTAGATTCCATGGATTTTTAGCTCGACGGCTACATCGTACCCCTTCGCTAGTACACGCTTTTACTAACAACGCACGATAGGATCTACGCGTCGGTAACAAGTACCGCATTGGTCGCAAGATCGGTTCTGGTTCTTTTGGTGACATTTACCTTGGCACCAACATCATCTCCGGTGAGGAGATTGCCATCAAGCTTGAGTCTGTTAAGGCCAAGCACCCCCAGCTTGAATATGAGGCCCGTGTGTACAAGTCCCTAGCCGGTGGTGTTGGTATCCCTTTTGTCCGATGGTTCGGTACCGAATGCGACTACAATGCCATGGTCCTGGATCTCCTTGGCCCTTCCTTGGAAGATCTCTTCAACTTCTGCAACCGAAAGTTCTCCCTGAAGACCGTCCTGCTTCTTGCCGATCAGCTCATTTCCCGCATTGAGTACATCCACGCCAAGTCCTTCATCCACCGAGATATTAAGCCCGATAACTTTCTGATGGGCATTGGTAAGCGCGGCAACCAAGTCAACGTTATCGATTTCGGTCTTGCCAAAAAGTACCGGGACCCCAAGACTCACTTCCACATTCCCTACAGAGAGAACAAGAACCTTACCGGTACTGCTCGTTATGCCTCCATCAACACCCACCTAGGTGTGGAGCAGTCTCGCCGTGACGATATGGAGTCTCTCGGTTACGTCATGCTCTACTTCTGCCGTGGATCCCTCCCTTGGCAGGGCCTGAAGGCTGCTACCAAGAAGCAGAAGTACGACCGGATCATGGAGAAGAAGATGACCACACCTACCGAGGTCCTTTGCCGTGGATTCCCCAACGAGTTTGCCATCTACCTTAACTACACCCGCTCGCTCCGATTCGACGACAAGCCCGATTACAGCTACCTCCGCAAGATCTTCCGTGATCTCTTCGTTCGCGAGGGTTTCCAGTACGACTATGTCTTTGATTGGACCGTCTACAAATACCAGAAGAACGCCCAGGCCATTGCCCAGGCTGCCGGCCAGGCCAACCCCGAGGACGACGAGAAGGCCCGCGCCTCCCGTGCCGCCGCTGGCCAGGGTGCCGCCAAGCCCAACGCCATCCCCAGCTCCCGCCGCAAGATGCTCGAGCGTGGCGCTGGCGCTGGCGTGGACACTCCTGACACCAACCGCGCCATTGGTGGAAGCGACAGGATGTGAGTGATGAGTTAACCAACCCAGCCCAACCACCAACGTTTTCCTTGTAAGGAATCATTTTTCCTTCGAGCGCTTGTCGTGTGTTGAAGTGCCGCTGCCCAAGGGAACCTCTGCTAACAACTTTTGCGCTAACTCAGTGGACGATAAACAGGCTTCGCTCAGCTTCCAAGGGAGCGGGACATGCCTCTGGCAGCTATCGACCGAAATGATTGAAGGGAACCAGCTCTCAGCTCGGTGACCATCGGCAACGGCGACCGACTCTGGCGACATAACCTCAACATCGACAACCGGGCATGATTTTATGGGACACTGGATGGAACGCCACTTCGCGGCTTTCCTCCAGTGCATTGATCGCAGTCGATTTGTTGAGGCCGCGGTTCGGCCTCGCCACTTTTCCTAACGCGTTTGTATCTCGTTCTTCGATGTATCTTGGGGTTTCACGACTTCACGCATGGCTCGGGTAAACTCTCGAATGGTGAAAGGATCGTTTTGCTACTGGAATTGTCCTTTGGGAACATTTTCTGGTGCAGACATTCTTGCCGTTGAGGGTATTGCCTGAACGGCATGTCCGGTACTCCTCTCGTCTTAGGTGTACCAGACCTACGGGTTTCGCTACTCGCAATCCGAGGCGATGTTGCGCCTAGGAGTGCCGGAACCCAGGGTTGCCTGCGAAACAAGTTGCCCCAGGTGTTAAATACTGGTCATTACCTTGAACGATCGACATGAAGGTTTTGGTTCTCTATTTCATCGATGCGGTACCACTGCGTTACTTTGGAGCAGGCATTTCTTTATTTTCCATCTTTTCCTTCTGCTTTTATGGTCGCTTGTTCATGTTTATGGATTTTTTTTCTTCCAGCTTTTGACTCTTGTTCTCGCACGCCGGGGTCGGCTTCTGGGGAGGTTAGTGGGGGGTGACGAAGCCGGGGGTGGCAGTGAGAGAATGGATTGAAGTTTTCCTCGATACTTGCAAGTACTTGACGACCTGTGCCATGAGAGAGCTGCCTGCACCTGCGCTTCGGGTTCAGGAGTGACAGCTGGTATTGGTTGCGGGTCGTTGGAGGACAAGGAGACTGGGTCGTTTGAAGTTTCAACTGAGTCTTGAAATATCAGGGCGTATCTTTCGATGGCAATGTTGTGTGTTGAGGAATAGCAGTCTTCGCTCGGTGGCAATTGCCACGGCGCGATGCGGCAATGGGTATGGACAGCGCAGGTGCACACGAGATTCTCGGCGGTGGGCAAGGATCTGGAGGGAATTGCAGCTCGGAGCATTCCTTGATGTCTCGGTGTGCTGGTAACGACACCAGCCATCCCCTCATTCTCTAATTACGTATGCGTTGGACCATTCACCTACTCCTTCGTTCGGTCGTTACACAAATTAGGTAGTCTATAATTCAGTGTGTTTTGTTTTTTTCGGAAACTATTTGCTTGTAATGCGTGCGTTGCATTTGACTTGAGCCCAACGTTGAGAATACGAGGGGTGGTAAGACGGGCTCCTCTAGTGAAGGGTTACGTCGATGATACGCACAAGAGCAGTTACGATACTCATGGACAAGCGTGGAAGGTATCTTATGTGTACCTACCTATGCACTACGTCAGCGATTCCAAATTGCAGTTTATTGGGATACGAATCCCCAACAGTATGACGTTGGCTTGCGGATGTGGCTGTGCCCTTTCGAATCGAGTTCGAGTCGGTAGGCGAACGAATCAGCCTACGTTGATTACGGCGGGTGGGATCCTCGCCATTCATTGCGTGGGAATTGCATCGCTATAGAAGAAGCTGTCCGTATCGAGGCAGGCAGGCCAGAAGTGGAGAGGGCTCATGGAGGCTAGTGACGAGGTGGCCTTGTTAGGCAAAGGTCGAGGCAGAATGGGGACTATGGAGCTGCTTTAGGACTTGGAGGCAGGTACATGGATATCTAGAGAGGCAGCTAAGGCGGATAGCTTGTAGGGGCTAGCTAGATAGGCACCGCCTGAAAGGGGGGCTCTTTGAGGCCCGAAGGGGGCGCGTGAGCAGCGACATGGGGATCAAGGCATTGGTCACATGGAGTGGGGCATGTTGCCGCGCGAGGGCACCCATCGAGCGCATCAAGAGGAGGAGAAAGGGCATGGGGCTCCGCAGGTCCGCAACATGGGTTGTTTTGGGGAGTTGAAACAGGATGGAGATGTTGAGCGCATAACGGATTAGCCCGGCCGAGACAAGGCAGCCATTTGCATGAATCTCGAGGACGGCTGCGAACCTGATGCGGCATTAGTTCGCATCGCAGGCAGGTCTTTGGTGGCGGTTAATAGATTGGGGCTGTACTGGAGCTAGGAGCGCCTAAACAGACAAAAGAAGAAAAAGAAGCAAGGACTAAACAACAGATAGCGGCGGGCGGCGGGGGATGGACTCAGAGTGGAGAGGCGTTTAGGTCAATAATCTTGAGAGGGAGCCTTCGGGGGACGGGGACAGCGGGATACACACATACGCGAATGGATGTAGGCATGTGTATATATAAACATGTATATATATGCGGGTGTACATCTGGGATGTCACCATCAAAGAAAACAAGATCGAACTGAACGCACACACACGCACGCACGCACACACACAGGTTCAAAAAAAAAACCACCCAGCGATCCATGGTTGATGCATGACAGGAGGACCCTCGTGGATGCAGGTGAGCTATCAAGTCTCACACCCACAGCCAGTGCTACCGTCATCGCATCAGCGCCGGCTGGGCCGTCTCACAGGCTCAGGCTTGCTGACGGGTTTAAAAGGATTAAACTCACGACCATTTGGCGATTGTCCCGGACCCCTGTTGCGCTGCAGCTGTACGACGTTGTGTTGAGCTAAAGCTGTAAGTGTAGTGACATGGCCCATGTCCATGCCCATGGCCGAGCCTGGCGGCCAGAAGCAGCAATTCCCGACCAGTTCGTCGGCGATTGAGGGCAGGCGCAGGGAAGAGAAGAGAGATAAAAAGGCTAACCCAGACAGGCCGAGGTCGGAAAAAGGAAGGGAAAAAAACTCTTGGTTTTTTAGACTTCTTTTTTTTTTTTTTTTTTTTTTTCCTTCCTTCGCTGGACAGTCCAGGCCATCCACGGCCGTCATCCACAACAACCAACCGGCGTGGAGCAGGGGCGGAACACAGACCACACACAACACACACTCTCTTGCTCGCACACACACACGCACACACACACACTTAATATCACAAGTCCGGCTTCTTCCCCCCCATCGTCCCATTCCCGTTTTGGTCTCAATTTATCCACTCGCCCATCGCTCACACGAGACGACGGAGCGTGATCGACTTGCACCCCACACGGTCCTGGTGCTTCACGGCCATAGCCTCGCCTCGACTCTGCACATTCACCACACACACCACACAGCCTCTGTGATTGCGTGAGTGCGCTGCGTGCCGTGGCCCTTTAAAAACACGAGGCGAGCTGTTCGCGGCCGCTTTGCATGGGTCTCTCAGCCGCTCTCTTTCCCTTCCAGAGACCAAACTCCCACGACCAATTTTCTCCACGACCACCACCCCGTTCCTGCCTCCAGACTAACAAGCCCGAAGAAAGCCAAGCTCGCACCTCACGCTACGCACGCACGCACGCACATGTCAACGAACTCCTCAATACGCGCATAGTCCCAGCTCCATCATGACGCCCGCCTCCGCATCCCTCGACCTGCTGGTCCTCACCTTCAACTGCGCAAAGACGCTCATCAGCGCCCCCATCTTTGCTCACCATGTGCAGACCGCCCTGGCCCAGAATGCATCGGGTTTGCCCGACGTTGTTGTCCTGTAAGCCGCGAATCCCTCCGCTCCATGCCATGCCATCATCGCCTCTGCAAAAAAAAAAAAAAATGAAGAGGAGGGGAAGAAAAAAGAGAAGAGAAAATAAAAAGGGAAGAATAAGAAGAAGAACGGACCAAGAAGGGGAATCAAGAAAAACGACAAGGGAAAAATAACCCACATCAACTTGGTCCAACTTCCAAGACGCCGGCTAAAAAAGCTCTCCGTCAAGATGCCCTGCTCCGCCCTACAAGGGAGTAGTAGCTCACCTATATAATCCTTCCCTCCTCTGGGGGGGCGTGAGATATGGTGTCCCATCGGGAGCGCGATGCTGATTCGTGTGCTACATGCAGCTCCCTACAGGAAGTCGCCCCGCTGAGCTACTGCTTCATCGGCGGATACTTCTTGAACCCCTACCTATCACGCTTCCAAGAGGCCATTAACCTCGCCGCCCAGAAGCAGCTCGACCGCGAGGCCCTCGCCGGGCCCGAAGCCGACTCGGCGGCCCCCGACCCGGCCGTCTCGCAGCCCGCCAAGCAGCCGCCCTACACGCTCCTCCGGGCCAACAATGTCGGGTACACGGCCATTCTCCTCTTTGCGCGCGATCCCACCAGGTTACACAACATCCAGGAGGCCGAGGTGGGCTTTGGCGCCGCCGACATGGGCAACAAGGGCGCCGTGGGGCTGCGCATGTTGTACGAGGCCGGCAGCGGCCAGTCGACGGAGCTGACGTTTGTGGCGACGCACCTGGCGGCCATGGAGTGGAATCTGCCTCGGCGCAACGCCAATTGGGCTGCCATCATGCGCGGCATGGCCTTTGAGAACCCCGAGGCCGTCGTCACCAACTTCCGGACCTCGTCCATGCCGACGACCCCGTCGGCCGAGGTCCAGGATGAGCAGGTCGGCCTACTCTACAACGAGCATCACGCCCGGCAGACCCGTCTCCAGCAGCAGCTTCACAACATCTCCGTGTACAAGCCCTCATCGCACCTCTTCGTGGCCGGCGACCTCAACTACCGCATCTCCACCACCTCCCCGCCGTCCACGGCCGCCTTCCCCAGCCTTGACCCGGAGTCGCAGAACCACTACCCGCGCTTCTTCACCCTCGACCAGCTCACCCGCGAGCGCAAAGCTGGCCGAACCCTCCACGGCCTGGAAGAGGACGAGGTGCGCTTCCCGCCCACGTACAAGTACGAGGCGCAGCCGCCCGAGACCAACGGCGGGCTGGAGCTCGAGGTGCCGTGGAAATTTGCCCCTCATCGCTATCCGAGCTGGACCGACCGCATTCTCTACCTGGATGTGCCTTCATGGATCAAAAGCAAGGGTGGCGATGACGCCCAGAAGCCCCGCATGAACATCCGTGCTTACGATGCTCTGCCCCTCCTCCGCTCCAGTGACCACCGCCCTGTCTTCCTACGGGTTGACGTGCCTCTGATTGACCCAAAGGATCTCGCTCCACCGCCCGAGCTTGTCGAGTCCAGCTCCGCCGCCGTGATTGACCCACGCGTCCGTCTGCCCATTGAGATTGACCCGGAGGCCTGGGAGCGTCGGGCCGCCGCCCGGCGCAAGGAGGTTATGGCCGGCTGGAGCATGTTCCTCTGGAGCACGAGACAGGGAGCTTGGATCCTCACCACGCTCCTGACACTCAGTGTCGGAACATACTGGCTCTATCGCGGTCTGTGACGTCGCTGCTTGCCGGCGTATTCTCCTCCCCCGATGATTTGTCTATGCTTCATGACTACGACC
This sequence comes from Calonectria pteridis, assembly GCA_022837005.1. NCBI lineage: Eukaryota > Fungi > Ascomycota > Sordariomycetes > Hypocreales > Nectriaceae > Calonectria > Calonectria pteridis. Next base: position 859,528 of record JAKZGU010001160.1, on the reverse strand, counting down.
AAATTATGCACCCGCACTTTTATAGTTACTTTCAGACCATGTCTACTTGGCCCTTATTATAGGCGTTCTTGATACTCCCTCCTTTAAAAAAATTCTCCCTTGAGCGATGACTTGGTCTTGTCCCCTTTTTTTTCTGGTTTTTTGCTGTTTTATTCACCTTGGCTCTTTTTTTTTTTTAACGCCCTCCCCCTTTTCCTGCTTATATATATTTTACTAGAGCCCTACGGTGTAGGCGAAACGGACTTTTTGATGTTATTGCTATAGTGGAGATGATGCTACTTCTCCCAATACCTCTGCTTTATAGCTTCTGTTCTTTTTTTTCTTTTTTATACTCTTCTCCTATTTTCTCCAAACTTCAAGCACGCTCCCTACCACACATGATGGGATGGAATGCAGGGCTGTGCCGAGGAACAGGTTATGGGAAAGGGAAATTTATCAGCTTTAGACGTCACTGTTCCTCTGGGAAATAATGAACTTCGGTTCCACCAAAAAATAAAAAGCATTTCAGTGCACTACGTAAAGAGGCTCTTTCTTGGGTCAGTGAAAGCTTTGTGACTACATGATGTAGCTAAAGAGACTATTTTTCGTAGTGCTGCTGCCGCTGCTGATGGCATGATTTTTAGTTTCCTCTTTATAGGTGCGGATCGGGTTTCACTGCCAGATCCTTTTTAAGAAAAAAATTGTCCGAAAATACAGTACAGAAAATGTATAGATCAAGGAAGCTAATCATGCCGAGAGGCTCTTCCTTTGTCATTCCTAAATACGCCAAATGTAACCCCCAACCTGTAATAAGGAAAGAAACCAGTAAATCAAAGGCTGCTGTATCAAATCAAAAGGCCTGCGAGACGCAAAAAAAAAAAAAAGAGCATCAAATCGTGGTCGTTTCTGGTATTCGTGAGCCATTCTCCCCCCCCTTATTTCAGGGAGGGCCATTGGTTTTGTAGATGAAAACGTATGTGTCGGTTGCATGTACAACATTGCACAAAGGGGACTTGTTATACAATTGAGTTGGTAAATGCATGCATGGTCTTGCTCGGCTGAGAAAGCCAAATTGGCTCTTCGTGATTAGCCGTTGACCACATGGGAAACGTTACTGAAACATTTTCCCCTCAAAAAAAAGAATACTTCAGTTTCGTGTTCCCCCTCCAATCTCCATTGATGTTTATTTTTTTTTATTTTTTCGATCAAAAGTCAACAAAATATTGGTCATACTTTTGCGCCATGTCTGGGCCATAGGGCTCCCGCCGACCATCATCTTCTGGGTAGACGTCAAAGCATTGAGCGTCGCCGGGGTAGCGAATGGGAGGCAGAATGGGTCCCTGAACCCGGCGACTTAGTATATCGTCCCAGTTTGTGTTGCGAAAGAATGGGTGCGCCTTGACGCGTGCAGCACCACCGCTGATGTTACCTAGGCGGCGCGAGCGATCGACAGTGCAAAGCGAGCGAACGAGGTCTTTGGCATCTTCGGATAGGGGGGGGTCTTGAGGGAAGGCAACGGGCTTCTCCAGGATTCTGCAGGTTTCAGGTCAGACTCCGTGTCAGTGGTGGTTGGGGGGGGATTGCTTACTGCTTGTAGATCTCGATGGGGTTCTGGTGCCAGAAAGGCGGGTAGCCCGTCAGGAACTCGTACACCAAGATGCCCAGTGCCCACCAGTCGACGGCGCCAGTGTGGCCCTTGTTCTGGATGACCTCGGGGGCCAGGTACTCGGGGGTGCCACAGAGGGTGTAAGTCTCGGCGGCTTCGTTGTCGTCGTGGTAGCCCAGGCGCTTGGCAAAGCCAAAATCGACGAGCTTAATGTGACCATCTGCATCCAGCAGCAGGTTCTCAGGCTTGAGATCGCGATATGCGATGCCGCCTTGCTGCTCGTGGAGGAATTCGAGCACCAGGACTATTTCGGCGGCGTAGAAGCGGGCAACGTGCTCCTCGAAGCGGCGCAGCTTGCGGAGGTAGGTGAAAAGCTCTCCGCCGGGGACGTAGTCGAGGAGCATGTACAGAGAGTCGTGATCGGAGAAGGAGGCGAGGAGGCGGGTGATGAAAGGATGGCCGGCGACGTCAGAGAGGATGGCGCGCTCGTGACGAACGTGGTCAATCTGCTTAAGACGGATAACTTCGGGCTTGCGCAAAATCTTGAGGGCGTATACTTCGGGGTTCAGCTGGTGGTCGAGTGGAATGTGGGCGGACGAGGCGGGGCGGACAAGGCAGACTCGCGCAAAGGTGCCTGTAGCTTTGTTAGGCGACACTGTGCGCGACGACGAGGAGATGAGCAAGGCCAATGGCTGGGTCAGTACAAACCTGTGCCCAAGGTGCGCACCCGCCGAAAGTCGCTGAGTCGAAACTTGACGCCATCGGCGGGTACTGGCACGGGAGGCTCGCCGGGTCGGAGGGCAGCCAGGTCGCGGGACCCCGCGCTGGCCACAGGTGTGGATGTGGCGGCGGCATCGTGGGGGAGCGCTGCCGAGGCGGGGATGCCTGCCGACGAAGGGAGGTTGGTGGCCTGCGAGTGCGCAACGGTGGCAGCCATTGTCGCGTCGGTGGTGAGGATGCGGGCGAGCGTGGCGAGCAGGACGGGCGAGAGATGGTGTTTCAGGCGTTTGAGGAGCCGGGTTGGAATCCAACCTGAAAAGAGAGAGAGAGAGGGAGAGAGAAAAAAGACGTCTTAGTTTAGGCGTTGGGCCATGGCCACTCAACCAATGCGACCAGGGGATCTAGCAAACAATAAATCTGGAGGAGGGAGAGGCGGGCCTATGCGGTTTCGGTTGCAGACGTCTTAGCCGTCCGGTACGTGACAAGGTGACGTTCAATGGGGGCGTGGGCTAGGAGAGGGGTGCGGGTGCTGCGGCGTGCCTATCAATTCGATCAAGTAATGGAGCGCATGAGGCGAGTCAATGGTAGTCAGCACTCGGTAAGCAGGCAGCGGGAATGATGAAGAGGTGCGTCAGGGGGGGGGGGGGGGGGGGGGGTTGAGGAGAAGGAAGAGGAAGAAGCAGGCAGAAGAGGCCGAAGAAGAAGTAGAAGCAGAAGCAGAAAGAGGAATGTGAATCACGTCTCCGTCAGCGGCGGGGAGGGGGGAAGCGAGAGCAGCATGTGCGTGACTGAAGGAGAAGCGAAGCGGGAGGAAGCGACGGGAAGATTAGGAGCTACGAGATTCGACAATGATGAATGATGGACGGACGACGATGGAACTAGGCCAACTCCAGCCAAGCCCGCTTTCTCCACGCGAGCGCAGCGCTGAAGAAAAAGAATGAGGAGACAACAACAAGGGCAGCACGAGGCTGCTTGCTTGCTTGCTTGGCCACCACGCGGGAGCAGAGCTTGTCCACAGGCTTTTTTTGCCAGCCAAAGACAAAGGGGCGGAGCGGGGAGGAGGGCACGCGGACGGGCGGCATCTAAGCCGAAAGGGAAAAATGCAGCCTTCTCCACTGCCCGGGAGGCGGGTAAGGGTTCTGCTGCGTTGAATTGAAGGCGAACGGCTACAAGACTGCGCAAAAGAGGTTTAAAGGAGAGACAGTATGACGCAAATGTGGCGGGGGTGGTGCTGCCAGCGGACTGAAGCGAGGAGCGAAGAGTGGAGTGGATGAAAAATGACGCCCGCCTTTTTTCTTCTGCTTCCCGCTTTGGTGGTGTAAGTTGGTTGCCAATGGCATTGATTGCTTTTCTTTGCTCTGCAACAAGTTCCAGCCTCTTCCGTTGTTGCCCTTTTATTATCGCGTGCATGATTGCCAGTGCTCTGTGCTCTGTGCTCTCTTGCCCAGTGCTTGCTTGCTTGTTGTTGCTTCCCTCATTTTCTTTTTCTCGCAACAGGTGGACGCATCGGGACAAGCTGCAACCGTTGCCGTTTCATAAAGCTTTGCCTCTCTCTCTTTTTCTTACTCACCTCTCGTGAGACGACGACACAATGTGGACTCCGGCAGTGGAGAGGGAGGAGGGTCCCGATTTGGGGTCCCGACTTGGGATACCCCCGGTTCGGTCCTCCTCCGAACCTCTCCCCCCCCAGCATACAGGGATCAGCCAGCTTCGCACGCGCAACTCCACGTGAACATGTCATGGACAAGAGCTGGACAGAGCCCAGACTCCATGCCGCTCACTTCAAGACGGCCCCCAAACCTTGCCCTGCTCGCCCTGGGTTCCCTTTTGGGAGAGGAAATGCAAAGGAGAGGGTAACCAACCTCGTTCTGTCTCCTTGTATGCCCCGTTACCCAACTAATAGATCCCACGGAATTCCTAATCCAGACTTGCAGATAAGTCGCTGATCTGATGGCATGCATGCATTATCGACACAGCAGAACCCCTCGGCCCACACCCCCTCCCTCTCCGTCCGATCCAACCCCGATGCGTCGGCCTCAAATCCTCACCAGTCCCACGCCTTCGGCTCCTGCTTTCTCTGGCGTCATGGCCCAGCGCTATCTGCGGGCCTGATGTTTCTTTCGGGGTGCCAATGAGCGATGCAACCTCCAGCACCGCCCAAATTTCGTGCCACCACACCTCGGTCTCCTGCCCCCACGCTTCAGGGCGTTCCCGGCCCGGCTAGCTAGGTGTGTGTGTACCCTTTCCCGCATACCTAACGGTAGTATGTCATGGTCACGGCTAGCTGTTTAGTTAAGAGAGGGGAATGGGGTTGGGGTGGAGGAGGGGTCCAGCCCGAGCCTTTGGGAATGCTCAAATGGGGTGAGACAGCTGGGGCTCATGCAACCTGGGCGCCACCCTATCCTGCTTGACCACACCTGTGGGAATTGCACCACATGTGACCTGACGATGGGGCAAATGCCTTTAGCAACTCCTGCTACTCGATTGCAACCCCGCGAAAATATCCTGACCGCCTCCCCGCTGGCTCCAGCTTTGCAGACGTTTACAAAATCTGACAAGAGTCACCTGGGCATTCCAACTAACACCGAAAAGCAGAGACAGGGTAGAGGCCTGGAGATGGTCTAGGCCGGAGGCAATAAACCCGAAGTTAAAAGAACCAACTCTCACATGTCTGTGCTTATATGCGGCTTGATGTTCTAAACTAGTTGCATGTGTCACCGGTGGTTGAGCAACTAGACGGACGCATGGCATGATACAACATGGCGCCTCGATGCTTACATCCTGTGGTTGCGAAACCCGTCGCACAGTCACATGGACAAACATTAGACCACCAACTGGATTCGTGCCGGAATCGCAAGCTTTGGACATGGAAACACTTGAGATGGCTCATTTGAACCACTTCCATCACATCAGTTCTTACATCCTGCAGCCGCGCGTATCCGGCATTCATCCCGAACCCCACAACCTTGATCAACATCACTATAAAAGAAGGTTGGCGTTGAAAACTATGCCAATTATATTATGTCGGCCCGATGGCAGATTCAAAACTACAATTGCACGACAATCCCGGCGAGCAACGCAGGTTCCCGTGAGCTACCGAGGGCCCAACCTTTTTCAACTAAATCTGGTTCACCGCCTGTCACTTCGCTTTTCGAAGGAGTTGGGTTCGTTGTCAGGCACTAGCTTCAGAACGGAAACTAATTCGCCGCCGGGTCTTGACTTGCCTCAACCGCTGGCTTCTCAACAAATGAGTTGTCAGAAGAAATTAAGAACTTTCTCAGTCTTGTTGATGTGGTCTGGATGACCAGCCAGCCATGTGATGGTCCGCACCCCAATCTGCAAGCTGCCCAGTCTCGATGTTTAAGTCAGATGGAACACAGCTGTACATAATCATAACACATGCGGAATATTGTCCCGCGTGCGAGTTGATTGGGGATTTGATTCACGGACATTTCCAACATGGTCCTTGTTCTGAGCGGATATAGTAATGAGCACGCTCCGAAGCAACATTAATCATCAGGAGGTTCAGTTGTCTTTTCACGATCGGCAACTATTGAACAAAATATTAAAAGAAAATAGAAGACAAATCCCTCCATCGCATGGGCAGTAGCATTTGATAGCATTTGTATTGCTTTTCTGTGAGTTGAAATTTGGTATCCATGCTGTATCGCCTGTTTTAGAACCCATTAGCCGCAAATCTGTAGTATTGAACATCATGGCAATTTCACAACCACTCGATTTGACAAATAACCAGAATTGCTTCAATTCAATATGGAATAAACTAAAAAAACCAAGGAGAAAAAACCACGCCTACCGGATTTGCGTCGACAGTTGAGTAATGCCATCTTTTCAGGTGTAAAACATTCTATGTCACCCTATAGGGTACCATAGCTTTCGCCACCATCCAGGTCATTGTTACCACATCACACACAAGTATCTTCAGCCGTCTCTGAAAACACAGGCGACCGGAGATGTTCCAAGGACACTAACTATAAAGGGGCCTCGATTCCTTCTTAATACCCACCTACGTTCTTTTTAAGCACGCGCACCACATTATCAGCTGTCGCCTTATTCTCATCAAAGTCTGTGACTCGATATCCACTTACGGCTCGCAACTCAGCATCAACAACTGCAATGGGTTCCACGGCTTCGTTCCTTGGCTTTCATAGAAAACCTAGGTCAGAGGACAACAACATAGAGCTTGATCTTATCGTAACGGAACTCCAGCCAGGGTACACCGATGCTTCCTCATTCTTACCTCACAACCCCATGATCCCTTACACTCGGGACAGTGTTCCCCTCCCCACGCAGACATCGAAAGGCTGATAATGAAACCACTGGTATCAAAATCATCAACGGAGAACATCACGACGATCCCATAACTACCCAGAGCTCATCAGCCGCCTTGCCCTGCTACCGGGGGCGAGAACAACCGTGGCAGTGGGTCCATTGCCACGCCCGTATCGTGGCGGTTTGGTCGCGATCACACGGGAAGTGGGCTGGGCGCGGCTCATTCCTGGTTCGATATAGTCTAGACCTCTGGGGTGATCAAGAAAAGGTGGAGGATGAAAAGGATAGGGGAGCCGTTAGATGAGAGTGTCATGAGGGAGCCGGGATTGCGGAGAATGCCAATCATACAATATTGCAAGGTTGCATGAATTAAACTATGCTGGCCAGACAAAGACGGACCAATCAAGGGCCTTATTTGCTTCGGCTTCCGCTCCGCGTATAAGCACTCTTCGGCTTTTTCTGACGCGGCCTGGGGAAAAAACCCAGAGCAGATTGATTATTTTTAAATCTGCCTTGGCCCGTGGGCGATGTGTAAACTCTATCCATCTTGAAACGATGAAGGCGGATTGGATTGGCAGGCACTTCGCCGAAGCTCAACTTCCAACGTTTTTATTTGGACCCTGCGTGATTGGATGTCTGTTTCCACGAGTGGGTGCTTCAATTGATGTGCAAGCCCAGCACCACCATGGGCGCCAAAAAAGAACCCCCGCCGATGATATATTTACCGTAATTAGCCTGTCAAGGTATATGTGATGATTTTAAATCATGTGACGGGTCAGATACGAACAAGCCGTGGTTCAGCGCTCGTATTTGGCGTAATTGGGTAAGCTGCATTGTCCATCTGTGACGCCGAGCTTACGCGCATTCATATCAGGCTCCGTCCCAGCTCAGCTGAGGTCCCAGATTCGGACTCTCCCAAGTTGTGGTGGTCACCATGATGCAACAAGCAAAAGATTCCAAGGTGCGACGGTCATGTCTCGGTGTCATCTGGCCAACCGGCAACGGCCCGGGGCTGACAGGGAGCCGTTTCAAATGCGACTCTGTGGACAGGAATGGACAATTGGACTTGGGACGGGGTACCCGTTACGGCCGACAATTCCATCCTATTTCCCGATGATCATATGTGGATCGATGCGCAAAATAGGCTTTCCCAAGATGCGGTTAGATTCACCTCAAACTTCCCGCCCAGCTCACCCGTGCACGCAAATCTACTCTATCGAGGGGGCTTTATCAGGACGCACGGCAACGGGAACGGCAGCAGAACGAACAGGTGCAAGGGCTGACATGACGGACGGCAGCTCCAGGGTAGGAGGCAGCTCACTGGGGAGAGGGGCTCGAGAAGAGTCAGAGAGAACAGCCCCCCAGGCCCAGGCTCTCAAGCCACAAGGGCGCCACAGTCAGCTTTGAGACAACGGGGGGGGGGCATGGCAGGCGCTGGACGCTGAGCAGTGGCGCTATGCCTTGTAGAAAAGCACCCTTAGGCCCCCCGACGACCCCTAGGCTGCGGAACGCACTAGGAGGTTGCCTCCACAGCGAGAGCGAGTTACCGCCAAGGAAGCTCCGGCTCCACCGCCCACCACAACTGGCCTGGGGGGGCTCATGCTCCTTCACTACCGACGTGTGCCTGGGTCCCATAGTCAGCCCGCCTCTTCTCACCTCGTGCAGCAGTGCAGCGCAGCTGGCAGCCAGATACTGCCAACGAGCTCCTCTCCTTCTCCATCTTGAAACCTTGACTTTTTCCCCTGTTGAACCAACCAAGCCATTTCTCTCTGCTCGGGCTGCATCTTCTCTTCTCTTTTTCCTTCTTCGTGCTCCTGTCCTTTTCCCCTCCTTCGGCCTCAACCCCCGACCTTGGACCCCGACGCCAGCGTTAGCCACACCATCTCCTCCGCCCTTGCATTCTCGTCTGCCGCCTGCCCCGACCTCCCCTCTCGTCATGCGCCGCGGCCGCTGACCGAAGCCATGTTCTCCAACCTGACGAACATCGTGCAAAAGGCCCAGCAGCTCATCGACCCGACCCAGGGACTCAATCTGTCCAGCTCGGACCGGAACCCCTCCAAGGCCTCGCTGTTCCAGAGCCAATTCCGCCTCCCCGCCTCGCAGACGCCCCTCTACGAGATCAATGCCGAGCTGACCATCCCGCCCTCCAACGCCACCCATGGCGACAAGGACCACGACCGAGGTTGGCGTTACGCCGGCAAGCTGCATCTCTCCGAGCAGTTCATGTGCTTCTCGACAACCCCCACCAGCTTTCTGCAGTCCGCCAGCACCTCGACCTCTTCCGCCTTCACCGGCCAGACACATGGTGGGGGTCCCAGCGGAAACGGCTTCACCTTCCCACTGTGCGCGATCCGCCGAGTCGAGCGGCTGAATAGCCAGAATTTCCAGGTAAGGAGGATCCTTCCGAGTTGTTTTCCTGCGTTTCATATCTGACCCCCTTTGGTCTTAGTTTGCGCTTGCTATCACGACGTGGAATGCACTGCTCGGCGACAACCCCAAGGACAACAAGGACAACAAGGACAAGAGGGACATTCGGGAACAGCGCATCACAATACACCTGGCTGGTACCAGGCAGGGCTGTGAACGCTTTTGCGATGGTCTGAAGAAGGGACTCCGGGCTGGCGTTGGCAACGTCTCCAAGCTGCGAAGGGTCGTGGCAGAGTGCTACTCCGAATACCTTTTGCGTCCCGACGAGAAGAAGAATGCCACTCCGCCCGATGCCGGTCTGGGGATGCTTTTCCGATATCCTGGTGATGCCAAGAAGCTTAGAGACAGGGCCAAAATGAGGCTTTGGGCTGAATATCTGCGAGATAACGGGAGGAACTTTACCCTTCTCAGGCAGCCGACCTTCCACAAGCTGATTCGAGTCGGTCTGCCTAACAGACTTCGTGGCGAGATGTGGGAAGTGACGTCTGGTTCCATCTACTTGCGGCTGGAGAACCCTACTCAGTACGTGGATACCTTGGCCAAGTTCGAGGGCCAGGAATCGCTCGCTATTGACGAGATCGAGAAGGATCTCAACCGCAGTCTGCCGGAATACCCAGGATTTCAGAGCGAGGAGGGTATCGGTCGCTTGCGCCGGGTTTTGACGGCCTACAGTTGGGTCAATGCCGATGTCGGATACTGCCAGGCCATGAACATTGTTGTGGCCGCACTTCTCATCTACATGTCGGAAGCCCAGGCCTTTTTCCTCCTCTCAGCCCTCTGCGATCGCCTTGTTCCGGGTTACTACTCAACAACCATGTACGGAACCTTGTTGGATCAGAAAGTTTTTGAATCGCTCGTTGAGAGGACAATGCCGATTCTGTGGGAGCACCTCGTTAAGAGCGACGTTCAGCTGTCCGTTGTGTCTCTGCCTTGGTTCCTTTCCCTCTACATCAACTCGATGCCTCTTGTTTTCGCTTTCCGTGTGTTAGATGTGTTTTTTGTCGAGGGTCCAAAAGTTTTGTTCCAGGTTGGCCTGGCTATTCTGCGAATCAACGGCGAGGAGCTTCTGGATGCTCCCGATGACGGCGCTTTCATCTCCGTCCTGAAGTCGTATTTTGCACGACTGGATGAGTCCGCACATCCCAAATCAGAGAACCCTAAGCTCCGCGCGGTTACGAGATTCCAGGAGCTCATGGTGGTGGCATTCAAGGAGTTTTCCGGCATCACCCACAGCAGCATCACCGAGCTGAGGCTCAAGAACAAGGACGCCGTTCTCAATAATATTGAGAGCTTTGCCAAGAGGACCGCTATTAGAAACCTTGGCCCTGACAGCAAGCTTCTGAGCACAGATGAAGTTGGATCGTTGTATGATCGATTCTACAATATTCTTTATGAGAGACAGCAACGTGATATGATGATCCAAGAGGAGAAGCTGCGACGAGCTAGAATAAGCAGAGCCCGGGCCTCGGAGCTTTTTGCGAGCCAACAGCAGCACAACGAGGTTGAGAAAGGCCGTGTCGGTCTGGGCCCGAGTACGAGTTTGATGGATTATGATGCTTTCCGGGAGTTCTTGGCCAGCATGTCGAAGTGGGCCATTTCCGATTCCCCAGCAAGCGACAGACAATCAATGTTCAACAGCGCAAGACGGCCTTCCGAGCTTCTGTCCCCTTGGGGACCGGGCCCGGAGCCTGCAGACCACGAATTCTTGAAGCGTCTGTTCAAGAAGTGGGATGTCGGAGGCACGGAGGCGCTTACTCTCCAAAACGTTGTTACTGGCCTAGCGCACATCAGAGGCAAGCGAGACATTATGGGTACTATTACATATTTCTTCGAGCTTTACGATGATGACAAGGATGGATTGGTGGACCGTGAGGCAATCCTGCACATGTCTGAGGCCCTGCTGTTCCTCTCACGCCGTGGTTTGGAAGGTTCGCTTTCACCCAGCGCCTCGAGCCCTACTCTGGATGTGGAGACTGCTGCTCCAAATGAGTCTCAGAACAGCCTGCCCGCTGGAATTTCGAATAACGAGCGATTCTTAGGCAGCGTCAGCGCGTTCATTCGGCGATGCTTTGAGTACGCTGACCCGGCCAACCAAACTCCCACCACACCCAAGGGTGATGGTCCTGATGGCGATGCCTTTGCAATCGGCGATGACGAAGACGATGAAGAGGACCTTTTGGGCTTTGAGTCGCCTTCGGGATCACCTACAAAAGCACAGAAGCCCGAACTCGCATCTGGTTCTGGCGGAGACGTCGCCTCGAGACGCCGGGTTTCCAAAGCCAAGTCCGAGGCAGCTAATGCGGCTCTCGATCCCGCCCACCCTCTCCAGCTCTCGTTGCCGACGTTCAGGATGGTTGTCCTGGCTGATGAGCTATTAGAGCAATTCTTTGAATCGTCATTCCCAGCATCCTTCCACATCATTGAGGGATTGCCAAACAACACTCCTTCATCGTCAACGCCTTCTCTTACTACATTTTCTAGTCTCGGTTTCGGATCTCGACCGCCGCCGGCTTCCCCCGCTCTCGGTGGTCCCGGAGGAGCTGGCCGCGGACTCCGAGGAGTTTTGGACAACATTGTCACAGACGGCATGCGTGTGGCAACCGAGGTCCGAAGACGTATGGAGGAGGCCCAGAAGGAGTTGGAAAAGAACGCACTGCCTGGACAAAGACAAGAGGATGATGATGACGACGACGATATCGGGGTTGAGATTGGCGTGAGAAAGGGACCCGCGGGTGCCAGCACAGACATTGAACGACGGTCCGTCAGGAGTTCGGACAGAGATTTGCTAGATGAGGCAGATGCATCAGCAGACGCGTCGTTGAAAGCTCCAGAACAAGACTTGTTGGGTGTAGTAGACACGAGCCAGGGACGACGTGCCAGCACCACGGCGGCACACGGGTCAGGGGTCGTCGAGTTTGAAGGTTGAGCAAGTGAATTTATGTAGCAGATGGCGGGGATGGCGTGGGAGGGAGCATGTAAATCAATACAATAAATGTAGACAGGCGAGATACGGTGGCTGGAGTCATGTAAGAGAATCATTGGAAGGAATAACGGCCTGTCGCCAAATCAAGCCCCAAGACGTGGGCAGAATAGAAACAAAAAGATGGCACCACATCGTGTTGATCAACCCGGGAACCCAGCCTTGTCTTATGTCGTCAGACGTCGGTTCGTAGACCACGATAACTAGTAAACGATTTTATTACGGGCATCTGGACTACTTAGATCTATTCACCAAGTTGCTGTAACCTGGCTCTGCTCAGCCATTTGGCTTAGCCCAGTCAACAAATGTCATAGCCAGAGTTTTTCACATCATATAGGACCTTGTCTATTACACGGCCTTGTCTCTCAATCGACATCATGGCCGCCGCCTCTCTCGCATCAACCCACTCCAGGACCGAATCCTCCTCCTACTTTCCTTTCGTCCCCTCGGCGGGCACCTGAGTCGAGTCCCTCCCCGCCTCCCCTGCGCGGCAAACCAGAGGATCATCTTGAAGGCGCTAGTGTAGATGCAAGGGGTAGACTCACACCGACGACGGCTCGCAGCTGAGCACCGTGCTCGTGACGCCCTAGTTCCTCGTCCCCGTGGTCGAGATGGAGATTGAGGTGGCTGCTGCACCGTTCGGGGCGGAAGCGTCGCGCGCGTGGCAAACCCTGAGCGGCAGCGCCTCGACCCGCAGGCCCGTCTCGTCGTAGGACTCGCGTAGGTCGGCGGCGAGCAGGTCCTCGCCCACGTTTCTTTCGAACCCCTTGGGCAGCTCTGGGTGATGCCGTGAGCGGCGTTTCGCAGGATGGCCATGTTGCAGGCGGCCGGGTCGACGGCCACGCAGCCGCACGACATGAAAACGTGCTGCGAAGGGGTAGAAGAAGGTCTGCTTGGTGCACAGGACGTCCGAGGGCGTGAGGGCGTGAGGTTGGGGTTTGCTTCGCAGGCGGCCATTTCTTGCTTGATTGATTCGTTGTTTGGTTGGCTTGATTGAGGTTGTTGTGATATTATATCTTCCCATGTGTTTGTGGTTGGTATTTGCACATTTCTCGAATCAAACACCATGGCTAAACCGATGAAATGAAGCCGTCGTCTAGAATGATCAAATAAAGTGGACAGCAGTCGGTGAGTAGCATTGCCGACCAATTGGTGCAGCTTCCAGCTGCAGTGTTAAACGCTGCATGTCAGTGTTACGTTGTTGTTCCTCCAGCTCACCAGAGGCTTCATTCATTTCGTCACGTTGGAACTCACTCTCGAAGCTATGTTGCGCACATATTGCTACTACAGATCTGCCCTTCTCTCGTCTATCAGATCCGTAGATGGGGCATATTCTCTGCCATGGTGTAGATCCGGGACTGAGCGGGGAAGTTTGGACCTAAATTAGAAATCTTGAATCAATTCGAGTTGATACGGCGGTATCACCACTGGAAAAGAAAGGGGAAAGGGACAGATGAACGTTGATGAATGTCTGACTGAGGAGATTCCCTCCGTTGCTGGGAGTTGGTCACTCAAAAAACAAACATACGAAAACCGGCAGGCGAGTAAGTGTAACGGCGAACCGATCACAAAAGGCACAAAGCAGCCGGCCTTTCTTTACACGTATCATGATTCGGGATCGGGCATCGGTGGAACTCGGCACACAGGATGACATCGTTGCACTATAAAGAGACATTGGTGAAGGAAGGTTTAGAGAGAGGTTAACAGTTCATATTACAACAGTTGAGAAACCTAACTACGCTTCTCTAACGACTCGCTCGCTTGTCCTCGGCACTTTTCCCTTCTGTCCGGTTGGCTCGGTCCTGGGGTCGTGATTTTACTCTTGTCGGAGCTGTAAAGAGAGGTCACAGTCGGCCTTTTCACCCTGGAGTATCTTGAGCTCTCCAGTCTTGATTGCGCGCTTACATTTCTGAATCACGAGCCATAGTGTCAGGCATGTCATGAACGTATTTCTAGTGCCGCACTCGCTTAGCAGGAAAGCGAACCTTAGGCCTGACTCGAGCAGCTCGAGTAGGCGGTGGGCATCTGTGAGAATAAGCCCGTGTTTCGCCCTGTTCTCCGCGCCTAGCTCCCTCACGAGCCTGGAGATGATCTCCAGATGCTTGCAGCCCATCTTCGATACCTTCTCGGTAAGAATGTGTCGGGGAGCATAGATGCCCGACTTGAACAGCTCGAGCTCGTCTTGCCCCAGAATCGTGAGCCCGGGTAGGATGGATACCTTGTGGGCTGGTAGGAAAGGACGGGCCTTGGAGATCTCGTTGAGCTTGCTTCGCGTGTTCAACTGTGCCTGGTCCTGGATATACCTCCTCAGCTCTTTGTATGAGGCTATTGGTGATGCTTTGTGTGCAAAAGGCTATAAGGCTATTGTAGCCTAGCTGTTTGACCTTACTGTGTAGAGCTTATTGTGTTGACTTGGGCCATATTGGACCTCAAGGCTACTCATGACATTGGAGGAGGCTGTCCAACACCGCCTGGTGCTGGTCGCTGATGCTGGCGAAGACGGGGTCGTACCGTATCACAGCTGGTCAGGGATCCTCGATCGCAGTGTCGAGGAAGGGTTGACCGAACTGCCTCTGGAGCATGAGGGACCCCAGGACCTCGTTTACCTGCTTCTTCTATCTCAGAACCGAATCCGTCTCGGCGCGCTGCGGTTTGCTATTAAGCATGCTGTTGAAGACTGGCGTAGATGGATTTGAGGTCGGCGATCTTTCTGGCGGCGTTCTCTCCTCGTTTGATCAGCCGATAGAGCGCTTCGATGTCGGCGGGACCGTCGTGTCAGTCTATTGTCACATCAAAGGCAAACATCTTCTGTGTGGATGAATGGTAGTGTTATCTCTCTCCACGGCATTGGTTCGATGGGGGGTCGCTGATGGGACATAAAACGTGGTTCTGTTCGTGTCGGGGACAATATAGGCGCCACGAAAGGAGATCCATGCTTGTTCTCGTCGTATGCGCCTTGGTGCTTCCTCGCATCTGGCCCAAGTCTTTAGCGATTGGTAGTTCATTGCAAAGGCAGAAACTTACAGGATTTGATGAACTTGGAGTTAGCTCCAAACATTACATGGCCAAGCTTTCTATGATTTTCTCAGTGGATTTGCGTAGTTTCTGCCCTCATTCATTTTCTCGTTATCGATTCGCGGCAATTGGGGATAGGGCAGAGGTAGAGCTTCGGGACTGGATGTGTCGGCGCGTCAGCATGCCTCCAGGCCTCTTCAGAGGTACGAGACTGACCCCTCCTGTGCTAGAGTGATAGAATACCCGTCAGTGAAGAACAAAGGGGCCGGGAGAGATCGTGCTTACTGTGGCGGTCACGCTATGCAGCAGCCTTGGCGAATTTGGTTTTGTCGAGCCCGGCCGTTGGAGCTTTTGTTTGGAAGCCTAGACCTTCAAATACTACGGCCTCTACAGGCCTAGGATGCGTTGCGAGTAGTGTGAATGATGTCGCTGGCAGTGAACCTCCTGCCTTGCTGGGAGCGTAGTCGCAGTCATACTTAGATTTCCGATCCGTTTGGGCGCGGAGTCGCAGTCACACCATCTGATCTGAAGCCTAGTGCATAGGCTCTAGGTTGCGGACCTAGAGTTGCGAACCTTAGGTTGTATGGCCTCGTTCAGTATGGTGTTTACGAGCGAGAGACTTGTGGAATATTTTCTCTGTCGATATGCGTCTTGACTCCGCCCCTTTCGTTTGGAGTGTCGTGCTAGTGATCCATCTGACCAGTTGATTTCTGTCTGCGCGTCGAGTTTACCGAACAAGGGCGCGTTTTGTTGAGAACGCGAGCTTGCTGAGTTGAGAGGTGCGTAATGCCCAAGTTACGTTCAATGACTGTATCCCAGGACACGAGGGATTTCCTTTCATCGATACATTGCATTGAAATTCGTTGTCAAGATTGATAGAAATAATCAACTCAGTACGAAACCAACGGGTATACTCTTGTCGTGGGCTCAAGAAAACATGCGTATATTGTTTTGGATGCTCGTCTCTGCACTTTGCATTTCGGAAGATCCCAGTGTAATTGTATTTTTCTGTAAAGCGACGTAGAATGTGAATATCGAGGTGGTTCTGCATGTGAATGTCCAAATAGTGCTTGGTTGTGAACTCGTCCAGGAGTAAGATGCGGCATTGGCTATAGACAGCGCGAGCGAGAGATACATGCGCTTTTTGACCTCCCGAAAGGCCGATACCACCTTCTTCAAGCTTGGTCTGATCGCCACTGTGCAGAATTGACAAGTCTTGACTCAGAGCGCATGTGTGGATAACCTGCTGGTATCGGTCGCCATCAAATCTCTCATGGAAAACAGTGGTTTCCATGATGGTCTTGTTCTGAAGCCATGGAAGTTGCTGGGCGTAGGCGATGGGCTCGTTGGGTCGGGAGAAGTGACCACTCCGATGCTCCATCTCGTTGAGCATGGCGAGGAGCAGACTTGACTTGCCGCCCTCGGTGCAGCCATCTCGGACCTTTTCGTGCTCCTTTTTTGCCTGTTTATTCGCTCCACTTGTATTTGAACCTCAAATCACAATTTGCCTTCTCTCTCATAGGGCATGAGAATTTTTTATCCGAGCGATCGGCAGAGAGGTGTACTCGGACTGCAGCCGTTTGAGTGAAGACTTTATCACAGCCTGCTTAGGTGCAAGGATATCGACAATTTAACCGAACATTTTCGATATGTTGCTTCAAGCTGGTCGCTACCCTGGCGCATTGTAATACATTCCCATCCGAAAGTGGGAATGAAAATGCCTTTCTCTTGTGTTGAGTGTCGACATGTTTCTGAACTTCTTTGGCAGTATCTAATGTCGTCATACAACCACACTTGGTAGATTCTTTCGCAAGGGGGTGTGTGAACAAAGGCAATGTATATCATTTGCCTCATTGGTCACGTTCGATCTAACTGTCTACTCGAATTCGCACCTCGCTCGAGCTGACGAGTCTCTCGGCGCTCTGTTCGGAGATGCATTCGCCATTGCATCGGCTGGGTATCGTTGCCATTGATACGCCGTATCTCACAAACCTCGCGTCGTTCATATGGCTGTCTCAGGGTCATAATATCGATCATAAGGCGTTTCTCCTTGGTCGTACCGAGCTTGGTAAGGCATTCGTAAGGGGAAAACGAGTCAGCACAGATAATGGATGACCATACTCCCTCTTATGAACGGGAGTCACATCGTGCATAAGAATGTCGTGACGAGATGCTTCCTTTTGCGACCTAAATTCCGCCTTGGCTTATGGGCAGGGATACAGCGACAAACAAGAATGCGTTGTCATCAAGACCGAGATATCGAAGAACGAGAGCATGAAGTCTAAGTCCAATAGGAAGATCAGAACGATACTCGACTGGGAGTTGCTGAACAATTTGTGTAGAATGTCTTGGGATGTTTTTGAGAACGTGATGTTCCCCGCTCTTACCTTGAGTAGCTGCCCAGTCGTGCAGAAGGCCAGATCACGACATTGGTGCGTCTTGGCTGGTGGCGACCTATAGTCGCCATGACCGGGTGCTGAAGAGGGCCATCAATAGGTGCAGGAAATACTTTTCTTGATAAGTTGATGCACCGAGAAAAGTCGTAAACAGGAAGATCCTGGTCTCCTTATAGTTAAAAGTGCTCGCTAATTATTCCCTTGTTCATTACCTTCCAGCACATTCCAGCGCACACAGTCATATTTTTAATCTCTGTCCTAGCAATCAGTGCATCAGTGCACCCGGCAGTGATTCACTGTGTTGGTAGCGATCGCGATAATTGCTGATTGGCTACTAAGCGATTCGCTGTACATAGTGTCTCACAAGTCGACTGACGGCAACTGCGGGCAGTTGCATGGGTTGAAAAGAATGGTCTTTTTGCAAAGAAAATACTCATGGCCAACAACAAGTCAGTGAATCATCGGATAGAGATACCGATATGATCTGTCACGTGGCGAGTTCCAACGACGCTTGCTTAGGCGATGAGTTGTCCGAGATGGATTGGACCTAGGTACACATAATGAGTCTGGCCATAATACCAGCCGCAAAAATAAAAGACACTGTCTTCGTCTGTCGGAACACGGCCAGGGTCCCTCCCAGGCACGAGGCTAAACTGCCTCCATCGTGCCCCTCCCACCAACACCGTGTTTACTGATACAAGGCCTTGATGCCGAGATATTGTCAGCCTAGGGCAAAGCTGATTTATCTTTTTTACTTTTCCTTTCGCGAGGTGGCGTGCCTGTAGCTAGCTCTTGACTCCGGCGACCCTCCTGGGGTCCTGCTGCGGGCACTCCTCGCAAGCTCGTCACACCCAGGTACCCAAACTCAGCTCGTCCATACGCTGTGTATTTCACATGTAATTGTCAGTCAC
Source organism: Calonectria pteridis (assembly GCA_022837005.1). Classification (NCBI taxonomy): domain Eukaryota; kingdom Fungi; phylum Ascomycota; class Sordariomycetes; order Hypocreales; family Nectriaceae; genus Calonectria; species Calonectria pteridis. Next base: position 841,204 of record JAKZGU010001160.1, on the reverse strand, counting down.
GCGATTCAATAATAATGATGTTTGATCGTCTGTGCCAATCATCTTTGGGTTTGACCTTCGATACCTGATTTAAAGAGGCGAAGCCGGAAGCTGTAGCCCACTCATTTTGTGTAGGTGTACTCCCTTCTATCAACTTTGCCTCGAGACTGTATGGTATTAGTCTGGCTCTTCTCAGCCTACTCAATATTGAATTAAAGCATTCTTGTCAACTTGGGATGGCTGAGATCATCGCCTTGATCTTTTTATACTTTGTGCTACTACTTGCATCCAAGCATAGCGAGGTTCACGAGATCCTCATCTTGAAGATCGCAAGGCCTCCATGTTATATGAGGTAGCAAGTGATGTAGCGTATCCCAGATAAAGGTACAGAGTCTTGTTGCGAGTCGGATAAGGCGGCCTTCTTCTTCGAGGTGGGATATATAGGTCTAGGCTGCGGCGGTATTTGGACCTTGCAGAGTCATACACTCAAATTGGAACGGGTCGAGAGCTATTATTATTGTGGCACTTGGTGGCGGGTATCCCATGGTGCGCGCTCGCGTGGAGGAATTGGACAAGGACACGGGTGGACAGGCTGATGTGGCGAGCAAATTGATGACCCGCTTGCTGCGCCAGCCCGTTCAAGGGTGGGCCGTGTTGGACCTCAAGGATGGTAACGATGATATTCTGGGCTATTATGGAGCCTTGAACGACGGGATTATGCGATTTGGGTTCTCTATCTGTGTTTGTACTTAGCTACTGGCCACTGATGACTCTTGAGAGCTTTACTTGCCATTGCTTTGATCGAGTGTGTTGTGTAGTAAATGTCGAGAGGTTGATGCAGTGGCTTGGGCATATCGCTGGCTGCGCTGAGAGGTGTATTTACTGCATGTGTAGTTGTTATCGTGCCCGGTCTCTGAGGTTGCAGATGACGATCTCGACATGATGTGGCGAGGAAAGGAAGTTCTTCCAGCTTTCCGCAGGTCTCTCGGCCATTTTATCGTTGTATCATGGCAATCAAGGTACAGGGTGATATCCGATTGAAGCACTCGCGAAACTTGGTTCCGCCTGTTTCGATTGGTTATTTGATGCATGAAGGCAGAGGCCGCCATTTGGGGTGGCACGTGACGTATAGGTCACGGCCTTCTCAGGCCTCCTGAGAGGCTTGCTAAATGTAGGGACAATTCATTAACCCTTCATAATACCATTATCTAATCCAATTGATATAAACGCAGCACAATTGGTGTTGCTGGGCACCAGCAGGCTGCACCAAGCTATTGACTTCGGCCAAGACCAAGACTCAAACGTCACTTTGAGATGGTCCATTGCGGTCGCCTCGTTTTGGTTATTGGCAGAAGTCTTATTATCCATATTCTTCTCGTTATTACTCATGGGTCAATTGGCAATTGTGTCCTTCTCGAGAGAAAAGCTGCCCTCATTGGGGCTTCTGTTCAACTCGATGTGGATCAGTATGCTCAGAGGAGTAGTACTGTTCCAGGAAAAGTTTTCTTTCATCACAGCCATCATTGGGATAATGCATCTTTATAGCCTTCGTGTTAATGCTAAGCTGACGAGGTCTGTTATCTCATCTTTTTTTTTTTTTAGCAATAGATGTCATCAAAATCCAACCCAAAATGCTCTCCTTCCTTTTTTGTGTAAACTCCAAGTCCCTTTTCCTACTTTTGAGAGAACCTGGGAAACCGCCACTGAACAGACCGATGAGACTGGACAACTCTCGTGGTCGAATGCTGGAAGGCCAAATTTGCCATTGCGTTTCCAGAGCTTTTTTGTTCTTTTGTTCTTCTTTCAGGAGCGCGCCTAAACATGACGAAATATTAGTATGTACCACAGATCCTGCGCTGCTTAAGCAGTGGGGATGGCAGCACCGGCGGTCTTCATGTTCTTCTCGAGGTGCTCGTCAAGGGCAAGGTAGAAAGCTCGGACGATCGAGTCGACGTCGTCAATGGAAATAGGTCGCACGCCGGCAAGAGCCTTGATCTAAGCATTGACGAACTTGATCTGCTTGTCGAACATCTCCAACCCAAGCTGGTTGACTCTCATCTTGATAGCGTTCCAGGCAGTCAGTCTTGAGGCGAAATTGACGTACTATTTCTTTTTATAAGTTAGCTAACTAGGATGTTCATCGTAGAAAAAGAGCCCATTCGTATTGAACTGTCATGGTGATTGGTGTGCGGGTAGGGATGGAGATCATTGTAAGTACATCGATGAAAAGAGGAGAATACGTATCCAGACCTTGTAGGTAAAAGCGCAAAACCCAGTAATGGGGTTGTTGAAAGGAATGTTGATCAACGGCCTCTGCGACGAGATCCTCAATCTCCTTCAGCTTGTGCAGTTTGTACTTGCCAAGCACATTCGGTGTCATTGTAGAAGTGGGTTTCGATGTTGCAACTCACGACACCACGAAGGGTTCGGACCAGGCCATATACTTGGCGGCAGCCGTGCCTGCGATACTAACACGATCCACATCAGCCTTTTCGATGGCCTTGTACAAGGAAAGTAGACCCACAAGATCACTCTATTGTGGGGAGATTAGCGAGCCCGTCCAAATTGGGTCAGTTTGGGAAACCGGGGGTTTTCATACTCGGAAGGAATCTTCGGAAGAAAATCGAACCTCAACGCCCTTGGACTTCACTAGGGCGATAATTTCGCGCTTTCTGAGTCATTTAGGTCATATCTTTGCCGTGGGAAAACTCCCGGAGGAAGTGGGATGTTCCAATGACCAGATCGAGGCCGTCGATACCGGTTTCGATGGTGGTCTTGGCAACTTCCATTGTGCAGCGGACGTGGGTGAGGGTCTTCGCCCGCAATCCCAGCTTGCAGATGGCCTCGCAATCGGCCTTAGACTGAGGTGAACTTACAGGCCCAATCTACGGCATGGGAAACATAGCTTGTATCATAGCATGGCCAAGTGATTCACAGATGCCAACAGGTGTAACAGAGGCTCACGCGCTGCGAGACCCACACGCCTCAGGCATACACTCCACGAGGCAAACACACACCTCGTGACGCAACTACCAACTTCGGACAAGCACAACAGAATTCCCTTCTCTTGCTATTCTTCGATCACGCTGCTAATCCAACAAAGCATAACCCAATAATCTCATTTGGTCGCCCCAATTGAAATGCCTTCTCCACAATACCGATCCCAAGCCGCGATGCCCATATCATGGTTGCGTCCACTCCCTTAAGACATATCGAGAAACCGGTCAGGTCTCAAGAAGGCACAAGACTATTGAATATTTATTTTCCGCATAAGCATCTACTTGAGGTCGCCAAGCCCAGGATCGACAAACAGATCGAACGTTCTGGCAGAGTTGTCAGAGCAACGATGTGCAGCTGCAAGAGACTCCGACTATGATACAATTTTTGAAGAGCCTCAAAAATGCGATTTCGGGAATCGAGGATTACCTGGCTACAGGAGACCCAGACAAACTTCTCAGTCCCCATCATACCAACATTTCGAACGCAACGTGGTCAGGATTGCGAACAGACGAGCAACATCCAGAGATGGCACACTGCATTCGGGCATGTCTCTGGGTCATTCCGCGAAGCAAGCTTTGATTTACACAGGAAGAAGGTGTCGGACTTCTAGATCCCTCTGAAACCGTTTTGGCATGGATCCGGCCGATTGTGACCCTGCCAACAGCTCCTCGTGCTGGATCGCAGTTCCAGGCCTATTTTAAGGAACTTACGTCATGGATTAGCAATTCCAATGATTAACCCAGCAACCCTAATTCTCTAGAACGTTCCTCGACAGTTCATGAAAAACACGAGGACATGGATTTTTCTGAGCCGTCACCCCGACAGACCGCGATCCAGGCAAGGTTAGTGATCAGAACCCAGTCCACAGTCTTGAACAGCGGCGAGACCAACGTATCAAGAATTGACTGGTCGCGACCTGGATTACGCGCTAAGGGTTCCCAAGACTCTTATGCCTGGACTCTCGGAAGGCAAGATCCGACGAGAGCTTAAACCGACTTTGGATATCTTTGGTTCAGAAGTTCTGAAGGCCCTAAACAATATAACGAAACAAATTGCAAATTCTTCGAACCTATCCTGGAGAAACAAGCCATGTTTCCGAAAACATTCTCGTTTGGGCACTCTTTTCAGAGTTATTGCGGGGCCATTTTTAGCCCTACTAAGCGGGAAAACATCATTAAAGGGCCTAATATTCCTATGCATAGAGCTCATGGCTTTGGATCATGAGCATGTCTCTGTTGTTCCATAGCCATTGCTCCAGAAATGGTTGGACAACAACTGAGGATGCTTTGCAAAAAAGAGTATCTATCCCCAGATCAAAGTCCAATGCTCCGCAACTAAGATCAAATGTGATGCCGCAAGTGATTCTAAAGACCACCATGCTCCCTATGGTCAACAAAGACACAGACTATGCAATGTTGGCTCTGCTTTCAATTTAAAAGACCGCCTGCTATGGGATTCTCTACACACCAGCTAGCGAAAAGCCAGTTGACAATTTGACAGCGATTATCTCAAGATTGACTACGACCATCCTTCGACCAGACACACAAGGAGACTTTGCATAGTAGGGAAACGAGCAGCTCATTGCAACCTATCCAGTATTTCTGGAGCATACCAGCGAGTCCAGTAAAGAAGATACAGGTCGTCTAGTTTTCGGAATGGCCCATCGGGCCTTGAATGTTAGTTGTGCGTTAGGTCTAGGAGATTCTTCGGAAGGCTGTGGAACTACAGTGATGCAGTCCTGAAGGAGGATTCCATGCCGAATATGGATGAGCTCAGAATCGAAATGACATGCCCGCAGATAACACGCTACTACCGAAGGCCGATCAAAAGCCCGTAGCCCTTAGAGCCTATGGCCAATCGTGTCCTTTCGATTGTTCAACTGAAAAGCATGGCAATAACTGCTTTCTTGCGCAAAGATTCTAATACAGAGGATGGTCAAATCGAGCAAGGGGTTTCCGGTCGCGACACCGAAAGTCTAAACGATCCGTTCGCCTTGCATGCTACGGAAGACGGTGGTTTCGAACTCCTTAAAGAGGATTCTTATGACCCGCTCCAAGAGTATCGAAGCCATGTCAACTACACAGTTCACCAAGATGTCGACACAATTCTAGATGCCACGGGCCCCCGCGGATTTGGAGTTTATGCTAGGTAATAATCTCTTATTTACACATCTTTTCCAAACCTTTTATTAACCCATTAACTAGAGATCGCGTCAAAGAAGCCATCGGTCGATAAGAAAAATAGCTGCGTGAGATCCACGAGAACACAATCAAAGCGGCAAGGCAGCAAGAAGCCGGAAAATTAGAGAAGTTCACCTATGCAGCACAAAACAATTTCTCTCGGCCAATGATAGCGACGAATTCGTTCACGGGTCCCCGGGTACAACCTGTAAAACTTCAGCCATGTTAGGCCACGACGCGAGGGATCCAGAGGCATATCATTTGTGTCCAAGTGCCATCGATCTCGACACTACCCGGCTATTCCAAAAGTCAATTCGGCATTTGAGAACCAACGACTTAGGCCTAGACTTGAACCACTGCATCGCTTATCAACCTATTTACAGAATCAGAATACTGCTCAAAACGCATGGATTGGAACCTCGACCAGAAGCAGTAATGTATATAATTGACGGATGCAATAGCCACGGTATTGCATCCTTAAGTTTATTACGCCCAAAATATATGTCTGAAGCACCATGGAAAGGCACAAATGTTTCGCTTGCTTTGACCCAAAAACCGCATATATTCAGAGGGTGAGCATTCCAAGACATTGAACCAGAGCGCATCACCGAGCTAACAGGCGAACGCCAAGAAATTCCGGGATCTCTGTAATTATTTCGATCAAACATACATACAATTACGAGGCAATTAAACCTGTTAGAAGCTGTGAAGATCAACCGATGCGTTTAGAATATCTACGCAGCAAGAGTGGTTCAGATCAAATCCAACCCGGGCAGAATCGCCTTCTTCTTTTGTTAATCATGTCGCATTTTTTTTCATACGGTTATCAAGTACACGACAACAATGGCCTTGGCACTAGGCCGGGCTCAGAGGGGTTCTATCAAGTTCGGACTAGTGGTTTTAACTTGGAGCCAATTTTCACATCTGACCAAAATCACAGCGCCTTTTGCGAGCCCAGGAGCCTTATCGGAGCAGAGGAAGGGACGTATGGTATCGTCGATATCTAAGCACCGAGCCATTTCGTATCTAGTCAGTATTGTTCTACACAGGGTGAATCGAGGTGTTCCCCATCAAAGTGTCGCTGATCACCTGGAGACCAATATCATGGTGCCCTGAGTCCCAATGCCACCTCTGACAACTCGAATCCGGTGGAATATTCGTTCCGTTTCACCGATTCGAGAAAACCACGTTTGTCGACAAAAACGATTTCAAGAAAATGAAACATTATTTTACGAAATGTTTGCCGAGATATATGTAAGTGTTCAACAAGGCCGAGCCAAGAATGGTGAGTCACTTGCTGATGCAATTGACAAAGATTTCAGCCTCCCTTTTTTGCTACAACCCATGCTCAATTCAACAATTCGAAGCTTTTGGTTAAGGGAAGAGATGCAAATTCCAAGATTTGGCATACATGAGGCCAGTGGAAAAAGACCTAGGATGTCGAGGGTGAAGTTCCAGCCCCCACAAAACTCTGGCGAGGAGAACACAGGAACACAGCTTAGAAAACGTATTTCAGAACAATAACGCCCCGCACATCAACGATAACGACAAGACGGGCCAGGAAGATGAGGTGCATGAAAACGCGTAAGAAACGATAGAAGATGAAAAGAGAGAAAAAGACAAATCCTAGCGCGGGCATTACTGTTGATGTCTTGGGAGAGAGTCGTCCAGAAGGCAGGGTGTCGAGTGGAATGATGTCCTGAGAGGCTTGTTTTTTGTCTTTGCTTTGTTGTAAACCCTTGAAAAGGGCTGCATCGAGTGTGGTAGGGCGTGCCGCTGCTTTCTCTTCTCGAGGGGCATCGATATCTGCTTGTGCGTTCTTGGCCATCTTGATCAGGAAGAAGGTGGGATGAATTTCCTGCAGTTGATGGTTTTCGCTGAGATTGTGCGTGTTGGTTGGTCTGAGAATAAATAAGTTTGAGAGAAGACTATTGAAGGAACGCAGACGTCAAATCGTTCATCAGATGGTTGAGAAGGGAAAACAGTGAGTCACAGATGGAAACTTATCGGAACAATTATTCAATTTGTTTTGATTCATCCTGACTTTTTGAACATGATTTGTCATTGTCCCGCTACTCTACTTCCATCGAACGATGTTGAGTCAATCCTTCGCTCTGGGATATCAAGAGGACCCATACTCGTGTTCATTTAGTCCTAAATATATTAGAAAAGGATCAAAAGGGGGCTCGAAAGAGCATCAAAAACAAGGGCGTATGTACCTGGAAAAGACGGAACGCAAGAACAAGAGTGCTCCAGCGGTTATGCCAACCAAGAGAGGAACCTTGAATTGCTTCCACCATGGCAGCGATACTTTGGGCATCTTGTTGACTTCCACCCAACGCCTATCGTGCGCTTTCGCATCGTCAATCCAGGTAGCAATTTCAAAGTACCCATCGACGCCATTCTCGTAATCGGAGCGGCCCTTCTCCGTGTCGGGAACGAATGGGAGAAAAACGACGGTCCCCTCAAAGTCCTTGTGGGACTCCCAGAATTCCTTCTCGACCTCCTTGATGGCCTTGAGGACCTTCTCTTCAGCGGCTTGGGGAGAGTTTGGGGGGGACATGGTTCGCGATACCAGGTCGGGGGGTTGCGAAAGGTGCTTCAAGAGGTTTGTCGTAGACGGGGGGGAGGTGGGAGACGTGCTCCAAGTACGGGTCGAGTAGAAAGGAGTCTGAACGCCGACGCAACAACCAACCATTTGTTGGTAAGGACTTTTTTTTTTTTGTGTGTGTGGCGAGATGCTGCTGGACGATGATATTCCAAGGAAGAAGCAGGATTTTTCGTACCCAGACGACAGATGGAACTTCTTTATATGGCAGTGCATGTGACGTGCAAACTGCGAATTTGTTTGTCCGCCCGCGCCGCAGTTTCTATGTTTGCTGGCAAATCGCGTCATGGGTCGTCGAACTTGACGAGGAGTGAATCTCTAGAGCAAAAAAATAATCCTAACCAAAAACTAGGAATGATTATTAGGTAAATGTACTTTGTTCAGGCATTATTTCTTATCTATTTTAGCCTTAAATACTAAGGTAGGTGGTCTGTTCAAAGTCCCATACAGCATGACCAACTATCATTCAAGTGTCGTATTCTAGGCTGAGTGATTCGTCTTGTTTAGTTCGATTGACACTCTCGGCGGGGTGTTGCCCGGGAATTGAATGAAGAAGTCAGCAGTGTCCTGGGAGTTCATTTCTAACTCGCAACAGGGAACAACCAAAAGAAGCAACGAGAAGAGTTTTTGGATATTAATCATGCGGTAACCCAAAGTTTCTGTGCGTGTTTGTCCTGCTTGACATGCAAACATGGGTAGTGTCTCGGGCCGTGTGAATGATGGTTGACGGTCCCGTCGGAGACAAGTATGATTCACCGCCGAATAAAAAAGGAGTGATGATAGCTTCGCCCTCAACGCTTGATCTAGTTCAAAATACCGTAGCAGGATATATAGTGCAGCCTAGTCCAACTCATCGTTTTTATCATCCGAAGCAATACCAACCAGTGCTTGCGAAAGTAGCAGAGGAGACCCAGAGCCGCCACTCACTCGCATTGGCTCCGCTCGGTCATCCTCTATCAGCGGGTATGATTTTGCATAGAATTAGGCATATCTCACAAGCGCGCCACGAGCCATTAGGTGTGGCCAAACGCTACCTAGGCAGGCGGGTGTGCTGATCACGCAAAGAGTAGGTACATTTGCAAATGTAGCTTTCCGACATGTCGACAATCATGGTTGCGGATCCGAGCATCACTCACCAAGGATGAGGCAGATCGAAACAAAAGCGAAGGCTGAAAAGCCTGGGGAATTTCCATGGTCCGGAAGCTTCGGCAACGGGCGCAACGTGCACAAACGATGAGTGTCGCAGAGTTGTGTTTGTGCACTTTTCTTGGGTCTCCCCCCAACAACAACCTAACCTACACCCACAACAATTTCTCCAAACGTGGCGCATCACGGCCATACAAAGTTGCTGAATCCAAATTCCTTGCTGCCCGAATGTACACACACAAACTTGCTCTCGTGATCTCTCTCAAGAAGCGGTGAAGGGTCTCGTTGCTTCTGCGTCGTCCAGCGTGGCGCCCAAGAGGCGGCAAAACACGTTCACAAAACAGCCCGAGTCTCGGTGCCATGTCTTAGGATGCGCACCAACCTCATACGACGTGTGTTTCTTCTTTTTTTTGCCAAACAGACCCTGCCGAGCTGAAAGATAAAAAAAGCCCAATTGGGAAGCCACCGTCAGCTCAGCCCAATAGACGTATGCCTCAGTACGCAAGAGTCACCCCTAGGTGCATGCGCCACAAGAGTCTCTGCTCAATAGTGCAAATGGCGTAAGTACATAGTCATATGGGCTGCCCCGCCATCGTGATCAATTACATCACCACTCTGTTCTGCTGCGGCCAGGCATTCATTTACTAGAGGACACAAAACCACATTCCAATTGTGCTGTGCGAAACACAACGGAAGCAACAACAACAATAACAAAAAACAACAAAACACAACTTGGCCTCCCTTGCCTGGCATAACGCCATGCCGTCTATACTCATTGTCGGTGCGACCCGAGGGTTGGGTGCGAGTCTCATCAACAAGTATGTTGCTCAAGGTGGCAATACCGTGTATGGAACATCCAGGTCGTCCTCACACCCCGAGGGCTTCCCTTCCGAGGTCAAGTGGCTTTCGGGCATTGATCTAACCAACTCGCTTGTTGGTGATAAATTGGTTTCCGCCCTCAAGGGCGAGCCGTCTCTGGACGCTGTGGTGAGTTGCATCGAGTCCAGGTAGCTTGTGTGAAGCACACAATTCTAAGTTGTACTATCAAGTTCATCTCGGCCGGACATTTTACGACCGAGGATTTTGGCACCGAAAAGGGCCCTAACTGGGACGAAGAACAGCGCATGTACACGACAAGCTCCATTGCACCCGTCTTTATTGTCCACCGGCTGGCTCACGCTAGTCTGCTGCAGAAGAATACCAAGATTGTTCTCGTCTCGTCCGAGGCTGGTAGCATTGGCCTCCGACATGAGAAAGAGGGCGGTGGCAACTATGCGCACCACGCCAGCAAGGCGGCGCTCAACATGGCGGGCAAACTGCTCAGCCTGGATCTCAGGGAGAAGGGCGTCATCGTCAGTATTGTGCACCCCGGTTTTATGCGCACCGAGATGACCAAGGGCGTCGGGTACGACAAGTACTGGGACGACGGTGGAGGTAGGTTTGACGTCACCCGTTTCTTTCGGCCGTGCTTTAGAGGACCGAGGCGACTAACATTGGCGGGTGCGACACAGCGGTGACACCAGATGAGGCAGCGACCAGCCTGATGCAATGGACGGAGAAGCTCGACATAAGCAAGTCCGGAGAGTACTGGGCGCCCCGAGGACCGCGTAAGTCAAGCCCGGCAGAAAGAGAGAGGAGCGTTATCAGATGCTGACCTCGTCGTGACCTTTTCGACAGGCGACATTGGGACCGCTCCGGCTGTTCTCGGAGAAAATCTGCCAACCCCACTGCAGCTCCCGTGGTGAAGTAATTGTTGCCGGGATCTTTGATGCTTGAATTCCTGTGCCTGTCTGGAAGGAACCCCTTGAGGGGAGGGATCTGCACGCGGCGTGAGGGGAAAATGGAATTGGCATCTTTGCGCGTGGAGCGTGCCCACAATGTCGTCATGTGGTGCGGACCACGGGTACTGTAACGCAAAATTGATCTCCGAGATGGAGGCGCGATGGAAATTGAAGCAATTTCTCACGATGCGGCGACCAGTTATCATGTTAATTGGCGGCCGATCAGTAACGAAAACTAACTGAGCTGAGCTAGTTCTGCTGGGGAACATGGGCCTCGTCGGACACTGACTAGCAAGGCGTCCTAAAGTGTGGGGTCTTGCGAGAATCAGGGTCCGTTTTCCTGGTCTATGGCTCTCTCTAGCCAAAGGATTCTGGATCTTCTGCACATGACTAGTCGGTGGCAGCAGGGGATGGAAGCGAGCGCTGGACCGAGCAGTCTAGTACGAGATGCAAGTGCCTTCACCCTTCGTATAGCGCATCTAGATGCGTGTGTAGCTCTGTAAAGCCAATCTGAATGAGATCGCCCATTCTCCGATTGGGGAAGGGGTCCCCCCACTTGATTCATTGTAAAAAAGCCACGGACACTCACTCAGACTAGGGGAAGGAGCATGGACGTCGATTGGGATGCTGCCGTTGGTGAAGTGAGAGTGATTGCATTTGTCCAGGCCCGTGGCCACCCGTGTGTCGTCGTTTAGCAAGCCCCCAACCAAGGTGGGCACAACACGTGCCCATGCACGCTCTTACGGGATGGGTACTCTTTGGGCGACGGCACCCATGGTCGTCAGGTTTGCTGAAGCAGACCATGCATTCCCCTGCTTGCCAGGGGACAGATAGTTTTCTGCTGACCATGCCCTGATCATTGATTGTGTGTGGTGTGGGCGATTGGGCCCGATTGCAACTTCGGGTTGTATCGTTACATTGGCCCGTGGGTTGAATCGAGCGATGAGATGCGAAAAAAGAAGGTTGAACTTGCCCCTTTTAGCGAGAATGACGCCAATTATCAGCTGGGAGAAGGCTTGAGACGAGGTAGATTGCAGAATGACGGAGGTATTTCCCCACTACACCCAGTTAAAATAACCACAATTTCTAAAGCAAAAAGAATGCTGAAAAAGCCAAGACATTTTCATTTCGTAAAAACATTTAGTTAAGCATGTTCTTCTCCTTCTTTTTTATTTCAGCAAAAGATGCTAAGCCGAATTGTCTTGGCAAAAAAACCCCATGCTGCAACTGCAGCAACGTGTTGGACTGACAGTCGTTTCAAGGGTTGTATTGTACTTCGTGGTAGAGTGGCTTGAGCAGGGGGGGCCCGGCCAGACTTGGGAGAGGTTTTATGGAGACTTGAACACGAGGTGACATTTCTTTTCCGCTTTGGTGGTCATGATAGAGGTTGGACATGCTCGGGTCGCAGATTGTATAACTAGACGAGATGCGGCAGGACACAATCAACTGAGATAGCCACTGGTGCCCGAGATTAGGCCCCCTTCCCGCCTGGTGATGAACCCCCCTTCTTCAGGTCTTGGCCAACGGCGAATTGTTGGTAGGCTCCCGAGAAGGCGAGGGCGAGACATGTACCAGAATGGGGCTCGGAGAATGGGCTTTGCCATGGTTGGTACATGCAGAGGAAGGATTTAGAGCCCGAAGTGAATTGGTTTTCAGGGATGATGCCGAACCTGTGATCCTTGCAGGTCTAACATCCGGGTCCCTCTGTGTGGGATGCGGACAAGTGAGGAATTCACGTGATATTCATGAAGGGGAATTGATAGAGGCTCCGTGATTGACATGCAGCGGCTGCATATGGCCTTGCGGCCACTTGGCCAATTGATAAAATTGGCAGAGTTCTTAGTCCGGCTTTGTTGAAATTGGAAAATTATCATGCAAGCTGTATAAAAGAGGAGGGGGAAACAACGAAGCTTTGACCCAAGATTTAGACGTGGCTCTACGGCCTCCTTTGGTACCACAATTGTGGTGCGCCAATCCTTGGGTTTCCGCTGCGCTAGTCGAGCTTTGATGCACGTGAAGATTGTGATGATGACCAACTGTCGTGACAGGTTGCAGTCTGGAACTATTGAGGTCAAGATGTGTGTTGTGAAGGCGGGCCGTCGACGCTGCTGTCAAGGTGCTCGTGCTCTGTTGGGTTGGCGAGCACTGTACAAATTGAGAACAGTGACCAGGGTCTGCATCCATGATCCATTCCATGGGCTAACCAGCGCGCTGCCGGGACCTGGTCTTGGTTCTGGTGTTAGGGGTGAAGTGGGGGGCGCGGACGGTCGTGGAGACGGGGGCGGCGGGCAAATGCCAATGGCAATGGATGGTCTCGCCAGCCAATTTTTGGTCGTCACATCCTCGTAATGTAGGTAGGAACGAAAATAGACGCGGCATTATTAGCCACCCAATCTTGTCCGCGAGGGATCCCGCGACGCTTTGTTGTCAGAAAGCCATGCATGAGCGGGCGGTCAGCCAAAGCAACGGGAGGCAACGGTGGGATATAGCAGCGCAGCATCGATTCAACCACATCTGCAAGTGGGCGGGTGCGCCAAGCCAAGCCATGGCGGATCTAGCGGCTTGACTATGGGGTACCGCTCCCAGGGCAGACTCGGGGGCCGTCATGGGCCATGAGCCATGGGCCTTGGACCATGGGGGGAGGCTTTGGCGAACTATGCGTAGTAGGTAGGTTGCTAGGCGGAGCTGGAGGCTTTTTGCACCTTTGAGGGACCTCGTGACCTTGTCATTGGGCAAGCGCTGTCATTTACCGAGCACGTAGGCGCTATCTGTCTGTCAGGGGTCGTTGGGGGTGGTGTGTCCAGGCGAGTTCTCTAGAACGAGCAAAGTGGCGCTCGTTCGTATTCAGTCTGCTTATCGGCGAGAGACAGAGATAGACGAAGAAGAAGAAGACCAACCAACGTCTTGATCCTCAATCCTCGATCCTGAATTGGTACACCTTCCGAGCTGGCCTCGACTGCCCTGGCTGGGGCCGTGGGCGCGGGCTGGGCTTGCTGCAGTGCGGCACCGTCGGATTACCCCATACAATAGCATCTACCGCCCATGCAGGTCAATGTGACGGCTAACAGCAACCAGCCCTTTTGGGGAAGTGCGAGATCCATAGCAGGCAGCTAATACCATGTGCCGTACTACGGAGTATGTAGGCACGGTAAAGGTAAAAGCATGTCCCGTTAGCCGTGTTCCGGCTGGCCCAGCTGTCGCGAGGCAATCCAATCCGCCTCCAGCAAATGACAGCTACAGGGCATGCCTCCCTGCGCAGTTCGTATTGTCGTTTGTTCCTGAGTCGGTCGTTCCGCCTCACCCCCTCCTATCAGCCCTTCAGCCATCAAATGCAGGTTTAGCCTTGTCTCCGAGCTTGTCTTGTCTCGCTTTCTATTTTTCTCTTATTTCCCCTCCTCCTCTCCACAGGCTAAAGAAGATCGTCCTGCGCTCTTCTTCCTTCTTCCCCTTCCCCTTTCCCCTACCAGCAACCCATCGCTCGTTAACCGGTTTTCTCTACTACTACCTACGGATACCTGCTGCTAGTAAGTTGCTGCTGGCCTCTCCTTGCCACCTGTTATTCCTTCTCCTTTCCAGTTAATCTCCCAACCTTGATTTCACCAACGTTGCCCCCTGCCCGTCTCCTCTACTCTTCCCCCGTGACCCAGAAAAAAAAGGACAAGACGAAACGAGACGAGACCGCGAGGCCCGCAATTCATTGCTCACCAAGTCCCTGCACCCAAAGGACGACTCGCGACCAAGGTTTCCATAACCTTGGGCAGGAAAAAACAAAAAAACAAAAAAAAAACCCAGACAAGCTCAACAAACCATCTTCCTTCGCTTCCATAACGCTCACACACCATTATCGATCGCCTCATCCGTATCGCCACTGGCATTCGCCCGCCGCTGGTTTCGATCCGTCTCGTCTTCCCCAAACCTTGGCCCGTCTCTCCTCAACCTATACGTCGCTGCTCAAAACCAAAACCCCTGACGGCCCACCGCCTATCCTTTGCATTGTTCAAGGAGGGGCGCCGTCTCCCACCATTCCGCTCGTTGCCCACCACTCATCTTCACCATCGCCGGCCTCCTTCTCCCCATCGTTTGGCAATTGCCCTTTTCTGACACGCACAGGGCCAGGAACCAGGAGACGTGCCGTTCCCGCCGCTCCCTCCCTCAGCTAGAGAACCGCACCTCCATCGCGGCATCACCTTCATCCGCACCCCTGTCGAACGGGTACGGCACAGGCACAAGTCAACCAGAAGGTCAGACGTCCGACAAAGGCAACCCCCCGGCCCCGTCCAACCTAGCCCAACCCAAAGTAGCCATCTCTCCCCTTCATCGACAGCCGCATCCACTCGGCTGCCCCGCTGATAGACGACCCCCCGACCGACAGCGAGCCGGCCGCCGTCGACGAAACGTCTGGCTGCGTGGTAACTCAAACCTTCGAGCCGACACACACCTGCAGATCGGTGCTCCCTCATCAACCCATTCCCCTTGGTCGACTGCCTCTCATAATCTACCTGCACCGGCTGCCCGCCACCCCATCACACTTGGTGATACCATTGCAACAAGCTAGACGCGTCGTCGCATCACTGTGGTTCCGCACTCCGCCAATCCTCCCAACGAGCGCTACCCCCTTTCTTGGTTCCTTGATCTTTTGGGGGCACCGCCAATTCCATTGCCACCACCCATCCCAGCCGGCCAGAACACCCTTGACCCGCCCCATCCCCATTGCCGCTCTGGCAGCGCCGATTGAGCGAACCTGGGTGGCGTACAGTATATTTCACGACCTGGTATGACGCTAGGTCTAGGCTGCTTGGCCAAAGGAATTTAACCCTTTTGGAACTACGTACAACCTGGGCGACAACGGCCCGGGGACAAAGCCCATCCCGACCAGGTGCTTCTCAGACGCCGTACATACTTACTACTGCTTTGCTTTTATTTCTGTTTTTGCTCTGCTCTGCCCTGCTTGGTTTTGCTTTGCTTTGCATTGCAACTAACTGATTTTGCATCCAAATCGTTGGGCACCCACGACCGAGCAACCGACGTCCAAGCTTGACCCTTCGCAATCATGTCAACCGCTCAGTCCTTCCAGCCCGGTAAGCGCCCGTCCGCCCCTTGATCTCGCTTTGATGTCATCTGTGACGAAACCCCCAAAAGACACCCTCCCTTCCCGGAACTCCTCCCCCAACTGGGCGCTTGCGACGCGCATCTGCAGAAGGGGACTGGATGGAGAAGGGGGATGTAGTCGAATAGGGGTGCGTGCCAAGTTGGCAGACAGCTGCTCACAGGCATTGTTGGTCGGTCCACTTGGCTGGTGGCCCTGCTGTGTCATGTAGAGGAGATTGTCTGTTTCATCCTGGCCCATTTGTCGTCGTCATATGCATGCATGCGCCCGCTCCCTATGCTACCTATCTATGCTTGGTCGCTAACTGGTTTTCGTGCAACCAGGCCACGCAACCGGTTCTGGCCAGTCGTCGAACAGCCTGACGCTAAACTTATCTTCGAACAATCCCTTCCGAAATCGTGCTGCGTCGCCTGCTAGTCTCGAGTCACCCTTCCTCGACAAACCTGCCTCACCTTTTGATGACCCCCCCCCGACTCTTCGACCACTATCGCGAGAGCCTCCTCCTCGACCGCTATCGCGAAACCCTTTTCTCGACAACGCGCCGCCGCCTCTCGATTCGCCCGGAGTCATGTCTCAATCAGACTCCAAGTCGCTCTCCGCCGAGGAGATCTTTGTACGTTGCGCTCCCAACCAACATCTTGTTCCCCGTGAATGCACCTTCACCCGCAGAACCGCGCAATCATCATGGAATGGCATAATCATTCTTGCAGACCATTTCGGCCTGGTGCTAATTATTTTTGTGTCTAGAACTCCTTGACTCTTGATGACAAGAATGACCGAAAACCGCCGCCACCTGGTGGTCCTCGTCGCCCCATGGACCGCCCGCCCCCACGACGACCAAGCGACCACACTCGGCCACCACCTCCAAATGGTCAAGGCCGCCCATCCCGCTCTCAGGAAGAAGCCATGAGAGCTAGAAGGATGCAGGGCGGCGGAGGCCCTCGACCTAATGGTGATACTAGGGGAAAGCCTCCTCCTGCTGGACAACGACCTCGACGCAACTCAGAATCCTCCCTCTTGGACTTTGACGCACAGCCACTGACAGAAGAGGAGAAGAGGATGATTGAAGCCAAGCGACGCGAGAAGATGCGTGGTGCTGGTGCCAGTGGAGGTAGAAGCGGAGGAAGTGGAAGTGGAAGTGGGAGTGGAAGCGGCAGCGGAGGTGTGAGCAAGGAAAAGAAGCCTCACCGTCCCAGCCGCCGAGTGGACATTATTGACCAGCTTGATGCGACAGCAGGCATTTACGGAACTGGAAGTAAGTCTTGCTCATCACGATCGTTCACTTGATGGTTGCTAACTCGACGCGAAAGTGTTCCACCACGACGGTCCATTCGATGCTCTGAACCCCCACCGTAATCGCGCCACCAGCCGGCGTGCTCCTATGCAGGCCTTCCCGGAGGGCTCTCTCAACAACTCACTGGGTGGAGCTGGCCCATTGAACAGCCAGCCGGACCATTCTGCCTTTATGGGAATGGCCACTGAGGAAGCCTTTAGAGATTATGCCACTGGTGGAAAGTCAGGCAACGGCTACAACGCGAAGCGTCAACCTGAAATCTTCGACTCCAGCGTTGGCAGCACTGCCGTCCACGGCGATGAAAGCCAGGGCCTGGGAACTTCTACATTTTTGGAGGGCACGCCAGCTGCCAGAAGTGCCATCGTTCGCAGCCAGGCGGACCAGGCCCAGGATGCGTTTGAGGGCGGCCTTCAACGCAAGAAGTCACTGGCGCAGCGGTTCCGAGGAATGAACAAGCCCCCCCGTGATTATAACGCACCCCGTGCTGGAAACGACGTTGGCTACAGCAGAATCTCACCTGACAGCACACCAGTGAGCACAGCCTCGGACAACAACCCATTCTTTTCCGACTACGGCAAGGGTGAGGAAGCATTTAGTGCCAGGCCCCGAGGCCAGAGCCCGCCCAACGGTGGCCGACGCCCTTCGGTAGGCCTTGTTCTCGAGCGACGTGCTACGACGGAGGCGACGACGACATTCGACGATGCCATGGGTGCGAAGCCTCCTGGTCTGTTGGGACGCATGAAGAGCTTGAAGGGTGGACGGAGACCCCGAGCAGGCAGCACCGGTCCCTCAGGGCCTGGAACGGCCGTCTAGTGGAAATTGAGCGCACGGCGGCCACCAGGGACGGGACGAAGATCATTTCTGAGGACCGAGACTCGTCACCAGCCAGTGAACGATGAAATGCGACAAGTTTGTCTGCCGGAACGGGACCAAGAAAACACGGCGCCGACGGAAATGAAGAGAAGTGCATCATGCTCTTCGCATCCCAGCAAGGATTCTTTCCTTTGTAATGAAAGCAAGACCAAAAGCGAAGCCTACGGCGATGACGTTGGGCACATGGAGCCGGGAGGAAATGGAGGAATTCTCCCGGGCGAATCGACATGAATACGCAGAGACAGCATTCGAGGTGGGTTACGGCTTGTGGTCATGGAGGACAAAGCCTGGGGGGGCCCTTTGAGATATTTGAGAGATTATTGATTCCCCGAGAAGAATCCCACATACCCCGGAGAGACTGGAGGAGGGGCAAAGGGGAAAGTGTCACGAAGACGTGTATGTTTGTTTTTTATTATTACCGAGATTGGCCTGGTTGCCCCTATGCGGCATCAGTTCTGCATCTATCTCAAAGGACTTGGGAGCTACAGAGGTTACTCTGACAATGGTGTACACAAATGTTGTTAGTTTTAGACCCTAGCACGTAGTCTATTGATGGAAAATTGTTGGATTTTTTTTTGTACGATACTATTCTTATTTTTTCTCTAAATTCGGACCAAGAATTGAAATGGAAGGCCAGAGTTACATTGTTACCTGACACGTGCGTGGGACATGGAAGCTAAAAAAGGGTTTATTTATCTAACTGCGACAAGGACAAGCTCAGAAAACGGGTGTGATTTATGCACGGAAGCAAGCTGCTTGCAATGAGCTTAATTCAGCTTCCATCCAAGCTTGGCGATTGTTTTGGGTATACATGGTGAGGCACGAGAGCGCAATATAACTTGATTGAGTTGTGGATGGGAGCTGCCTAGCAGTCCCTGCGTGGATGCATGAGCACGCGGCTGCACCTTCCCCTTCCCCCTAAAAAAAAAAAAAAAAAAAAAAGTTAGCAAGAGAGCATGAACCTCTTCTCAATGGCATTAGCTGCTAAACATCCACCCAGGATCCATTCCACCAACAACACACGCGCCAAGGCACCATTCACCCCATGGAAGTTGCTGGGCCTCCGCCACAAGGGCCGATTCCAGCGTCTGTGCTGGCCGACAGGGAAGCCAAGCGCCGAGACGCGGCGGTTGCGCTCGGACGGTGCATGACGGGGTGCGCAGACCTGGACGACTATGTGCTGATGGGTGGCTTCGAAAGGGGCAGCGTCGTGGGCTTGAGCGCCGAGGACGATGAGGTGGGCTTGCAGGTGAGTCTGGAGCTGCCCGAAAAAAAAGGCACTTGTTGTGTATGTGTGTGTGTGTGTGTTGATTGAGACATGGCGGTTTCCTTGTTCTTAGATGGGGCTTCAAACACTCGCCCACTCTGTTTGTAGTGACCATGGCGGCGGCGGCGTCAACGCCCTGGTGGTGACGCCCAAGCCGGCGAGCACCATTCTCGTTGCGCTCAGAGATGCAATTAGGACAGAATTAAGGATCGGCGGCCTAGCCCACGACCAGGTGGCGGCCAAGACGAGGGAGTGTCTGGAGAGGGTCATGCTCTCGTGCGTCTTTGACCTCGACGGCTTGTGGGAGGTGCTCGAAGATCTGGACCGGTCACCTTCGGTACCAGCTAGTGCGGATGAAGCACTTGCTGAGAGCCCAAAGAAATCGGAAACAGAAGAAAAAAGCGCTGCAGAGGTGGAAGAGATTGGGGATAGTCAGGAAGACGACGATGAGCTATTGTCGTCGCCAGAACCGCCAAAACCGAAGACACCACCACGAAAACAACCACAACCGCAACCGCAACCACAACAGCCGGCCAAATCGCAGCCCGGAATCATCCTAATCACCCACTTCACCTCGATTCTTACCAGTTTCTTTACTCACCGCGAAAAGTCAGCGGCCCATTCGACCCTCCAGCTCCTGGGTGATCGCCTGCGCAATCTCACCCGCAACCTGCCCAGCAGCCCGCTCATCATGCTCCTCAACTCGACGTCCTCGCCCTCGGCGCCTTCCGCTACGGGGGGCGCGGCAGCAGCAGCCGCCCCGGACCCTACCCTCCGGTCCATATTCAACCCGCCCCCAGCGCCTCCCCCCGGCAGCCGCCCGCCCAATGTCGGCCCGTCGTCGTCATCATGGCGCAACAAGCCCAGCTTCGGGCTTGTCTTTGCGCAGCTCCTCGATCTGCACCTCCTCTGCACGCAGATCCCGCGGACAACGGCGTCGTCCAATGTCGGGGATATCGTGTGGGTGGTCGAAGTGCTCCTGGACGACATGGGGGTGTGGCAAGGGCAGAAGGGGGCGCGCCCGGATCGAGAGCAGCGGTGGACTGCATTGGATGTCCAAGGCGGCAGATTCAAAGAGGCCTTTCCAAAAACCGATAAAGATGCTGGCAAATAAACTATGCGGCAAGGTTTGGAAACTTGGCGAGGGTGTTCATCATAACACTCGAGGATAAAGTCATGATGATAGAGCGGGACCAGCATTTCACCAAAAAACAAAGTACACCATCCCAGGCAACATTTCAACATCACGCACAGCTACACAGACCGCGAACGCTCATTTTTATGGCTTTGTGAATGGATTAGCGTGCAGTATCGACACCTTCCCCCCATTAATCACGATGCTCCATCACAATGCCCTCGCTCTGATGTCAACAACGCTTATCCTTCCAGAGTACAAGCTCGTCCCCATTCTCTTTCTGTCCGTGATGCATCGTCCCCCCGCGTGCCGCTGTGCTTCTCATCGTCTTTGCGTGTTGCCCGACCCCTTGCTGAGATGGAGGTGGGCAGCAATGAACAGATGTGCTAAAAACAACAAAAACATCACCCGCCAATTTCCCAAGCGCGCGGTCCCAGGGCTGGTGGATATATCCCGTGTCCACGTCCCAAATGCACCTCCTTCTCCGACGATACACACCATGAATAGACAAATAACGGTGCAACTAAACAAATACTCGCTCGAGAATCTCCGCTGTCCGGCCGCCAGCCGCTGCCGGGCGCACCCAGATTCCACCAAGTGATACAAGAAGAAAGTGTTTCCTGGAAGAGGCTCTGATCTATGATTTGGCCTTTCGCAAGGGCATACGCTATCGCCCAGCCGTGTGGCCCGGTGAGGAGTTTGCTGCTCCCAACGTGTCCGACTTCTTGGTGGTATTCTTCCAAAAGTCGATGGCCTCGATAACATCGTCTCCCTTTTCGTCCTCGTGCGCAAACAAAATCTACCAAGGGTTAGCAACAAATCTCTCAGGCATGGAAATATTTCATTTTTTAATCTTACCTCGTGCGTACTGCTGTGTAGCATCCTGATGTTCTTGCGAGGCACAATATGCACTGCACCATTCTCCATATTGCGCAACTCCACAAAATTGGGCTCGAATGCAAGAATCCAGGGATAGCTGAGGGCAAAGCTGTGAGGCGTGCCCTCCCAATCAATACGCCACTCTGGCCGAGCTCGCCAGCCGTTGCGGTTAACAAAGAATGAGAATTCCGAGTAGTTGAGCAGGAATTCTCCGTTGAGACGCTCAATGTGAATCG
Organism: Calonectria pteridis; assembly: GCA_022837005.1. Classification (NCBI taxonomy): domain Eukaryota; kingdom Fungi; phylum Ascomycota; class Sordariomycetes; order Hypocreales; family Nectriaceae; genus Calonectria; species Calonectria pteridis. The sequence goes on along the minus strand of JAKZGU010001160.1, from coordinate 819,719 downwards.
GCTTGACACCTTCCTTACGGGCGACAAAATCAAGGGATGTGTCGGCCTGGTCGAGCAGTGACTGCGTTTCCAGTGTCTCCAGAGACACCACCTCGAAGCCTCTGGCACAGGCAACGCACAGCTTCGACTTGAGGAAATGGACCGAAGAAGATTCCGTGGGAATGTAAAACTCCTTGAACGGCTTGAGCTCGTCGTGGCCGCTGGACATGAACTTTCCAAGACCCTTCTGCTTCTTTGCTTTGGTCATGGCATCATTCGGCTCAAACACCTTAATTGTTGTGGAAAGTGCACTAGACTTGACGCAACAGACTAGGTGTCGACCCAGGCAGATGCCGGTCTTGAAGAAGCTGCAGTGGTTCTGGATCTTCTTCGGTCTCCTGGAAATGGCTGGCTCATCGGGGTTGAGCGCTGAGACCGAGTACGACTGCAATGTCTTATTTGATAACACAAGCAGGAGCTGGTACTCCTCTAGAATATCAATCTGAGTAACAGAGGTCGTCTCCAGCACTCTTCGAGGAACCTGGTCCTTGTTCTTACGGTCAGACAAATACACACCGTTGTCCGTGCCATAGAGCAACTTGCGGCCACCATCTAAGGAAAGTTAGCTTGCACATGGGCCCGACAATCACTCGAGGCTTACCGAATGGCGTAACACAGTTGACGCGGTTGGTGCCGGCGAAGAAGTTGCTTGAAAGAATCGACATGTTGAAAAAGTCGGCGCGAGCTCGGAGGCGCTGCTGAGCGTTGTCGATGTACTCAAGCCACTTCTTGCGCGCGGCCTGGTTCGATGCGTACAGTGTCAATTCATACCCGGCCTTACCCAAATGGCGGAATGTTATTGGCCAGCCTTCACCCTTCTTGGCATCGTTGGTGTTTGCTCGTATTGAGGGAATCAGACTGGATGATGATCGCTTCATCGCTCCTGAACCAGGGATAACCTCTTCCATTTCTCTAATGGCAAGTAGTTCGAGGGGAATTGGTCTACGGTATGCCTTGATTTCCTCATTCTTGCCAGTTGTCTTGATACGAACTAGGAGAACAGCGTGATCAAACAAGAAGGCCGTGATTTCTGTTGGGTCGGTTGGCGACTTCTTGAACTGGCTCTTGAAGACAAGCTCACGACCATCCTCGGTCAATTTCAAATCAACCCTCTCGTTGGGCCTGAAGCGGAGTTGCTCGTGGAGCCTCCTGAGGTTGAATCGGTTCTCGGCCTTTCCAGACTCGGCGTTGACTCTTCCTAGGAGGTCACGAATTACGGTGAGAACCTTGGGAATGTCCTCCTTGTCGGGGTTGCCGTCCTCTGTGTACTTCAAGACGTTTTCCAGCAGCAGAGGATATCGGGCGAGACGGGTCGTCGGCTTGGTCAGGTAACCGTTGAGTTCCAACTTCCTGGATTCCTTGCGGCGCTCGATCTCATCGACAAACTTGGCAAAATATGGGTTGATGGACCTCTCGTTTTCGAACTCAAACTTTCCTTCCAGCTGCTTGGAACCGTACCAAATAAAGGGCTCGAACTGGGGGACGAATTCGAGAAAAATATCACCAATGTTGTGGACAATGGGCTCCTTCTGTTGCCGGCTCGTCAAGGACGAAGCGAAGCGCGAGCTCACAGTATGAATACTCGGGTGATCGATAATGTTGCTAAAGATGCCCTTGACAACCTTGTCACGGCGCTGCACCGGGATGGGGGATGCCTTGGAGCGCAGAGGCAAGATCCAGAAATCGCGAAGGTATTCCAAATCTTTGACGAAATCTCGCTCGGTGTAGAAGATTTCGGAAATGACCTCCTGCCTCTTCTTTTCCCTCTCGTCAACCTTGTCCGCAATCTCTTTGGGAACCGAGTTGATCCAAAGCTTCTGCTCATCTGTTTGGTCGACCTCGTCATCGTTGACATTGGCAGAATCTTCCTTCCGCAATCCAGGGTTGATCTTCAGGTTCAGCCTAGAAACCTGCTCTAGTCGTCGGGGACAAGCAATAGAGTAACAGAGCTGATCCCTAGTGCAGGTGGGAGAGTAACACTCGGAGAGAAGAACAAAGACACCGTTGACCGCGGGCTTTTCTTCTGGCTCGTCCATCATCGTCTCCCTAAACTGATACATTTCTGATTGCGAGTCTCGCAACCTGTGTTCGTATGTGACATCGTGGAAGAATTTCTGGGCGTCTAAAGCTCGACCCAGGAGAAGAGCCAGGTTTCTGTCTGTCGTCCTGATAATGTACGACAGCACGTCTACCGCCTCGGAACCACTGAATGCATTTTTATATGTCAGTTCGTTCTTGGTTCGATCACCAACGATGATCTTGCGGCGGAAGCATTCTGCGACACGGGAGAGCAGGGCAGGGTAAACGAGGGGTGGTCGGATCTTGGTTGCGGTCGGCGGGCGCTCGCTCTCGATCGACTTGCTCCTGGACGGTCTCTGGACAAGAGTGCTAGCATCAGACTCGGAGGGGGCAATGGTTGGTGCTATAGTAGAGGCCATCGACATTGTCCTTCCGTGGTCACTGCCTCCGTTCGAAGATGCCATACTTGGGGTTCGGGTCTGGGTGCCAGGAACGTTGCCATATGCACTGTTAGAGTTAGAGTAGCCATTCGTTGCCGGCGGGTCGACTGGTCTTCGGTTGGGGATGACTCGTCCGCTCATGGTCTGGTGAGCGTCTTGCATCTGAGGAGGGAATGAACTGGTCATGGACATGGCTCGGTCCTCGTGGCGTTCCGGAACGACTCTGCCCTGGGCAGTGGTTCTGGCCGAGTTCTGGTGGGCGTAGGGAGCGTGACGCAACTGATTCGCCGAAGTCTGCTGCTGGTGCTGATATGTATTTGGAGGAGGATGGTACATTTGAGGCCGAGGGGCAGAGGCGAGGGATTGTGATCGATAAGGATCGCTGTTCATCGCAGGGCCCGGCCCTCCCTGATAAAACCGTTGGGCAGGAGTCCTCGCGCCCGGGACTTGTGCTGGAGGACCCCGGTGATCCATGCGCGGAGGTGCCGGCCCTCCGGGGCCAGGATACGGGCGCCTCTGCTGCTGCTGCTGTTGCTGCTGCTGCATGTAGTGGTGAGACGGTTGCTGGCCTCCCGATGCTGAGCGTTGCTGGGGATAGTAGCCGCCGGCGGAGCTGGAGTCCATCGTTCGAGTCCTCGCGGGATCGTGGTTCGGATAGTGGCCAGGGGGAGGGCGTGGCGGTGGCTGCCGCTGCATGCCTTGCGTTGTCGACGACATGGTTTGAGTGCGGCCCTGGTGTTCTCTCATGGGAGGAGGGATCGAGGAGGATGTCATGGTCTGAGATCTGCCCGGGGGAGGAGCGGCACCGAAGATGTTGGAGAAGGCGGCATCTCGCTGATAGTTGTTATCGCCGTAACCCTGAGGCGGCGGCCCTCGCTGGGGAGCTCGGCGGGCATCGTAGCCGTAGTCAGCCATGGTTGCGGTTAATGTGCCTGCGAATTGACAAGAGGCTGGTTAGGGGACGTGGAAGGACGCAGATGCGAGGGCGGCCGGAGTGACAAACCGGTTGGGGAGCCTCTCGAGAGGCCAAAATGGTCGACGGCGGTTCAGCAGCCGACGTCGACGGATGCGCCGCCGCCAGTCGACGTCAACACGACCTCTTGATCGGAATTCAGGCGGCAGGTAATGCGCAGGACCCTGTTGTCGTCTGTAGTCGCGGATGGCGTCACGGAACGGCGGCCGTCGAAGGGCAGAGACGGTTCAGGGAGAGGACGGGGTTTGTGCCCAAGCGGACGTCGGCTCGCGAGGATGAGACGGGATGAGCTCGTAGGTAACGGAAGCAAAGTAAAGGAGGGAGCCCGCTGGGTCAGGGCAGGGCTCGTCGGGAGAGCCAGAGCGAGACGACGCAGACGGGGAGCAATGGGCGGTTGCAGAAATCGAGATTGGTGGCCCTATGGATGAATCCGAGGGGGGTTGCAGGTTCACGATCCACGTAGGGAGGATCAGAGCCAGACAGGCCAGCAGCACGCAGTCCCAGTTCCCAGTCCCAGTCCCAGCACAAGCAGCAGACAAAGAGAGCACAGGCACACAGACGCAGCAGAGACACAGACGGCCCAGGTCCACCAATTCTCACGTCTACACGGGGGTCGGGTGCCAGTGTGGCAGTGGGGAGAGCCAGGTAGAACTCGGTGCGAGCCAGGGAGCCGACAGGTACCTGGCAGGCCCGCCAGTGGGAAGACTGGGGGGTTCGACAGCGGGCAGGCCAGTGGATGGGCCAGTGGGAGGTCCACCAAGTCCACCTGTGGACGAGCGGCCCCTCTGGTCGGCGACGGGTTGGCTGGTGACTGGGTCTGGCACGTACGTAGGCTGGACGGGGTGCGGGCGCCGCGGCGGGCAGGTTATACTTGGTAAGGGATGGATTGATGGGTTCGGAGGGGAAAAAAAAAGATTGCTCGATGCGCGCAGTAGCATGTATTCCCTAGTCCCTGGTGCGAGCCCTTGCAACCTGCTGGGGGGAGATGCGATGGATTTTCCTTTGTCTCCTCTTTCTCTCTGACAACGGGAGGTAGCCCAAGTATACCTAGCCCCCCTCCCAAGTAGTATACTGCGATGCGACGTGGGTAGCACTGCCAATCTGAAAGCCTTGGTGGTTCTTTGACGGGGAGCAAAGAATGCGTGGCTAATAAGGGGGGAAGTGAGGGAAGGGGGCTACACTAGTGACCGTTGATTTCCTGAATAACAACCTGTCACTCTGGCACTCTGGCTCTCGCCCTGGCCATTGGGACTGGATTGGAGTTTTCCTGCCGAGAGACATTCATGTGAAGAAGGTTGCCGATTCATTAGATATGGTGCTGCAGAAAAACAAGCAGCAGCAACCACCACTGCCACACACCCGTTGCCACACCCACTGCCACGCTTTTTGCTCCTAGAATTTGGTGCTTTCCCGCACCCTCTCTCTCCTCAGAACCCAAACAAGCACCCTAAAAGACGTCGGTGGCCCAAACTTGGACGCCGCCAGGCACCGCACCACAGGGTTCCTCCCACACCCCCGGCCCGCAAGCCCGCCATAACCTCGTCGCGACTCCTTGCCGCGCCCGTCCAACATCCACAAAAGGGAACCAATCAACCGCGACCGCTCCCGGGCGTTCACGTGACTCCATCGCCTGCAGCGGAAGCTCCTGATTGGCTGCTGCCAGCCTAGCTAAGCACTGTCCAGCTCGCTCCCTCCTAGCAGCCTGGGCCGGGGGGCTACATCATCTCCAAGCTTTCCAACGTCAAACAACCAGAGTCCACGTCGTCTCAAATCTCGCTGCCTCTGTTTCCCACGGTCGCTCTTTCATCATGGCTGAGGTATCAGAGTATGCTCCCAAGTTCGCCCCCTTCATAGGGATGGTAAGTTGCCCCCTTTTGATGATGCGCGCGTCGCGGATGACGCGGATTGCTGATGGAAACTTGCAGGCGGGCATCTGCGCTGCCATGGTCTTTGGATGTACGAATTCTCCGAACCCCCAACCCCCCCCTTCCCTCTCGCTACTCCCCGAGCCATCAATGATCGAATGCTGAACAATTGGAATAGCCATCGGCGCCGCCTACGGAACCGCAAAGTCCGGCATCGGTATCGCTGGTGTTGGTACTTTCCGACCGGACCTTATCATGAAGGTAGCATCTCCACGACACGACAACCCGCGAAAGCATCATCATCTGATAACAAAACATAGTGTCTGATTCCCGTCGTCATGTCCGGTATTATCGCCGTCTACTCGCTCGTCATTTCCGTCCTGATTGCCGAGGATCTGGCACCTCCCACATCGCAGACCTACAGCTTGTTTACGTATGTTTCGGCGGCTGGGCATGGACATGAAAGCATTGCTAACAGGTTTGCAGTGCGTTCTTGCACCTCGGATGTGGTATCGCGGTCGGCATGACTGGTCTTGCCGCCGGCTATTGTATCGGTATCGTGGGCGACACCGGCGTGCGCGCCTACATGGAGCAGTCGAGGATCTTCGTTGGCATGGTCCTGATCCTCATTTTCGGCGAAGTCTTGGGTCTTTACGGGTATGCTCAACGGAAGAGTCACATAAAATACTGTCAACGCGCTAACTTTCCAATAGCCTCATTGTCGCCCTCATTCTCAACACCAAGAGCAAGGGTTAAACGTATTTGATCCACATCGACCAGAGACAATCGACAGCACCTTTCACAAAGCGTTCTCGGTGGATACCGAGGATGAAAAGAGCCACTGCTGGGCTGCAGAGAAGTGTCTTAATAGCTGCATCGGGCATGGCGTTATGGAAACGTGTAATTTTAACGTAACAGGTAGAGGACAGAGGGGGAAATTGACGGTATTTAGCTTCATATCAGCCCATGTATCTGAATTATACATCACGCAGCATGATTTGGCACCGGTTATCAAAAGGATGTTGAAATCTTTGTTTGAGCAAGGGAGCCAACTATGTCCAGTTTGTCCAGCTCCATAAACCCTCAATCCCCAAAAAAACAAACCCCCAGGTGAACCATATTGACCAGAAAGAGTGAAAAAGAATAAGAAGAGGAGGAAGATTGCGACGACTCCCTTGTCATCACTATGCGGATGGGAGAAGATCGTGAACCAAGTTAACACACTACGCAGACCTTCAGAATGTTGACCAACCAGAACTCAAGGAAAACCAAAACCAAAACCAAAATCTAGATCATGAACGCCGAGAAAATGCGGCAATGTCGTCCAGATGCTATCATCAAACTTCAAACCCGACACAGCAGCAGCGTCCCAGCGCGGCAAGGAAACGTTCGTTTACATCATCAAGCGGCGTCCGCCGATACGACGGAGGAGCTTCTTCCGGGAGCTCATCTCGGCCTCACGACGGAATCGCGTCCAACTTCGATCGCGTTCATCCCAGTCTCGCATCTGCGCTGTATGGGTGTTAGCGGATACAATGTGCGAGCCTGCGGGGGGTTGATGTTGCTGCTGTGACATACCCAGGAACCAGTCCCACTGGCGGTCCTCGCGCACGAGAATGTCGTCGCCTGTCTCACGGGCGAGCCTGTCGCGGCGCGCCTGTGTAGCGGCAGCCTCTCCCACAAGGTGCGGGTCCTCGAGAGGTCGAGAGGGTAGCTCGGTGCGATCCTGAAGATCGTCTGAGAGGGTTGTCCTGCTTCGTCGCATATTGTCTACAGGATACCTCTGAGCGCTCACACGCCGCTGGGCAACCCGTTGAGCAGTGGGGCTCATGCTGACGGAGGACCATGTTCCTACGCGAAAATCATTCAGGTTTGGGGTGCTTCGTAGAGGCCCGGAGGGAACCGGAGGCAAGCCGATGGTCTGGGGTCGGGGAGCCGAGGTACTGGTCCGGAGCGGAGGCAACAGAGACGATGTCGAGCCCGCGACGTTGGCTCTGTTAGCAGGTGGCGAGTATGGCGGCACGGCCTCGGGGTACGGCGCGACGGAGTGATAAGACGGTGCTTCCGAGACTGAAGGATCATGCCGAGTCAGCTACAGTCGGTCTCGTGCCGGCATCCGGACTCCACAGGTTTCCCTCTTGGTGCCTGGATGCAGCAAACAACACGGTGGGCGAAACATGCAGCAAAAACAACACGATAACACCTGATGCTAAGGGAAAACTCACCGTACGAGGGGGCGGCAGAGCGGATCGAGGCCGTTTCAAAGTCCTCGACGCTGTAACGCGGAGTAGCAATAGCGCCGGTCATGATGGCGGAGGTGCAAGCACAGAAGATGGGTGGAAGCGAGGTAGGAGAGGAGTGGCGCAAGCCAAGCTGAGCATCTGTCCGGGAGCTGGGCTTATCAAGAGGGAATCAAGGCTCGAGGGAATGCAACTGAGAGGTGAGAGATAGGACAGTATCACGCGGTGAGGTTCGAGGGGTCAAGTGAACCGATCTGTGAATGGGAGAATGATAAAAAAAAAAAGGTTGAGTGAGACTGGGGGGAGTGGGAAGGGGTGACTCCTGTTGGAAGGAAGTAAGACAACGAGGAGCCAGAAGGGCCCAGCTATTAATGCACACTCACGGATAAAGATGCATGCAGGGAGGTGCAGGTGGGAGATTCGGTGGTGGTGGAGGTGTTAACGGTGGTGGGTAACAAGCATGTTCCGCACCCTCACCAAGGATGCAATACGCTGGGGCATCTGCTCTTGGCCCGCGAGTGTGGATGGGGGAGAAGGCCCTTTGGGCAAGCTCCAGGTCCAGCCCGCAGCTGAACTGGTGCGGCCTGGCCATTTGCATCACGGCGTGGCGCGGAGGTTGGGGAGGGGGAGGCGAGGGGAGGGGAGGGGGGTAGCACTGGCAAGATGCGGGGACACGTGAGAAACCATACGAAGGTGAATGCTGGGACGAAGGAAGCACGACGACGGTGCCATGACGCGAGGAGGAAATCAGAACCAAGGCAGATGATGATGCCTGCTGCTGGGTGCCGGGTGCCCTCCTCTGCTGGAAGGAAGCTTGCTGGTCTGCGAACCAGAAGTCAGGCCAAGCACCACTGAGCAGCCATGAACCCGTGAAACAGCCTTCCCGCAGTTGCGTCGGCGATCACTGCTGGCGTGTAAACAAGTGTGACTGGGACGGGATCGGGAGGGATGGAGGGATGCCACAGCACAGGGCACAGGGCACCGCAGGCCAGGCCAGCACAGCACCGCGAAATGTAGTACAGAGAGCATCATGCTGCCAGCTGGGACCACTGCAGTTGGGTTATCCCCTGGCGGCTTGGTCGGGCGTTTGCCGGAATAGGCATGACGGGCTTCCACGGAGGCTTCCACACGGCGATAGCGGGGTATGGCGGGCAGTTATCCGGGACGCTGAGGGGCTAAACAGCTGGGCCCAAATGGGCTTTGTCTGACGGGCCTTGGTCCGAATAGCGGGGCTCGGGCCTTCGTCTGGGCGCTGTCTGGGCGTGTCTTGGGCCCTGTGGGCCACTGATCGGGCAGTGCTCACAGGGGGAGAATGCTGGGATGGTGTCCAGTGAGGGTGGGTTCTCGATAAGCAGCCTTCCTCAGTTCTGCTTCTGTCTCCATTGTCCATGTCATGTTACGCCATGGCCCTAGGTGAAATTCTGGGCACTCTAGCCCACGCTGCTTTCGCCTTGTCGACAGTGTGACAAAAAAGATGGGAGGCGGGTGGGACCTCGATGATGTATTAGACGTTGAGCCTATTGCTCCAACCAGGGATGCTGGACATGAGTTGCGGCACTTGATCATCATGGCGGCCTCGGCGTTGGACCCGGGGACGTTTGGCATTGTTCCATGGTGATCCTTGATCGCCACTGCCTGTGGCCAAGGACCGTCGGAGCTTGATGAATATGATGCAAGCCTAGCCATCGTGGTGCAACTACACCAAGGCCACTTGGCCCAGACCCGACTTGGCAGCCCCTCGCCCCACCTTCCATCCAGTCGAAATGTCTGGGTCCGGATGACGGTGTACAACAGTGTGGCTGTCGTGCTCCTCTCCTCGAGATTTCGTCCAAGCTGCAAGGATAGCCTCCCTCCAACTTTTAGAGCTACTGTAAGGTTCGACACCAGCTTGGGCGAGCGAGACGCTGACAGCCAACTGTTTCTTGGGCGACCTGCCTGCTATGGCAGGTAGCCAGGTTCCTGCCCTGCAGAGACGGTGAAGGGGACTGTCAGAGCGAGATCGCCCTCGCGACTGGAACTTGATTTGCGCTGCGGTATGCTTCTGCGATATCTGATGCAGGAACCACAAATCTCGCTGGCAGGCGTTATGCTTGCGCTTGGACTTAGCTGATCGACCACGAGACTCTCGAATCAACCAACCCTCCTATAGCTCTCTGCTCGATCTTGTGCCCCCCCTTCCCGCAAAAGGCGCCCGTTGCTAAGTTTCCCCCTCCACCATATGGAATACGGGTCATTCGGACGCAGTCCCATTCCCCCGGGCACTGTGAGGCGTAGGCCCGTTTTTTTCTGGGTGGACTGGTGATCCAGGGCAGAGGGGGACGAACTACGCCCAGCCAGCCTACGAGATACGCCGGCTCGTAGTTTGGTCGATCTTTGAGGGCCTCTTTCCGGGGAGGTGTACCATTTTTGGGCTGCTGACACGCTTTCGACATGCATGGGGGCAATGACAGTAGTCTCTGAGCCTGCATGGGGTTTTTGGGATCTTACGGGTCCCGTAGTGGTAGAAAGTATTATGAGACCTGCATGTCTGGGTTCGTCTCACTGGCTACCCCGATGCTTTATTTTTTCTTGGTAATCGGCCTTTGGAAGTTGACCGGATTTACCCGCGGTTGGCAGCAGCCAAGACATGGACGTTGCCCTTTCTCGATAGGGTTACGTACGCGTCTGCTGCGGAATGGGAGACGAGGGATCCGGCCGGCTGATACGAACGGATACGCTGGAACAGTGAGATGGATCCGCTCGGCAACATGGGGAAGTTTGTTTTCCCCAAAAGAAAAGAACAGCAAGTGAGTTATGATCGAGCCCGAATATTGCATCTTGTCATCTACTGTCTGTTGCTAGGCGGGGTAGGTGTGTAGTTGCCAGCGCCCATTTAATCCGGAGGGCTTCGGCATGGTTGTAGGGCGAGGGATGAAGGCGGGATTTTTTTTTTCACGTCCCGACTTGTAATTTTCGCACCCGTAATCAAGATTCAGCCCTAGATTTGAGAGCGTGGGGATCACTGGAGGGTCACTGGGCACGTTGCGGCTGATTGCGACTTTATGCCCCCCTCGGAGGAAGGTGAAGCAGCCTGTCAGTGTTGCTGGACGCTGTGGGTTGGGGGTGAACCACGGCTGCCATTCACTACCAAGCAAACTTGGCTAGGTAGCTCAGACCCACAGGTCCCCTGCCAGAGCCAGTCCCGTTACTTCCATTTAATGGATCGAGCAAGGGTACGTACCGCCCTGTCGCGTGAAGACGCGATCTCATCCCAGGGCGATATTTTGTACGGGCCCGAAAGCAGGCGCCAGCTGCTACATTTCAACGACCAACTTGAGCAGAACCTAGCAACCTAAGAGGTCCAAGAAGAAGAGAACATACAACCCTGGACGCACCCTGTGTTTCCAATTCCACAAGCTGACTTGTTCACCGCCCTCCAATGCCAACCCGTCTACGCAACTCCTCGCCCGAGGAGTCCCTAGCTACACCTGCGCAGCGCAATCTGGTAGTGCGTGAAAGGGAGTCCAATCGCAGCGTATCTGGATCGAAAAGAAAGCGCGCAGATACCAGAGCTGGAGGAAGCTCAACCCGCCGCCGCCGAACAGCTCAGCCATCAGAAGGAAGCGATGAGAACGAAAGTGAAGGCGGCGAGGATGTGTACGATCCAGATCAACCGCTCGACCAACGACGAAAAGTTCAGCAGGGATACAGAGACCTGCTTCGAGAGGTCACCGAGAACACTGAGGAATATCTCCAGCCAGACTCAAACGGCTTGCACGAGGCCATCCTGAAGGCTGATGAGCTCACCAAGCACCTCCGACAGACAACCGAAGCTACGATCGATTCGCGACTCCTTGTCAGCACGACCGATTTATCATACCGGAAAACTTTGCGCCTGACCCAAGGTAGCCTGTCGCAGGGCATTGACGTGGACGAATTCGTGTCAAAATGCATTACATATATGCGCCAAGGCAGGGGCATCCATGACGACAATGCGCCCGAACTTTCAAGCACTCAGCGTCACAGGAGACGGGCAACCCGCGACGGGGATAACGATGAAGATGAAATCGGCGACGAGGGAGACATGATGAACTGGCCCCATCTCGGCCGTTTTGCCGCATTGCCCCATATTCGACGACCCGCACTGCCAGGTCTTCTGCTTGGCCCGTTGTCTGTCGAAAAGAAGGCTAGAAAAATCACGAAACGAAGTGCACCTTTCCGTCCAAATAGCTTAACGGAAACGAGGCCAGAGGTGCTTAATGTTGAAGATCTTGCAAAGCGGGAAAATGATCTCACGGCAATTTGCGGCAAGATTCTTAACCAGCTCAAGTCACTGCAGGCGGAAATTCAAACCAAAGTCATGGAGCTGATTAATGATGATATGGAAGACGACGAGAAGAACAGGGTCATGCACCAAAATGGCCTCCGAAGCACTGGTGGAATCGATTTGATGCGATTTGTGGTTAATCCGAAATCCTTCAGTCAGACGGTTGAGAACATGTTCTACGTCAGCTTCCTCATTCGAGATGGAAGGGTTGAGGTAGATTTTGACGAATTCGGCCTTCCGGCCCTGGGTAAAGTCCCTCATATTACCCACAGCTTAGCATATCAAGCTAACCGCATTCGCAGCGCCTGTTGGCATAGGCGAAGATGACGATGAAGAAGAACAGCAAGCTACTACCCGACACAGTGCCTCCAAGCACCAGGCAATCCTGTCCATGGACATGGATACGTGGCGTGACATCATCGATACCTATGAACTCAAGGATTCGATGATCCCGCACCGAAAAGAGGTTGCAGCAGCGGAGCCTGGCCCGCGAGGTTGGTATAGTTGAAGCATTTGTCAACAACTCGTGTAGCAAAGGCCCTTCTTTGTCTTGTTAGCAGGCATGAGCAACAATCATGCGGAGGGTCCCGCTAGAGCACCACGTTCCATCAAGCTCTTTGTTCTTCAGCACCCCCTTGCTCGAGTGTACCAAAAGCACGATCCGTATCTTGGTTTGTGCGGTGTACTGCTATGCACATGGCCTCTGCTGCTTGTCATCCATGAAAGGGAAAGGCAATGTTTGTTGATAAATGGGAAAGTCAACATTGAGACTGCGAAAATGGCGCGTTGTTGGCTACGAACCTATAGCCCCCCCTCTCAAAGTTGTTGGTAACTGGCATCGATCCCCTGTTTTTATGAAAGACACAGTCGCGATGTTTCTCACTCTCCCCCGACTACCTTCAGGTCATGCTGCATTCCTCTTGCCTTTTGACCATGATCGTGGATGAAAAGCTCTCTTTTATCAGTACGCCAAGCATTAAATGCTAGATCTACCCATCTCATATCCTACACACATCATTTATACCATTTAGTATCCGACTTGAATCTCGGAGCCCTGCAAAATTATGGAGTATCAGCGCTCCTCTCCAAATATCCGCAGCATGGTTCCGGATGAGGAACACCAAGCATTCCCTGAGTTGACCGAATGTTCTCTTAGTCAAATTGAAGGTCAGGGTGTGGACACGCCTACAGGAGAAATCTCCTTTTCTCGGACTATGACTGAGGTAGCAGACGATGATGCTCTCAGTCAGCTCGAAAGCCAGAGTGTAGACACTCCGACTGGGGAAACCTCTTTCTCTCGAACCACAACTGAGATAGCGGACGATGATTTTCTCAGTCGTTTGTCGATCGATGAATTTACAGAAACCAGCGAGGCACAGCAGGATGTACAAGAAGCTGGACAAGTTGGGGATATGCCCTCAGGCAATAAACCCGCGGTTAAAACTAAAAAGCGTGCCAAGAAATTGCTTCAATCCGTCACCAAATGGAAACAAGACATTCGATACTTGATTGGATCGCAAATCGATCACCAGGACCTGAAAAGGAGTCTGGGAACTATCACAGATGACATGTCATCGGTCATAGCAGACTGTAATGACGAGCGCGCCAAGCTCATCGCTGTCATAGCAAAGCTCAACGCAAAGAACTCTGCCCTCTCTTTTCAGCTACGCCAAGAGAGATCTGTGGACCCGCCGGAACAGGTAGCCATAGCAGAAGCTGAACTTCAAAATCAGAAGAAGAAAAAGAGGAAAGCTCCTACCGAGTACATGGAAGATGCCCAATGCCGTGCCCTGACCTTGTGCGGAAAGGGCAGTCCCGAACCGGACAATATCCCAATACCAACCGCCACCCGAAGCGCAGGCTGGTCGTCGCAACAGCTTCCCAAAACCCGATTGCCGCCCCCGTTAACTCTTGAAAATATTCCGCCTCTCCGTCAAAGATCTGTCGGGGGTGATTGGACTGATGCAAGCTTCGAAGCATCTGAATTGAAACTATCCCATTCACCAACATCTGCAGAGCTTTCGCCCGACACTCCCACGCATGCTCGTGGGGATGCCAAAGCTGCCAATAAATGGCCTAAACATGGCACCAAAAAACGGGATAGCATTGCATCCGTCTCACAACGCCTATCAACAGACAATCTTGCCCCCGCCCCCGCCCCCGCCAAACGCCGAAGCAAAAAGGTATCAACAGGAACTAAATCACATCACACATCAGAAGTATTGGAAGGGTCAACTGAGTCAGAACCACAAGTCCGGTATTCAACCAATGTATTCAATGATACATTATCTCCAGACGACCTTGCCCCGCCCGACACGATTATCCACGGCAGCGAAGAAGATCAAGGTTTTGATCTAGAAGAATCAGATGAAGGAGGGGCGGAAGAAGCACCAAACCGGGGCCCAGTGTCACGGTCTTCAAGCCGCCCCTCCAGTCTTAATGTGCAACGCCGTTCTCGTTTCAGTAGTTGGATTCTCGATCAACCAATTCAAAAACTACTAAACATGGCCAGGCTGGGTCGAGGGGGCCAAAGCCTAGACCAGGAACTAGATGCAGCAGAGGTGGATGAAGGCCCAGATTGGGGCCCAAAGTCACGACCTTCCAGCCACTACATCAACCTCAAGTCGAAGCGGCCTGCTGATAGAAGCTCTTACGTGCTCTATGACACGACTCAGGGTCTCCACACTCCGGCTATAGACGATGATGGCAGAAATATATTTGGCCAAAACAAACGTACAGGCGGCCTTTTTATAGGAGTATCGTTGACTATTATATACATTGGTCTCCTTTTCGTAACGAGTCAAGTATATGTTGCTAGTTTACGTCAGCAAGAAATTTGGTTGAATGCGAACGGCCTAACGAGGAAATATTTGCTAAGAAGCTGTCAGGAAACGCCCGCTTGGATGTTCGTCCCGTGGGTGGACGGCGAGTTGGTCTTGGGCATCGACGAGGCTGAAACGGCGCTGTCCTGGTTGTGGCAGCTGCTTTCCTGGAATACGACGAATATGGGCTATAGGGATAGTTGGACCTACCAAATTGACGGGGCGTGATCGGGAATGGGGCGTTTCTTGGATGCAGGCGTACTTGGCTGATTGATTGGCAAAATGTGAAATGTTGAATTGTGTGGAGCGCGACTGGGGGATGCTCTAAGCGGTTCGCTTGAGATCAAGCCGCGCAAGGTTGATGAACGTGATGTCGAGATGGCGTTTGATTTTCCAAACCGTTTCGAAGTATTCTTGTTTATATATCAGAAATTCTACATCATCACCCTACAATAATTTACTATACATGCCCAAAAATTTCTGAGCATACCAACTTGTTCACTTGCTATTCGATGTGGAGTTGTCGGCTCGATACTTTGAGCTGGATTACAACTTCTCAGATCGGATCCACCAAAACTGATTTTGTTTTTGCTACTTTTGAATCTTCCGTTTCCTTCAGATTATTCCTCCTTCGTCAGCATTATGCCATAGCCCGCCCAGTTGACCCTGCCGGACCTAGCCGAATTATCCGCTATTCCCCATCTGTCCTGTCTGCATTTCTCATGAAGAATACCCCGGCTCCTCCGGTTTCACAGCGTCGGTTCCCACTTAAAAGGATGAAGTTGATGTTTTTTTTTTTGTGGAATGAAATTAGAAAAGGCGTAAAATTGGATTCCTCTGAGGCCAACGAGTCACTAGGTTTTCACAATGCATCTGTTTCTTGTTGCAAGGAGGTTTCATCATGGGTGATGACCTTTCCTATGTGATCAGGAGACCAGAGAAGTTCTTCCACAAGCGTTGCCAGCAGTTCAGGCCGTTCTTCTAACGATCGAACTCCCTTCTCACCTCACCCCGTACATTTCTCTCAGCACCAGAGACGTGCACCTGAACAACTCGATGCCCGCAGGGATCATGAACTTGCACTCGGATAGCATGTCGATTTTTTCATCGAGGTCATCCAGAGCCTCGCCCTTGGAGGGTTCTTTCCGAAAAGCTTGGTCGTCGAAAATTTAGTGGTGGAAATCTGCTAAGAACAGGTCGAGAACGAAGCTGATGGCTGACTTCCGCTCCGTAGGCCTGAAGGCGTCAAGAAACGCCCGGAGAAGCTGGGGGGAGCAGTTGGTTTCCATGAGTATGCCAAATACCCCCTGGCTCCTGCTTCTGTGCTTAACCCCAAGTAAAAATTGTTGTGCTGACGGTTGGGACCAGCTGGGCATGGCAGCGCCTTTGCTGTGCAGCAAAAGCACCATGTGGCAAATAGCATTAGCCGTGTCCCTATCCCAGTAGTAGCTACTGAGCAAGGCAAACAGCGTCTGCAAGTTGGGACACTCCATGGTCCACGTTTCGTACGGGTTTGGTGCATTGGGGTTGGCCCCGTTGTCCAGGAGCCACTCCAGAACAGAGTAATAGTCCCGGGCCGCAAAGGGCCGTTTTTCAAGTGCATAAAGGACGCGCGAAACAGGGGCCCAGTCGCTCTTGTTGGAAATGCCACCAAACTTGACGCATCCCTTTATGCGATCCAGATTTCCCGCCTCGACTGCCGCGCGAGAGTATTCGTAATTGGAACGTTTGTGGACAATGGGCCAGCAAAGCTGAGAGAATAGGCGCGACACTCGGCAAGGTTCCTAAGGTCCCGCACTGTAAGAATCGAGTTGAGTTCAAAGATCTGCAAAAGAAGCTCGTTGCACAGCACAGGACCAGTCTGCTTGGCCCTGGCGACCGGTTCTTCCACTTCGAGGGTAGCCATGGTTGTACGTAGAGGATGGAGAGGCGGTGCTGGAATACAAGGGTACGATATGTCGGGTACTTGTGTTCGACATCAGCTAACCGATTTCTTTGATAGTGTAGCACCAAGTCTTGGTCAATCAAAGAAGCATCCCCTTGTGTTCACGCAATCAAGCAGCTGCGTTATGGATCCATGTTGGGCCCATTGTTCAACAGTTTCACAGAGCTTGGCAGGACTTAGAGCTGAGAACACACCAACTTTGGCTCATCGGTCTCTAATCATGGCGAATTTTAGAACAATTCTCAACCCGTTGCGCAGCATGCTCTGATTCACTGGAAGTCCTTTTGTCAAAAAAAGATGTTTCCATAAAAAAGAAGCGAGGTCGTTGTTGGGATGAGAGATGTCCTTCATCAAAGGGAAACCAGCTGGATGTCATGAAAAATTAGTTGCAGGATGAGATAAAAAAAAAAGCCTCTAGTCTATGTCAGACTTCTAGAGCCACCATTGCTGTATTCTATTTTCGTCGTTCCTTTTTGTGCTGACCTGGCCTCGCCGAGCTGAAATTTCTGTGATTTTATGCCCGCTTTCTAGAGGCTGTGCATAAGTAAATCGGTAGGACAAAGGTGAAGTAGGGCTGATATTTCTCCGTCGGGAGCAGCTTGACGTATTCTTGCCTACCTAGGTATGTATCACAAATCCTAAACGCATCATGACCCTGCATGACTAGTTTGAAAGAAGGCTTCGAGACGACTGATTTGGAATTCATGGAAGGATGACGTGTGTTGCAAAAAATAACAGATACCCACTTCGGCCCTGCATGTCTCGGTTCGGGACAGTGACAGGTGTGCGGGGGCAGACTAAACCGATGGGGCGATTGAGGGATGGATGATTCCAAAGCCTTGAAGCATGGGCCGATTTGCTCCGCCGGGGAGCAGCTTGGGCGCAGAGGCTGTGTACGAAAATGATTTCAACAAGACGCAGTCGTAGTGGTGCATAGTGCTTATTAGTCGGTGCCTGGGCCGGTGCATTAGTTATCATGATTTGGAATTTGGCAGAGGCGCGCACACACACACACTCTCTCTCTCTCTCTCTAGCACGCGTACTTGTGCATCGGCACATGGGATGCACATGCAAGTGTTGGCTTGGCGGCACACAAGGCGTACTAGTTAGTATGCAGCGTATGTCATGACGAGCCAGACTATTCCGGGCTATTCCAACCGCCCATGATCCGTGCTATCAAATTTGCTCTGGAGCAATTAAGCTTCCGAGCCTCGGCATCCCGTCAAGAGCTGGCCGGATCTCCTTGAATATCCGAAGGGAGCTTTGAGGTACCGCGCTAATCTTTGCCCAATGACATATCATAGTCTTTGCGAATCACTACTCAAGATATATGTTTTTGTGGAGCAGATACCTTAGGGCTCCCTTCGGACATTCAAAGAGATCGGAGAATGGATTCGGCCGAAGCCGTTGCGGCGAGGGAAAGGAGTGGGCCACTGGCCACTGGGCATGCGCCCTGTCCGTTGGCGAAGCCCAGCTTGGTAATACCACGGCGTGATATTGATGTCATGGCTGCCCATGGATGATGGAATCACAGAGACGAGAGAAAAGAGCAAAAAAAAAAGTTGAGGTACGTACGTGGTCCAAGCCAGGTTAGTCCATGGAGATGGCCTTGTCCAGCCCTGGTCCATTGCAACGAACCTTCCTTATCGTCATGAGCGTCGGTGCGCTCGCCGAGGCTCGCACTTTTCTTATTTATTAAATGCTCCATCGCACTCTTGACTCTTCTCGCTTTCGCTTTCCATGCCATCACATCGGATTCAGAAGGCGTTCCCCAGATCCGGACTTCACACCACCTCGCGCCCCGTCGTCGCATTCGGCCCCAGCTCTCGCCGTCATCGATTTTCGACCCATTTCCAACCGTCTCGCCATATATCACAACCGCATCGCCTATTTTCGTTCCACCAGCAGCAAGCCGCTTTTTCTTCTCAGCCGCCATTAGCCATGTCGTCCAAGCTCATCCCCTCCAACCCTGACGATGTCATGGTCATTCGCAATGTCACGCCCAACATTGCCACATTTTCTGTACCCTTTGCGAGATTCGGAAGGATCAAGATTGGAGGTCGTGGAACTCTCGGTACGTGGAGCCGTGATTCTGATTCGACGAGCAACACCAGCTAATTTCAACAGTGAAACTCACCTCTGGTTCTCTTGCCGTCTTTTCTCCCGTGGCACTCACAGAGGCATCAAAGGCCAAGGTTGCCGAAATGGGCGGAGATGTTCGCTACATTGTCGCCCTCGACTATGAGCATCACATTTTCATCTCTGAATGGGCCAAGGAGTACCCCCAGGCCAAGATCATTGGCCCTCAGGGTCTGCCTGAGAAGCGCTCCAAGCAGCAGGACGATCCCAAGATTGGCAACGAGGAGTTTGCCGTCATCTTCACCAAGGACGGGAAGCGTGACATCCACATCAGCGAAGAGTTCGACGCCGACTTTGAGTACGAGTATGTCGACGCGCACGCTAACCTCGAAATCGTCTTCTACTACAAGCCTGAGCGCGTCCTCATTCAGGCTGATTTGCTCTTCAACCTGCCTGCCACTGAGCAATACAGCAAGGTTCCCGAAGCCGACAAGCCCGCTGATGGCTTCCTCGGCAGGCTATTTTCCAGCATCCAGGATGTGCAGGGTGATGCCCGCTGGCTGAAGCGATTCAACTGGTATCTGGTCAAGGACCGCGACAGTTTCAACGACAGCATGCAGCGCATTATCGAATGGGACTTTGAGATCATGATTCCCTGCCACGGAGACGTGATCGAGGGAAACGCGAAGGACATGTTTTGCAAGGTCTTTGAGTGGCACCTCGTGGGCCACAAGAACTAAACTCTGAAGAGCGTGCTTTGGGAACGATTTGAATGAATCACGTCATGTACTATTTGTAATGGCTGGGCAGATGCCTCGTTTATGCGGAGGAGTTGATTGGGGTGGCTGTTCTTCTACTTCGCTGTTGATACCAGATGACGGGATGGTAGCCCGTCTATTGTACTGTATTGTTTTGTGCACGCATGGGGAGCTAGGGTGCTAGGGAACCAACGTCCTAATTGGCGCAGCTGTAAGCCTAGGCGAAACTGAAATAACCTATGAGACGGACCTAGAATACCTCAATTCAAATAGCAATTCACCAATGAGTAAACTGCCTCAGCTTTGAGATTCCGCATTGCTTACATTCGGGTGGAGCGCAAAGGCGGAAGGCGCGTGGCCCGTGCGCCCCCGCCACTTCCAGCCGGCTTATCTTATCAGCCAGGTCGCTCGCTTGACCTTGACGTCGGCGCGGGATGCTCGAATTCATTCCCTGATCGTCACCATCCCGAGATATACGGCGGCTCCCATCCGAGCGCCACGCCCACTCCCCGACTTTTGCGACAGCCCCAGCATGAGTTGATTCAAAATGTCAGAGTACGGGCGCATGGACCCGTTCTCCTTCGCGGGCTCCAAAGATGTCCAGCATCCAGTGAGCATTCGCATGTGCGTGCCGCCGTGCTTGACTGCTTTCATCCCCGGTTTGACTGACGCCTTGTCGCAGAATGAACCTTGAGGGCGAGGAGCCTCCGTTCAAGCACTCTACACTTCTCGAGAGACCCGACCTACGGCACACCGGATCAAACATTAGGTGTGCAACCCTGACTGCCGGAAGCTATGCCTTGTCTGACATATATCTAGCTCCCACTCCGATGTTTACGTCACGGTCCAGGTCTGGGCTGGCTCCAAGCCTCTCACAGTACCCGTTCAAACCGCGTACAAGCCTTTCAGATCCGAGCGAAAGTACGATATCCCCAACACAATTGGCTCACAGACACTCGGCCTAACCAATACAGATGGAATGAGTGGCTCCAGCTCCCGATTACGTACAACTCTCTACCAGCCAACTCCTGCCTCGCCATAACTGTGTGGGATCTATCGCCCACTGGCGGAAAGGGTGCTCTCGGCCATGCGATTCCTTTCGGCGGCACCACGTTACCTATGTTCGATGAAGATAACCAGGTGCAAAAAGGCAGGCAAAAGTGTCTTGTGCATAGACACAAGCATGCCGACGGTACTGATAACTCGACGACGCCAGCGCTGGTCTCCACCAAGAAGAACCCGAACTCGCGCAAGGGTGCCGTCCCTCCACTCGATAAAGATGCCGAGGAGCTTGATCGCATGGAAACATTATTCAAAAAGCATGAAATGGGCGAGATACCTCGTGTGGACTGGCTGGACCAAATGGTCTTTCGTAATTTTGAAAAGGGGGGGCTTCAGGCTGCAAAGTCATCCATGAAGATGTTGCAACGCCAACGGGCGTTGAACGGAGACGGGCACAGTACTGAAAAGGGCGCCTCGGAAGATGGCCGCCCAGGACTCTCAACATTCCTCCTTAACGTTGAGCTACCACGCTTCGACTTTCCCGTTGTTTTCTCTGATCACGAATACGATCCTCCTCCCATCTCATCACTTCAAAACCTATCAGTCTCGCAGGCTAGCATCCCCCAGAGACAACCAGATCTCCAATATGGACCAGGAATTAATGCTGTAAGCGAAGGTTCTTCGGGGTCAGGTGGACGGCTCATTACAGTATACGATCCCGAAGTTGGGCACAAGGACAACCCAGCAGAGGCTAAACACCGTCGACTCTTCCGAAGTTCTCATAGACACGGCATTCTTGACAAGGATCTAAAACCAAATGCCAAGGTCCGAGATGAGCTGAATCTCATCATGTCGTATCCCCCAACCCACGTTCTCAACACAGAAGAAACAGATCTGGTGTGGAAGTTCCGTTATCACTTGACCCGAGACAAGAGAGCGTTAACCAAGTTTGTTAAATCTGTCAACTGGAACGATCAAAGCGAATCCAAACTTGCCATACAAGTACTTGGGCGTTGGACCGAGATCGACGTTGACGATGCCCTGGAGCTTCTTGGTCCATCCTTTGACAACGGGGCTGTCCGTTCATACGCTGTAGAGCGCCTCCGCAAATCAGATGATAAAGAACTGCTTCTATATCTTCTCCAGTTGGTGCAGGCTTTGAAGTATGAGCACATCTCAACAGACTCAACGGAGGACAGTTCGCACGATTCGTCTCTGGCACGGTTCCTCATTCAAAGAGCAGCTGTAAATTTCCAGCTTGGAAACTATTTCCACTGGTATCTGATGGTGGAATGTGACGATACTAGTCCTGAGCAAGGGCTTGACAATCGAAATATCTACAGAAAAGTGGCATACGAATTCATGACAGAACTCGTGAAACAACCAGACGGGGCTGAAAACAGGAAAACGCTTTTACGACAGGCTGAACTTGTTGCCATCCTGGGCAGGATTGCGAAAGAGGTCAAGACGACTGCTGACTCCAACGCCAAGAAAACCGATCGAGTCAAAAACTTCCTCGCAGACCCTAAGAATGAACTGCTTAGCATTGACCCGCCCCTGTCCATGCCGCTGGATCCTTCAGTGTTTATCACTGGAGTTGCTCCGGATCAAACGAATGTCTTCAAGTCATCATTGAGTCCATTCAAGTGTACCTTTAAGACCACAACCGGGACTATCTACCCGATCATTTTCAAGGTCGGAGACGATCTACGACAAGATCAGCTGGTAATCCAAATCATTACTCTTATGGATCAGCTGCTTCAGAAAGAAAACTTAGATCTCAAGCTTTCACCCTACAAGATTCTAGCAACCAGCACGTCGGCGGGCGCCTCCCAATTTGTCCAGTCTGCAAGTTTATCCAGCATTGTAAACAAGTTCAAGACAAATCCGGCGCTGGGCTATCTCAAGTATCACAACCCGGACGACAGCCAACCACTGGGTGTCCGTCAAGAAACCCTCGATACCTACGTAAGATCGTGCGCTGGGTATTGTGTCATCACTTATATCTTGGGAGTGGGAGATCGTCACCTTGAAAATCTGCTGCTGGCCCCCGACGGTCACTTCTTCCATGCCGATTTTGGTTTTATCCTCGGCCGTGATCCCAAGCCCTTTGCGCCGCTCATGAAACTATCCAAAGAAATGGTGGACTGTATGGGAGGCGTGCAATCAGACCATTACCAGCAATTCAAGCAATATTGCTTTCTTGCCTACACGGCACTTCGAAAGTCGTCAAACCTCATTCTTAACCTATTCAGCCTGATGGTCGACGCTAATATCCCGGACATTAAGCTAGAGCCTGACAAGGCGGTTCTCAAGGTTCGTGAGCGTTTCCATCTTGAGATGACGGAGGAGGAGGCCTTGCGATACTTTGAGAGAATCATTGAAGACTCTCAGACGGCGTTTGCACCTCTTGTAATTGACAAGCTGCACGAGTGGGCGCAGGCTTTCCGCGCTTAAGGAGCAAGGTTGTCGGATCAGGTACGGAGTTGTAGGCAGACACGGTGTTGATACAAGGAAAATAGAGGTACTTTATGTCACTTTGGTTATTTTAGTTGTAAATGACGAACACAAGCGCTTTCATATTAGACTCGGTGTCTCGGTATTGACTATCCCATTGATCCTGTAGGCCTGTTTGTAAAACATGAGCACACAGCCGTTGCTACAGAAAGACCCGAAAGCTGCCAAACCAATATTCCCCATTGCACCAATTCTACTTGAACGAGTTGACGAGAAACATATGCATCGTATTGATAACCTACATTTGAACAACTTGTCAGCTATTTACCAAGGCTCTTATTTCGACGATAGACTACCACCGATCTCTCGGTTTATATAACAACCTTACTCTACGTAACATCATATTCAAAGATGGCCAGTCTATCGTGAGGAGTTCTTTGGAGTCTCCTCAACCTAAAATATCTAAACTTCAATCACCACATGCAGAAGATCAGTGCACTCAACGCACCTGCCCTTTGTTCTTTTTTTGTCTTTTTCTATGATGTAATGATTCATCATACCGTCAACCCCACCTAGCTCGAACACCGCACGGCAAGCACGACCTACTCATGCAAATTTTGAATGAAAGAAATTTCGGTTTGTCAACCCCAAAATAATTTGGGCAAGCGCACCATCTAGAGACAACCAGCTTCGCGATGTATGTCGTTGATTTAATACACCACGCTGCCTGCACGATTAGCCTGGCGCCCTAGTTCGACCGTTTTCCGCCTTGGATTGCATTCCGCAACATGATTGGCCAGTCTAGCCCGGCCGCCAACGTCATGGAGAAGAAGACTGGATGAAGAAAGCCGAGCTTAACCTCCAAGCTCCGTCCCCCGCGCCCCAGTCGCAAGTTCAATTCCTCGGACCCATCTCACAATTCACTTGCACGCACGCGCAACATGGCGAGCTCGCAGTGTCTCAACCTCCGTCCGCTTGTCTCAAGGCTGGCGCGGCCCTCTGCCTCGCTGCAGCAGGCGCAGCACCTCAGCCGATTGCCTGTAGCGGGCGTGCGATACAAGTCTGGGCCGTATGGCTACACGCAGGCCAAAGCGCTCGTCTTTTCCAAGTACGGCGAGCCGGAAGATGTTCTCAAGTAAGTCATGGTCCTCTCCTCCAATTGATCGGGAAGTGGGCTGACAGGCGACACACCAGAGTGCACACGCATTCCATCTCTCCATCCATTCCCTCATCGTCTGTTCTCGTCCGATCGCTCGCCTCCCCCATCAACCCCGCCGACATCAACACCATCCAGGGCACCTACGGCTCCAAGCCGCCCTTCACGTCGCTGATTGGCACCCCCGAGCCCTCGGTCGTCCCCGGAAACGAGGGCGTCTTCGAGGTCCTGTCCACCGGCGACCCCAACTCGGACCTCAAGAAGGGCGATTGGGTCATCCCCGCCGTAGGCCAGTTTGGCACCTGGAGGACCCACGCCGTCGACGAGGCGTCCAAGTTTATCAAGGTCGACAAGGAAGGCTTGACGCCCGCGCAGGTCGCCACCGTCAGCGTCAACCCGTGTACCGCCTACAAGATCCTGCGCGCCTACGGACCCAATGCTGGACCCAAAGCCGGCCTGGGCATGAAGCCCCTCGAGCCCGGCAGCGGTCAGTGGTTCATCCAAAACGGCGCCAACTCGGGCGTCGGCCGATCGGCCATCCAGTTTGGAAAACTCTGGGGCCTAAGGAGCATCAACGTGGTCCGCGAGCGCGAGACGCCTGAGGAGACGGAGGCGCTCAAGAAGGAGCTGCACGACCTCGGTGCCGATGTGGTCGTGACAGAGTCGCAGTTCCTATCCCGCGAGTGGAGGGACCAGCTCGCCGAAATCACCCGCAAAGGCCGCGAGGAGATTGGCCTGGGACTCAACTGCGTCGGCGGCAAGTCGGCCACTGCTGTCGCCCGCTCCCTGGGCGAGGGCGCCACTCTCGTGACCTACGGCGGCATGGCTCGACAACCCGTGGCACTCCCCGTTGGCCTGCTCATCTTTAAGGATATTCGCTTCGTGGGTTTCTGGCTGAGCCGCTGGAATGAGCGGGACCCTGAGGGCCGCCGACACATGATTAACGACATCCTCAGTGTCATCCGCGAGGGCAAGTTCCGCGACGTGCCCATCGAGGAGGTCAAGTGGGACTGGGATACGGAAGAAGCGACGCTGCGAAACGCTGTACAGCAGGGTCTGCAGGGTTTCCGCAAGGGCAAGGGCGTGCTCGTCTACGGCGACACCTAACTATGTTAGTAGTCTATGAGAAATGTGCGCAATGAGAAATGTAGAATGTAGATGTGTATATTTAGATGCAAGTTTCTCCTTTTACCATGATCTTCACGCAAAACTGCCATAAGATACGCAACGCATTCAAATGGATCAGTATAGAAGTCCGAATCAGTCGCTTGATCTCGAATGCTAGGTAAATTTTCAGATGGCCTGATCAGCCGCGATCTCACCTTAACAACTCGCAGACGTTCTGATCAATCGCTTGATCTCACCTTGCAAGCAACCAGATATCGCCCCATCCCATTAAAGCATTATTGATGTATTATCAAAACAACTCGCCGACCAGCGCTGGTCATCCCAAGTTCGGGTGAAATTAGTCTCAGCAGGGTAGAAGTGAAAATCTAGAGTTTGGAAATACTTCGCAGCGCCCTGGTTCTGGTCGAGCGAAACCATTATTGTGGTCAGGGAGGCGAAAATGCACAACACAACAAGGTATTTTCAGAATTTGACCCTTTTGAGCTTCACATCTGCAGCCTCCTGCAAGGTTTTATGCTGATCCATTTCCGCTGCAGACAGGTTCCCTTCGGAGAAAATGGCCTCGCCCTCGGTTTGGTAATGGCTGATTCCTGTTCCCAAAATCAGCTCTTCATCTTCATCTCAGTCATTTCTCAGCTTTCTTGCCCCAGCATATCGATGCGGTAGTAACCAGCTGGTAACAGGCCTCCACCACGCAGCTTGTATCGTGAATTCATCCCCTCTGTTGCCAGCGGATTCTCACTCGAGAATCCCATTCTTCACCCTGGGTGGCATTGGTCAAGCTCTTACTTGGCCAGCTTCATATGCAACCCATCCAACCGCGTCACTTCTGCGTCCTTTGATCCCGAGCAAGCTTCCGGTTGTGCTTCTTACCTGTTGCCTTCGCCAACCCTGATCCAAACCTTGACAACTGGGCCAGGGGTTTTTCTCACACATCCCATCCAAAGTTCATGCTCAGCCCAGGACATCCTTTTACCCAAAACACAAAAGGAAAACTCGACAAACCGTCACCATGTCCATGGGCAATGTCCCCCTCGACTATCCCTTTCAGGCCCTTTTCCCTTTCCACAACGACCATGCCGACGAATATCTGACGTTCGAGGACTCGGCCGAGGAGACCTACACGAGCATATGGCAATGGGCATCCGAGATCCTCCGTGAGCAACGAAGCCGATGCACCCTGACCACCGACCTCACTACCGACCTCGAGGAGCTGGCCGACAAACTTCGCCGAGTCCTGGCCAACGACATCCCAGACACCGAGAAGCAATCTCGGCGCTTCAGGACGATAACCGGGATGACGTCTCAGTTCTGGGTCGAAGTCCAGTGCCAAGACACCATCTATAAGTTCATCAAAAGTCTCATGTGCCTCGAGTACAACAACGTCACGGCCCGATGCTGCCCCTATCGCATTCTCAGCGCCGCCTGGTGGAGCGAAGTAAACACCCGGATAGGCCCCTTTGTCGGGCACATACTCAGCGAGGTGCGCCACGAGATCTCCGTGTACAAGAAGTGGAAGAGGAGAATCGAGGAGGGCACCGCGGGCGACTCGCCAGAGCAGCCGCCTGCCTTCTGGAACTGGATCCTCAGGGACGTGTCCCGGTACGCCAGGGAGGTGCTCGGCCACGAGATGCTGCCCGATCCGTACACGTTCGAGAAGATGATGTGGATCCTCGAGGAGACGTACACCCGGCAGCGCAGCCTGCAGAACCCGGATCTGTTCCCGGCCGTATACGACATGTTCGACACGCTGGGCGAGAATCACGCACTGAGAATCCTGGTGCAGCACCTCTGGACCGTGGAGCGGCGGTGGGACCACTGCAGCTCTTCCGACAAGCTCAACGAGCTCAAGGATCTGATCCGGAGCACCATTGCCGCTCGGTACGGGCGGGTCGCCGTGTCGGCCACGGGGATGCCCCTCGCTGCGTGGAGAGGCGACAACAGCGCCGACGAGGACCGCATCAACATCCGGCTCAGCCAGTCAGCCTACATGCGCTTCGGGCTGCCGGACGCCAACGTCGTCAACTCGACGGTCCACGAGACGTTTTGCGACTCGGATGGGAACCTCGACGCCCTCCAGTGGCACGTCGACATATCATGGATGAGAGACGACGTCGTTGTCGACTGGGGCGAGCTCGGCGAGCACCAGTGCCAGTACCGACGCAGCCCTCCCTCGTACGACGAAGTGTTTGGCAATGCTCCGCCATACGAACAAGATGCTTCCCCGTCGCAGAATGCCAAGGAACATGCACCTCTCGTGCTGCGTTTATTCAGGCGGTCGGTTTGATGGGGTCGTTGAACGAGTATGCCGCTGGAGGGTAACTGGGGGTATTTTATACCCATCTTTTGTTGCGAGTTCGGATCTGGGATAGATGTTTCTTTATTTCTTTCTCTCTAGTTATTGTGTTTCTTTCTTGTTCTTATTTATACCCCATGAGGATGGAATGCCTCCGTATATATAGTTATTTGTTAGCAAGCATGGCAAGCCTACAATGCAACACTTGCATGGATCGTTCGACGCCCCCAAAAATACATTCTGTCGTGGTATTTCTTATTTCTTACCAAAGTAAACAAAAGTACCTAAATAAGCATCTTGATCTAAAAATAATATCTTAGGTCAGCTGTGTTTAATATTGTGCGATGCCCATGGTAAAGTTCCTCCATCGCCACTCAAGGTTGGGTTGTGGTGCTATGCCGAAAAAGGCGGATGAATGATTGATGAATGAGAATTACTTACTTCAGGTCCAAACGTGCTTAGCCTCGGCGCTTTTATTTATTACTCCGGACGGTGATGATTCGGTCCATTTCAGCCAAGCCGTAGAGAGAGCTTGATGAGTGTGATATCATGCTTGTTGTCTAAGGACACTGTGCCCAGCACACATCAAAATGAGGGGTCATGGCGGGGAGGCAATGACAAGGAATGCACAAATAGAACACAATTGAGGGTCCAAGACAATGGCGTCGGTAAATGCGGCGGTGGGCTGCCGGAGTTGGGGAGGATCTCCCTCGCTCCCCCCCTGAGACACGTCTTACATGCTCCTGCCCAGCAGCGAAACGTGCGAGGCGGCAACGCATTGAGAAGGCGTCAGCCTCAGCCGCGACGGGAACATGGGGAAACGCTGCTAGATCTACATAGCACGGGCTGATATACACCACAAGTCAACGGGAGCTTGCATGGAGCCATCGTGGGTGGGAAGAAAAAACTCTAGAGAGAGGGTACTCACACCCAAGCTCTATTACCCACCACACACGGATCAGAGAGAGGCGCAGTTGGCGAGTGGTGGAGACGGACTTGGTGCTAGCTGCAGGCGACGGATGTACCTTGCATGGTCCCCGGACCGTCACAAGAAAAACGTCGGGATATAGCCTGCGGATGTGTGGGAATGGCGGGTGAATTATAGTTGAGGGGGGGAAGGGGGGGTGAGTTCAGGCATCGTCGTATCCAGAGAAGGTGTTTTTGATTGATTTGTTTTGTTCTTTTTATTTGGCAGGCGTGATGGCCAACACGGGGAGTCAAGATGGATAATACGAAGAAAGAGAAAGCGAGCCACTGGGGAAAAAAACCCTTGCCTTGTTTCGTTTACATGTTTCCTTTTTTGTTTCATCCATGGCACACACGCCCGAACCCGCCGCACCCCGGTCTGACAGCAGTGAGCCGCTAGCGCATGCATCATATCAACAAACGTTTCGATTTCTTCCTTTTTTTCTGAACCTCGGATTCTGACGTGGACTGCGAGTGTGGCGCCCGATTCCCGTCCAACCAAGGGGGCCCAGCATGAGAGTGGCGAATCACTGAGCGCACGGGTGGGATGAGAGCGGGGGAGGGGAAGTGTGCGAATGTGCGCGTGAACTGGTTCTTTTTTTTTTTTTTGAAGCGAAAAGAAAAGAAAAAAAGCAATGAAACCAGACTTGTAGTTTATCACACAGAAAAACAAGGTCAATGTGTGTGTGTGTGAGTCCTTTTTCTTCTCATTGCGGCTATATTATCCCTTTAATTTTTCCGCGGCAAATGTCGACGGCCGTTTTAATATTCATGATATTAATGGTTCTCTTTTTAATAGCATTTCATTTATTGCGTTCCTTTGACACTACCGCTACTAAGGTTAGTCGCCGCCAGGAACAGGTACAGCTTCCCAGGCACCAGCTCGCAGGCCCATCCATCCCACCACCTACCCACCCTTACCCAGCACCACACACACCTCACTCTCTCTCATCGCGCGGGTCCTGTGCCTTTGGGCGCCACGCGCTCGGGAGGTCGGGGCCCACTATGGCACTCATTCCCTTCCAGAGAAGAAAAAAATAAAATGCACTGACCCCCTTTTAGCACCGGTGCTGGCTCGCCCGCCAGCGACTCACAGGGCGTGTGGATGTGCCGGACCTGTGGAACCATGCCCAAAACGGGCCAGGCCAGGGTCTCAGCCAGGTCCCAGCCGGGTCTCGTTTGGTGGCCTTGGAGCCCTTCTGTGCCCGCTCCCAGCGGTTCCCAGCCCACCACTCCGCTAGAATGGGTACGTAACCGGCCGTCCCGCATCCACCAGCCTCCTGGCTCCCAAGCCCCAAAGAGCCCAAATGGCCCCCCCCTCTTCCTCTTCCAGCGCCAACGTAGTAGCCGGCTCCACCCACATCTTTTGCCTCCCATCCCAAAAGAACGGCATCGCCTTTCGTCTCGTCTCATCTCGTCTCGACTTCCCCAGACCGACTGACAAGCTCCGGTAGGCACCAAAAGCCATTGAATCGCGCCTGTTCTCGATTCCGCCTCGTCGCCGCCATCCTCTCGGCCTCATCGCTGTCTGCTGCCAAATAAAATATTTCCTCCCCCCGTCTCCAATCCAATCGTGCACACACCACCTCTCCCCAAAAATCGTCGGCGGCCTTCACACGACTCAGTCCGTCCCCCATCGCCAGATTCAAACGAGCACACCACGCCACGCCCGGATCCTTGCAACCACCACACCCCCTGCTCTACTTTCCCACCTTCGGTCTACGACCCTGAACAGAGGAACCAAATCAAATCTCTCCTTTCCAAGGGCCTCGTCATTCTATTTTCTGCGGGGACTGCGAAAAGCCATTCTCTTCTTCAACATCTACACCACCTCGATCCCGCTCCCGGCTTTTCTGCTGCTTCTGCCCTGCTCTGCTGGACCCCGAGACCTAGTTGGAATTAATTGTCCGTTGCTTGGCCCCGTCTCCTGCGCCGCACTCTCCTTTTTTTTTATCGGGTTCGGGTCAACAACACCGCGTTCCTCCCTCCTCCTTGAAGCCCGCGTTCCCGATCCAGTCCGTCTGGTCCACACATTTCTCCGACACACATCATGCCGACTCTCGCCAGCACCGGCACCGCGGCTCGACGCTTCGAGCTGCCTGCCCTCAACCTCAACTTCGGCAGCATCACCGACGGCACCAACATCCCTCCACCCCCGGATTCTCCGGTCCAGAAAGTCCCCACGCCTCCCCAGACGCCTCCCCCGGCAATCAGCAAGAAGGAAGTTGTCAAGGACCAGGACCTCGACAACTCTACTACTTCTTCTTCCAATGGTAATTTCGCAGGAACAAAGCGCACCGCGGATGATGCCGTCCCCCTCAGCCCGGCCGCCTCGAGCCGCCAAGGCAGCATCCGCCGCCTATTCTCCAGAAGCACATTGAATAACAGTTTCATAGACGGCCAGACAATGAACGGAAGTCTCACCGTCGCCAGCAGTGGTCGACCCACCAGCCAGAGCGGCTCCAGCTACCTCGATGAGCGCAAGTCCAAGAGGAGCAGCGGTTGGTTCAGGCGGATAACCGGAGGAGGAGACACCACTCCCAAACGCACCACCTTCGTCCAGGAAGCCGCTCCTCCCACTCCCACCTTCAAGAAGCCCACTGGCCCGCCTCCTCCCATGATCCCCGAGCTGTCCGATCTTGAAAAGGACGAGGGCAGCCTGGGTGATGACCTGTTCAAGAACATTAAATAATTTCACGTTCATGCTCTCTCCCCAGCGCAGAAGAACATTGACGACAACCCCCGAAGCAACGCAGCACCAAATTATTGCTAATTTCACGCCCTCGTTTTTTTATTTGTTCACCTTTTCCTTTTACCACACCACCCACTTAACAACACACAATACCACCACCCTTTCTACTCCGTTTTCTGGACGAGCAACGACGCATCCGAGGACCGATGTTTAGGAAATTATCTATCCCCCTTATTCCCCCCCTTTGGTTTCATTGGTATTTACATGAGCATCAACCTGAGCTGGGGTCGAGTTCACGTTTTGAGGACGAGATGCTTGATGAGATGAGAGAGAGCTGACGGAGGAGGAAGACAAGAGGAGCGGAGAAGGCTCATCGAGATACCCAGCTCGTTTTGCGAGCTCAATTATCTGGCATGCGTTATGGACTTTTTTCATTTTGGTTTTCTTTTTTTTGGAGATTTTTTTATGTTAGCCTTGGGCAATTGTCATGCTCTCATCATTGCCGCTGAGGGTGAATTCATTTCACCCATCTTCACGCACCCTATACCAGCAACAACACCATCCTCCCCGGTTCATCCGTCTCTGTGCGGAGGAGAGATTTCAAGGATATGATTTTGAAGACTTAGTTTGGAATACCAAAGTGGCTACTTGATTGAGTTGGAATGCCCAAGTGTACATCTCTGTGGGCAAAAAATTGAGCAGATGGGAGGCCACTCTGGAACAACGGGATGGGACTTGATTGAAGCCGTAACTTCTTTGGAAGGACAGTTAATTCTTATTACGAATAGAGCAAGGTCCTGGACTTGCGCACCATTACTGCATTGCACAAACAAGCTCTGTTACTTCAATTCGTTGACTGATCGGTGGCAGTATTTGAATGACTTGGCGCCAATTATGATATATGCAAATCGTTCAGCTACCAGAAATAGTCGGGCTGACGACACAAGCACAACGCTGTGGAAAGTAGTGAACGATAACCGAATGATATATTAACTCGCCACTTTGAGGGGAACCGCTCGATGTCGCCACCCGATGTCGGAGTTTGACAACGATCTGGCAGCTACAGGCTATACTTGAGACGAAATCGACACGCAAGTTCCACAAATATCTATATTGATTCGTGTTGCCATGGATCTTGTGGATAGTCAAAATACGACCCCGATCCCGATCCAGCGTTTGTGTTTTGTCGGCTTGCATGATATCTCTCGGTTTAGGGTAGCTCCTCCACCACCCACCATTGGCATGACATGTCTGATGAAGGGAAAAATAATGACTGACCAGTCAACATCTTTATGTATCATTCACATTCAATTTGTGTTTATGAGTTTATCCGCCCCGACTGTCGTTAAGGTTATGAATTTAAAAATAACTAGGCGGCGCTCAAGCCAGCGGAGGCTCAAGTACAACCCACCCTCCTCGTAACTGTGGAGCCGGGTAGCGAGTTTCATGTTGAAACCATGCATCCATGTTTTTTTTTTTTTTTTTTTTTTTCATTCCCATGATAGGTTGAACAGGGCCACCACCTACTGAAAAGGGCATGTTACATGCCCTAAGCCCACGAGCTTGATGGGCGGGAGTGCGGGATGCATGGTTCTGGGTAACACCAAGCCCATCCACTCGCCTCCCACGCGAGACTCACCAAGGGGCCGTGTGATTGCAGACGGCTGTCTTGGTATTATTGGAATTTTTGGGGCAGGTTATGGTTCATTTTAATCCCAGAGGCGCATGCAGCCAAGCCATTATTCGCATCTGACCGGTTTTTGTTTGTCATCTTGTGTACTGGAAAAAAAAATTTGGTAGTTGGAGTGTAGTAGGGCTGGCTTACAAACCGCCAGGCAGCCGTCATCACCCGTCCGTCATCTTGAACAGTGAGAAAGAACGACCCCTTGCTAGCTGGGCTTCCCAGGAAGCCATTAAAATCCGATTGACCAATCCGATGGCGGGCCGGTTTCCCACCAATGTCTTGCCTTTCTCCAACGTTTGTTTGTGGCTAGCCCGCAAGCGAACAATGAACCTCCCCCATCTGCTGCAAGGTTGCACCGTCCCGACGCCATGCATCCGTTTACGAGATTTGATTGCTTCGGCAATTCCAAACACGAGCCATGGCAGCGTCTCACTGCAGCCTTGATTGGGTCTTTCTGTTTTGCTTCTCGCAGCCACAGACATACATCGTGCGTTTTGCATGACCGTTTTTTATATGTGAGGGGTTGATGGCTTGCATAAACCCCAGCCAACAGGATGCACAGAACTAAAAAAAGCTTCGATTCTTTCTAGACAAACCTGCCCAATCAGACGTCGAGGCCGTCAGTCTTTAGCTTGTTATACAGTGACTCCTCTGCGGCCAAGTATCCCGGCACCGCGACCTCGGCGCCAGACGGCGGCGTCGAGCCAAACAGAGGGATGACTCTCTTCTTGCCCCTGGTCAACTCAAGGATGGTGCCGTCCCCGTACTCTTCGTTGACCACCAGCTCCCACATGCCTTGCGCTACTTCCTCCGGGTCCATGAGCACCGTGTTCTCATCAAGCATGACGGCCTTGGTAGGGTCGTCGCGCCAAAGAGGAGTCTGCCGTGGAAAAAAGGAGTCAATACATCGAAATCACCAGAGGTAGAAAAAGCAATATCAACTCACCCTTACGCCACCTGGTGCCACACATCCCACACGGATGCCCAGCTGGTCGCGCAGACCTCCCAATGATCGCACGAAGCCGTGCAGACCGTGCTTGCTCGCAAAGTACAGCGGCGTGTTGATGCCGGCCGTGAAGCCTGCGATACTACCGACATGCACCAAGCAGCCCTTCTGCTTGATCTTGGTCCAGTAGCTGATGGCCAGCTGGCTAAGGCGGATGGGCGAGATGAGGTTGACGTCAAAGATGGCGTAGTGTCCCGGGTCACCGTCTGCAGGATCTACTGAGACCGAGTTCGGGTTCGTCTCAGTCTTGGGGGCTTCCCAGAACGACGTCCATTTGGGCTCGAAGAGGCCGGCGCCGGGCACCACGACGTCGACCGAGGGTAGCTTCTCCACGGCTGTCTTCCACATGTCGCTCAGCTGCGGCCACGATGTGACATTTGTCTTGTGGAAAAAGGCTCCGGCCTTGCCAGGGGCGCCTGGGAACGGGTTCTGCTTGAGCACCTCCTCGGCCTCTGGCTGGAGCTTGACGTCCGCAATCAAGACGGAGCACCCCTTGGAGAGCAGGATGCGGACAAACTCGAGGTTTATACCTGAAGTTATGCATTATCAGCTTTAGTTGATGGACGTGACATATCAAAAGGTGCAATACTTACCGGAGCCTCCTCCAGTCACGATGGCCCCCTTTCCTTCAACCGTGAAAACCATTGTTGCCAAAGCTGGAAAACAACTAGGAAAGTATGTTTGGAATCCTTGAAAAATGAAGGTATACGGGGTCTCGGGCGAAGCTGTATGATTAATGAATCACAGTAAAAAAAATGAAGCGCGGTTGCGGTTATCGTCTTCCGATTGCTCGGCTTCTTGGGACAAGACTAGTTCTGGAAGTGTATTCACAAAAGGGCCTCGTTGCGGGGTGAGGAGTCGAGGAGATGGGAATTGGGGATATATTGCGGGGTAGCTTCTACCTAATGAATACCAGGACAAGAAAGAGCGAGACGGAATAATGTTCCGCGTTGCAGGATAACTTGAGACGAACGACAACCAGTTACACCTTCCTTGTCCCACAGCGAACCATCTGGCGGCCTTTGATTGAAGCGCTGGATTTAGAGCCCTCGGGTGCCGCTTGCCTTCTCCACGTCTCCGGATCCTTGCACATCGTCCGATTGAGATGGTGCGTCCTCGGGCTTTCCCTCCCGACACGCCCACCCGTCCACCAGCATTAGCGTCTCGCGGCTCCACACCTTATTCATGAGAGACAGCCTGACAGGGACCAAGGCGATGATGATGAGAGGGAACGCGGGCGCCGCCACCGTCAGCGTCACGCCGAACACGATGCCCGTGAGCACGATCTGCGCCGCCGTGTACAGGTGGATGCCGCGCCAGGTGACGCCCGGAGGCAGCTCGGGGAGCTCAGACAGCGGGGTGAGCATGTTGCCGATGCGGTACAGGATCGGGTTGACGCAGAGCGACTGGTAGCCCATGAACATGAAGAGCCCCGAGAGCACAGACGTCTGCGTGTAGCCGAGCAGCTTCTGCAGCGGCGGCGAGACGAAGACAAGGATGAGCGCAGCCTGGATAAAGTGCGAGTACCGCTGCTCGTAGGTCCTGGCGACGGGCCGCGGCGCCTCGCTCTCCTCGCCCTCTTCGGTTGGCCCAGGGCTCTCCAGCACGTAGTGCATTAGCGACTCCGAGTGCAGCGGGGCCTGCGGGAGGAGCCCGTTTGCGGGAGGGATCCCAAGGATGCCGCAGATGATGGTCGTGGTTCCCAGGAGCACAATGTCCCATGCGTACCCGCCGGGCTTCTGGGTGCCGTAGCGTTTGCCCGTGCAGATGATGCTGCTGATTTCGTGGTCAAAGTAGAACAGGACCGTCACGATAGCACCGGGGATCATTGACAAGAACACCCATTCGATAGGGATCTCCCAAAACCGAACAAAAAAAGTTGATCGCTCGGGACTTGACGGCCTGAAAGTCGTCTGGACCTGAAGGCGCTCATGATCGAGTGACTTCAGCTCGCCTATGTACGGCATGCCAATCCAGAATATGATAGAGATGGCAGCGGCATACTCTGTCAGCCCAAGACGGACATATCGATGAAACAAGGGCTTCCACGAGTTGGCTGTCGACAAAGCAATAGCGAATATGCATGTCCCAAACGCCCCAATGATGGCATACAGAAACGCCGCAAGCGAAACCCTAGCGTGGGTACGCTTCAGCTCCATTGCCGCTTTGTGGAAATAGATGACACTGTTCAGCAACGAGAAGATGTCAGCGCTGAAATGGGTCACATATTGCATAGTCCAGTCGTGGGCGTTGAAAATGGCCAAGAGGTAGTGCATCCAGCCCGCATGGATGAGCGACCATGCCATGACTGGCAGAAATTCGACCTGGAGACGAATAAGACGAAGCACACAATATCCTTGTGGATCCACGACTCACATTGAAATTCTTTTCGCATAGCTCATAGACATTTTCAGCGAGTACGGAGAATGGTCCAGTCACACCGAGAATGGTCAGGGGCTGGCCAGAGAAACTGGCGCTTGTTAGCTGCTTTCCCCTTGACAACGAGGCTTTGTTACTCACATCGAGAAGATGAGACCGCACAGTCCCGTACTGAAAACAATTTCAATGGTGCCCCACGACTTGCCAGTTAACGTGTACAGGTCGCTCGCAAACGTGATCCCTGGCAAGATGTTGGTGAAGAATATGTACACGGCGCTGGCTACCACCTGCTGGTTAAAGACCTGCCAGTCCGATACCCACCGGCTTTTGAGGTTCACAATGTCTTCTTTGAGCAGCCGAAATGGGCGGAGATTCCCACCAATGCCAAAGTATTTGGCTCGGCGCTTTCCATTTCGCGACGGCGCCGAGTTGTTGAGCAAGTCATCTTGATTGACTGACTGCGGTTGCGAGGCTGGACGTATCTCTTCCCCGTGGGATCTCCGAGTGGGATTCCGCTGGATATGTGCCGAAGTTGAAGAGACAATGTTTGAGAGGCTGTCTGCCCCTCCAGCCGTTGGTTTTCCCGCCATTGAGACAGACAATTGAAGACTTGGCCTACACCTACGAGGAAAATCGCCATGGGAGGCGCCATGGCGGGCTTTTCAACCCTTGGGGCTGAGGGCTTGAAAGCCCGCCAAGAACTATGAATCTTGGCTCTTGTCTTGGCATTTGACATCTTCATTCTAATTGAGTGCCATGACATGGAGTTTGCTGTAGGGCACTTATACAACCAGTTGACGAATCATCCTCGTGGGCCAATCTGCGCCATCCATTGGCTCAATAGGTTCCCTGCCACATGACGTCACTCGAACCTTATCTGCTCTTTGTCAATTCCTTATCACCACGTGCCTTCGTGGAGCAAGGCTGAAGCCATCGCGGGTCCAACGACGAGGCTGTCCATTTTCGACCATTCATTTATTTATTTTTTGTTCCACCGCTTGATTCGAGGCGCATTGCGAGACCGACTTATTCGGCTTCCCGAGCCAGCGCGCTCCCGACACTATGATACGAAGAATAGGACTACGTTGACCTTTTTCTTAAACCATGTCGAGATTCGTTCCCCGTCAGGTTTTTCCGCTACCCAACTCGATCCCCAAGACCTACTACCTTGGCCACCATGCCGCGGGCGAGGCCAAGATTGTCAAGACGCTTTCCAACATCTCCCTGATCCTCGAATGCCGCGATTTTCGACTCCCGCTATCCACGCACAACCCGCAGCTTGAGCGCGCCGTCGCCGGCCGCGAGCGCATTGTCGTATATACAAAATCCGACTTGGGCAAGGACACCCCCACAGCCGTTCGGGCACTGCGCAAGCTGCACGGCGATCGCGTCGTCTTCTGGGATAAGACCAGTGCCGGCGCCACAAAGTCCCTGCTTTCCAAAGTCAAGGATGTGGCTCGAGCCGTCGACTCGCTGACGGGCATGCGCGCCATGATTGTGGGCATGCCCAATGTCGGCAAGAGCACAGTCCTAAACACCCTGCGCAGGGCCGGCGCACCGTCTCGGAACGCCAAGGTGGCAAAGACGGGCGATCAAGCTGGCATTACGCGCAAGGTCGGGACGCCCGTGCGGATTCTGGAAACGGAGGAGAACGGCGGCGTGGGCGACGGCGTCTACGTGCTGGACACGCCGGGCATCTTCCAACCCTACGTCGACGACAGCGAGACCATGGTCAAGATTGCCCTGGTGCAGGGCATCAAGAAGGGCCTGATCCCGGATGAGATCCTCGCCGACTACCTCCTCTTCCGCTTTAACCTGTGGGACCCGGAGATTTACAAGCGATACTGCGAACCGACCAACGACGTATCCGAGTTCCTGACGGCCGTGGCCACAAAGGACGGCAAGCTCAAGGCCGGCGGGCTTCCTAACTTCCAGGAAGCTGCCGCGCGGATACTGTCCCAGTGGCGCATTGGCAAGCTGGGCAAGCACGTCCTGGATGATCTGTCTGATGCTTCCATAGACGAACACGTGGCGAGCCAGTTTGATACAAAGTTGAGCTTGAACCAGGCAAAGAAGCAGCAGAAAAAGGCACGTGCTCAGGAGAGGTCTGGCGCATAAGTAAAGCCTAGTCAAGAACTTAAAACGAATAATTGAAGAATGGACTTTGTCCAATCTGATGTGCTATATTTGTACTTATAGAGGGTATACTTTTCCTTGTACACGGACACCTTGCAACTCATGAAAAAAAAGGCAACCACCAAAAAAAAATAAGCGCCCAAGCGTGCTTGAACCGTCCTAACAAACTTCTGATAACATTGCGCATCTTTTCGTAGTAGTAAAAAAAAACTGTATGAGAGAGGACCTCTGTGGGTCGGAGCCGTGGAGCAAGCCTGCTTGGGTATAATGTAGAAAAAAATAACGTGGTTGAGCCCACGAGGATTGAAAACCTGTGGTGGGCTGGCCTCCAAAGGATTGGAAAAGAAATGAATGCCCGATCGAGAGAAAAAAGAGAAAAAAAAAAAAAAAAAAAAGGAAAAGCCCGGGGCAAAGAAAACCTCCTGCATCGTTCCTCGATGCTTTGAAAGCGCCGGAAATGCATCCAACCGTAAAACTCCTGGAATCACACACCAGACCACAAATACAACCGACGCCAATCATCACAGCACAGCACAGCGCACCTCGGAAAAAAAATCACCTCCCTTCACACCTGCCAGACATTCATGCGTATTGGTTCTGCCACTTGACCATATCTCGTGTCAGAACATCCATCATTTCCATACAGTTCAGCTCCTTGAAATCCTTGTCGTGAGATGATTCCATGGTGCTTTCCTCATCGGCGGTACTGGATTGCCCGTCCGCATGGCCGTTTGTCTGAGGCGTCGGCGTCTTTTGGGGAGAGGGCTGCCCGCTTGAGTCCCCGCTGAGGAGGGGATTGGACTCGGCCGCGAGGTCCACCTGGGTCCTTGAAATAAAGTCCATGATAGCACCGACTCGACGCTTCATGTCCACCATGCTCAGCTTATTGGGTAGGGCAGACTTGGCTTTGGAGCTATGTCGATGCTCGCTGGTGGATGATTTCCCGTGTCCCGTGCTGGGAGGCTCGTCCCCGTTCTTCTGGATGTCGCGTGACATTGACCTAGCGGGTGATTCACCATTTTCCCCCTCCCGATCTCTAGTGTATTGATTTCTCCCCTTTGCCTTCTTGTGGTGGCTTCTGGCCCCCCTCTTATGGGAACTCCCGATCGGCGGCAGGCTCGTGGGAGGGGTATCAGGCGTAGCCTGGGGCTCGACGGGGGTCTCGGGAACGGCTGGAGGCTCCTCGACCTTGGGTACCGGTGGCTTCGTCACAGCAGGAGGAGTCTCGTCCGAGGGATCAGAGTCTGCAGAGTCAGCTTGCTGGTTCACATCATTGTGGGCTGGGGGCTTACCGTCTGTGCGTCGGCGATCAGCCCGGCCTTTGCGTTTGTTTGCGGCCTCTTGTCGCTGTCGTTCCTTCTCATCTTTTTCAGTCTTGTCTCGGTGAACCTTGCCATTTCGGGCCTTCTTCGAGCTGTTGCGAGCGCTGGGCTCGTCGTCTGACTCGTCGAGGCTTGGTGCCTCGACCGTTTCAGCGGTCGGTGATGTCGATCGAGAGCTGGTTCGCTGTCTTTTGACATTCACATTGTTCCTTGAAGATATCAGCTTGCCATCAGGTGGCTTGGAGTCTACGGCGACGGACTCTTCACTGTCACTGCGCCCGCGTTTGGCTCGCCTGGCAGTGCTGTCTGAGATTTCTTGAGGAGCGTCCTCCTTGCTGGCCTCGATGGCGCGAAGGAGCTGCTCATCATCGTAGGCTCGATCGCGGCTATTCATAGTGGATCGTCGTTTGGAGGCCTGCGAGGTCGCGGCTGGCTTCTGGGTTTTGCTCGAGCCATTCCTGGGCGATCGAGCACCTTCCTTCGCAATTGAGGTGGCTCGAGAGGTAGCGCGCGAGTGACGATTTAGTGGAACGTATTTTGAGTATTTTTGTCTGGAAATTGCAAATGTGTCAGTGGCGAGGGCGCGATGAAAATACAGTTCATGTTTGGGTGGGGAGGACGAAAAAAAATTGAGGCAGAATTGCCCAAGTGGCCGAGCGCCACCACAGGAAAAAACGCGAAATCGTGACAAGAGTTCGGATCGAGCCATCTCGAGCGCTTGCGAGGGGATGGAGATATGCGACGTACCCGTTGCTGGCGGTATGTATCTTGTGGAGGTCCTTGCGACACTGCTCGCAAAAATATTCGTCTGGCGAGCTCTCGGCACTGAAGATGCCTACGCAGGCGCCGTGCTGCCAGACCTTGCAAATGTCGCATTGAACGAAGAAGCCGGTAACATCTTCGGTGAACTCAATGGCGGCGAAAAAGTCGATGTCGGGGCCGTCCACGGGCGGGCGACCGGGGTACTCCTCTGCACCACAGAGGCAGCGGACTGCCTCGTCTTCCTCCTCTTGGAGGTCATCACTTCCGTTCGTCATGTCGTAGGCGTCTGGTCGAGAGGACTTGTCAGTCTCTTCGTCTTGGGCGCGTTTTCGTCGGCGGCTGAGGAGGGTGTCGTCGACGTCCTCGAGCGGCTCGGACGAGAGAGAGGCGGTTGGGGTGGACTTGTTGGAGGAAGGCTTTGTGACAGATCGGGTGCTCCGCTCGTGGCGGCCAGACGTACCCGAGGAGACGGAAGACTGCTGTGACTGTGGATTGGTAGCGCGGGCTCTCGATGATCGTCGCGGCGAGGGCGGTGCCATTGAGAGAACGCGGGTGGGTGAGGGGGAGCGCGGGTACGAGGGACAAGGGAGGATGGAGCGGCGAGCCCTGGAGGACGCAGGAACGGTGATGCAGGGCGCCGCGAGGTCGAGTTACGGGAGAGCGCGAGAGAATTGGCAGCGTGCCCGGGGATGGGGGAGAGGGTAGAGAGGGCCTCGGCCGGCTGGAGCGCTACTGGCACTGGCTGAGACGTGACGAGGAAGAGAAGTCGGTTCGGAGATGAGACTGGCAACTGAGCATGTCGAGAACGGGCGGATGCGCAATAGGCATGGCACGGAGGAGGGCCGGGGGAGGCAGGCGGACGAGACGGGGCCCGAGGAGTCGTGTTGCCGGGCGAGGACAAAGGTGATGTGAGGTAAACGAGAGAATGGGATGGAGAGGAAGAGGACGGGAACTCGACCTGGATGCAGCGTGGGCGTGGGCGTGGGCAGCGGGCAGCGCTGCGGGTATGGGTAGTATGGGAATTATGGGCATGGGCAGTGGGTGGTCTCACTAGCGCTTTGCCTTTTGCAGGGAGATGGAGCAGCTCCAGCGCGTGCTCGACATCGGAAGCCCACC
Source organism: Calonectria pteridis (assembly GCA_022837005.1). Lineage (NCBI taxonomy): Eukaryota > Fungi > Ascomycota > Sordariomycetes > Hypocreales > Nectriaceae > Calonectria > Calonectria pteridis. The sequence continues at coordinate 778,131 of JAKZGU010001160.1, read as the reverse complement.
AGAAATCCCTGCGGGGCTGGAGATGGCGCTGGCACTGGCGCAGGCGTTGGCGGCGCACCTTGCCTTGGAGCATGGAGCATGGAGCATGGTACGGGCATGGAGCAGCCTTTGGCGCAGCTGGTGCCTGTGCATAACTCGCGGAGTGGACTTATGCACAGCACAACCTCGAATTGTGTGTGGATAACTCACAATGCCTGGTTTTGGACTTGGCAGCCCTCCTCCCCACCATGACGGCTGTGCTGACTAAGTGGCCCTGGGGCATGGCACCCACCTCCCAACCGCACAGAGCAGCCACTACTATCATTTGCAATCGAGTCCACGCAGCACCGAGTCCTCGACATCCCGCTCCCCCTTGAGCCTCCCTCAGCTTCTCGTGCCTGTCATTCGAACTCGTCGACCTCCGCATTTCCCCCAGGAAGCGAATACTCCCGCCCGAGCTCCGTTGCTTGCCCGGCCCTCCGGCCGAGGTTCCTCCTCCCTCCTCCCTCCGCCCTCCGTCTCCACGGACCAGGTAGCCCACTTGTCACTTGGGTAAGTCGGGATTCGGGTTCGGCACCCGTTCAACGCCCACCAGCCTACCTACCTGCGTACCCGACGCATGCACGACGACCTGCTACTTTGTCGCACCGTGAGACGAGACGTCTGTGGTGGTCGGTTGTGTCGTGGTGTTGGCGTAGCATGCTGGCCTGTCCGCCCTGCACATGCCTGTGTTGACCAACGACCCGCAGAATGCTTTAGAGCCCGACCGAACAGCGCACCTTGCCCCCCTCCCAAACGATTCATTCTGATACCCCTCCGACGAGCGACGCGTTCGAGTTTTTGGACTTAGCAAGTCACTGCTTCTCGACTTGATACCCGACATTTGCACCCTACTTTGCTGGTATTGGCAAGCCCTGTTGCTGCTATATTGCTCTTGCTTCTCTATTCGAATACACAGATGTACAATGAGTGATGGGTACGCTTCCCCTCCGCCTCTCCGCCCCCCAATCACCCGCCTGCTACAATTCCACTCGAATTTCCTAGCAGTCGTAAGGGGCAATGTTACTGCGTCTCATTCAGTTCAAGCGGCGACATACAGACTGGTTATGATTACGGTTTTACTATCTGTTGTCGCGGCTTCTCTCTTTGGTGCTCTAGTTATCTATTTGCTAACGCGGCGCCCTGTTTCTTCACCAGCAGATCTTAGCCCGATAATGTCCCCGGATACTGTATCGTCGTTGTTTCCAGACCGACCGATTCGGCCCCTGCCGAAGCGTCGACTTCGAGAGAGACTCTCACCCGAGGTCGCCGATTCGATCAAATATCCCCCCTCTGCTCACGAAAACGCTCAGCTCTTCTACTATCCTCCATATACCGTCAAGGAGGAAGGAAGCCCGCCTCTGTTGGGATCCTTCAGTCCCGCAGAGCAAAGTCGCCGAAATGACACCAACCGCAATTACACACCAAGGCGGAGCGGCGTGGGGTTGTCAGATACCTATGAGGATGAAGCTGCACTGCGAAGCACTCTGGTTGCGAGGTCCCCCCCCGAAATCCTAAGTCGCACACCCCATCGTCCCTCAAAACCGGAACAATCCCTTCACCCGAACCCTCAACCGCCAACATCAGCTACGTCATCGGTTGACGGGTACGATTCCTTTGAGAACACAAACAACAAAAAGAAACGAAAGATACCTTCAGCGGGCGACCCTGCTATCAACGGCACACATGGTTTAAATAATGAAGTCAGTACGTTTACGGTAACCGCAGAGGTCCAGCCTCCAGGAAGCCTGAGTGGTGACAAATCATACTCCCCAACTCCCGGCTACCCAGCCACAGGGACTTTTATGACCAACAGCCAGGGGATATCAGGACCTGGGAGGGGGAGACTTGGGCGATCCAGGAATGCAAGAAGCCCATTGCGAGCTTTGCCAGATGGCAACAGCAGTTGGAGTGGCCGTACATCCAAAACTGCGCCACAATGGGCGTCCTCAGGTATGTATATAGCATTTCGTTTACCTAATGCTTTTGGATTTTGTGTTATGTTTGAGCTCCGGGCAGGTGCAAGACACTGTGCCTTCCTCCACCCTGCCTAGGCCGTCACCTACCTGTTTAGCGAGCTGGTGCTTCAAATCGAGTTGCCATTTTTGAGCCCCTCAATTTTTTGCACCTCCTCCTTTTCACAACAACTGTGGTCTGGGTTGGCTTGCCCTCGAATAGCCTGTTACAGGCGCCAGCTACATGACTTTATCTGACGATTTGATAGAACCTGAGAGCACTGGTATTATATCCAACGCTATTGCCAACGCCGAGAAGTTGCGCCCACAAGGCCAGGAGAACGTCAGCCTGCTGCAGCAACACTCCGCAAAACAGGCACCGGTGTCAACTCAGTTCACCTTCACCTGCGACTCGCAGGTGCCCGGCACTGTCCAGTGGCCTGGTAAGGACCCCGCCTTTCTATTCGGAATGACAAACAACTAACCACCCCAAAAGGTCACTCAACAAAAAACAGCTTGGCGACCCAGACTCCTGGCATCCCAGGGATCAACGGTAATAACGGCCACCACGACAACTCATCCAAAGGGACGGGTGGCAGACGCATTAATTCGCGCCGCAGAGAACGCCGTCGTCTGGAAAAGGAGCTTGCCATGGCGGCTCGTGAACGGCGACAAGTCGCTGCTGACGACTACTATCACAATCCTCCAAAGTTTGATGACATTTGGATTTGTGAATTTTGCGAGTATGAGCGTATCTTTGGCGAACCACCGCGGATCCTAATCCGGGATTACGAGATCAGAGATCGTCGTCTTAGACGAGAGGAGGCGGATCGCAAGCGCCTTGTCGAAAAAGCCAAGGCCAAGAGCCGCAAGGCCAAGAAAGCCGGCAAGGCTGCGGCCAGGGGCTCAAATGCTACACAGTCTCCCGTTCACGACCCGGTTGATTCTCTCGGTGATTATGATGCACCTCCACTTGATTCTCACGGTCACTCGACAGAAGAGGACTATGGAGACGAGTTTGAAGACGAATACTCCAACTCCCCACTCGACATACCACCTGACATTGATGATAGTGGCGGGGGCTACCACATCCCGCCGAGGTTCAAGACTTAGGTGTTAGGCGCTGCATTGCGCCGATGGCTCACCTTTCGAGCAACAATTATGGGTTTTCAAGGCCTACAGAAGACCCCTTTTTCAATCCTTACGGAAAATGTTTGAGTGCAGTATATCAATGTATGGTAATACGATTGGTTGTGGGTTTTTGCATGTTGTTGAACCACCTGGCACGTGCGTCTTAGGGGGAAACAACTACTAAGCAAACCGTGCTCAAAGGTTGTTGCATTGGAAGCGGCGATGAGCAGTGGAGGATTGAGGAGCAGAATCGGTGAGGAGGATGCTCCGTGGACCCGGACGTTTGGGGAAAGTACTCGGTTGTAGGGGGGGGGGGGGTTTTTGGGAGGCTCTTTTGAGCCTTGACTTGGTCCGGATAATCTGCCTGACCAAGCTAAATGTCTATCGTTAGTGTCCATTCTTTTCCTACACCTAGGTAGAGCAATCCAAACAGTTGGGGATACGCCTGTGTGCCATTCGTGCACGTGAGGTGTTGTTTGTCCGCTGATGGCTACGAGCCCTAGTTGTGGTTGAGGGAGGGTGTTGGCCCACATCCCGGGCTTGATCAGATAGTTGTTGGTTCAGCCTTAGGGCATCGATCGGCAGCAAATCGATCTCAATCGTCAAGGAGAGGATGATTGCCTTGGTCGCTTAGGAAACCTAACGACCAAAAGGTGCATCACCGGGGCTGTGCAAAATAGATTGCCCCTCACTGACGATCGTACATGGTCATATCGGGTGCTCAGACGCTACTGAGTGGGCCGATGCAAATTGTCCACCCTGGGTACCTTTGATTATTGCGAATTAGCGCTGTGTATTTTTGTACATGCAGGCACATCAGCAAGGCACCAGAGTGGGGTCCGATTTGATATGCCATGCCCTGGTGCAAGGTCTTAGCGAACGGAGCCGAACCATGGTTATTGCATGAATGAAGCAAAAGCTTGGGCAAGGGAATCAAGGAGCAGCAAATGCGCACACTCGAGTTTTTCTAGCCATTGAGTGTCCCTGGGGATTGGACTAGAGAAGTCTTACAATATCAATCACATGCCTGCTGGCCAAGTTGAAGAAAGTACTGCTGACAGGGTACCCAGAAAAAAGGTGGATATAAGATTCCTTGTCCGAATGGAAGCAACGAAATAAATACGCATTGTGTCGATTGTAGGTGGTTCCATGCTGTCCTGATTGTTTTCTTACTTACATCAACATGTTCTGATGTACATCTACTATCTACTTTTCGCGTTGTAGCGTGGTAAAAGATGTACGTTGCGTGCTCACCGTTTCGTTAACCATACCCAGACGTTTAAACCCATCATTTAGCCATTCCCACTAGCGCTTTGCGGGGAAGCTCAATTGCCAGAAGAAAATTGCCCCCCAATGGGGAAAAAAAACCAATAAGCCACGGAAATATCTGCCAAAAAGAAAAAACCTGGCACATGGGTTCATGCGAACCTTCCTTACCTCCATTGTGATGATCCCTTTCGATGCCGCATCGCCGAGAAGATAAGGGAATTGCCACGCCGACGCCGAATGTCCGCTCTTAAACTTTAGATGGTGCCCAATCAATCAAAGAATCATTGCATAAGACCGCCCCACCACTGTTCCCTCTGGATTCGCAGCTTTTGGTTGGATCAAGTCGACGTGGTATGGGAAAGCTGTCTGTTGGGGGGGTGGGTGTTGCTCGACTTGGAGCATCCCCTTCTGCCCGAAGCGCCCGATTGGGTAAGTTTAGTTAGGTGACAAGGTAAGGCAAGGTCCCTTGGAGGGCGATCAGATTTTGAATGGTCCGAGCGCAAATCTTGGGACGGATGCCTTCATTGCGAATGACGCGGGCATTTTTTTCCCACCTCTTCCGGCTTGACCGCTAGCTTTTGGTTAGTCTCGAACAGCTGTCGAGCTGTGCGCACCAACCAACCATGACGCTTCTGGGGGGAACAGCCAAGCTTCCGAAAACGCTCCAGTTTGTTGTTGTTATTGTGGGCTTGATTGAGAACTGGGAAAGGGGACAGATGTGTATGGATAAAAAAGAAAGAAGAAACCTTGCACTATGTGATGTTTTGTTTTGCAAGGCATGGCGCATATGTGATTGTGAAGCAAGCGTTGCGGTCAAGACAAGCATATGAAAAACCTATGAAACATCCCTCTCCTCCTGCATGATGCCGGGTTGTCTCGAAGGGCTCCGGCAAATAGTGCTGTCCCTCGAAAAAATCGCTGTCGTCATTGTAAAAGCCCTTTCCGACCAGGCCGATCTACAGGCGCCAGCTGTCCCGTCTCAGCTGGCCGGTGCTTCAGGCCTTGGTGTCTCGAAACTGGGTGACTGGGGTCCCCTCGGCCCGCCCTGACGTCAGCCATGGGGCCATCCTCATTTCCGCCCGCTTTCATCTCTTATGAAAGATGCTAAGAAAAAAAATGGGTGGGTCATCACTCCTTAGCCTGAGTGGCTTAATGCCTTTCGTCATCAGCTCCAACAAAACCCAAGACATATCTTTCTCTTCCACGCCTTACTTCAACTTCATTCCTGTCACTTATACTGTACCGCGCCGATACGTCGCAAACCAGCTGCGAACCCTCCTGCATAATAACCGCATCTTAATTCTCATGACCTGTGCCTGCTGATAGCTGCTGGCCTCGCGCCAACTCCCAGAGCCCACAATGTTTGGAACTTCAAGGAGGCATAGGCCTCCCACCCAGGTGAGCACACTCCAACCAACAAACGCTTCGACGATACCGGCCCTGGCGTTAAAGTTCGGTCTGGAACACGAATGCCCTGCATGCAGCATGCGATGATGGTGTCCGTCGATTCCGGCATCAGAGCCAGCAGTTTTCCTACATTCTTTTTCATCCCGTCTCTTTTGCCTCCCCGGCGATCGATCGCACACTAACATGGATTTTTTGCGCACGATACAGCCTCTCACCAAGGAGACGGCCAACCCCAGTGCTGCCACCGCAGCTGCTTCCGCTTTTGCGCGCCGCGAACCCTCCATCTCGCTATCCTCCGCTGCAGCCGCCGCCGCACTCCGAGCGCGCCCGACGACCCCGACGAACGTCGCCCAAGTGCAATCCAAGCGCGCCATGAGGCGAAGCGCATCGGTATCATCTGCTGGGAGTCGAGACCGCGGCGGAACCGAGCTGCATCGAGTACCAAGCAGCGGTTCCATGTCGGACCGAACCTTTCGCTCACGTTCGCCATCGCCATCGGCAGCTCGTGCTGCTGCTGCGGCCACCAACTCGCACGAAGTCCCCCCTGTGCCAACCATACCGAAGAAGGAGCAGTACAAATCGGATATGGGAAGCCCAGGTCATAGGAGAGCAGTGAGCTTGCAGACCCAGCCCCTACGGACCGCGAGCCAAAAGATGAAGGATGGACAGGGCACATGGTTTGGGGCTGCAGTAGCTGGAGATTTATCCAACGTTCGGCGCTCCGATGCTGTTCTCGATCCGAGACGCTCTTCCGAAATTCGACCAAGCAGCCCGAACTCATCCATCAATTTTTCATACCCGCGTGCCAAGAGCGACGCTGGATCCATTTCTTCCGACCACACACTGGTTTATGATGCGAATTCTAGGAGGATGGTCCCACGCAGTGAATTGCTCATGCTCGGGCAGGGTACCAAGGAAGTTGCCGAGAAAACTGTCAAAAAGAAGAGAAAGCAAAACGTGACACGAAGTGGGTCGCATTTGTCCAAGGGAACCACGAGCAGGATCAAGGGAACTGCCGTCGAGTCCCTCGCACAGGAACATGCTATTCCCAAATCCGCCAAAAAGTCCGAGGAAACGGCCCAAATCGACAAGGAGCTTCCAGTGAAGCAGCCGGTCCAACAGCCACCATCACCTGAACCTGCTATCGAAAAACAAGAAGAAGCACTAGCGAAACATGGCGAGGAGTTGGACCCTGATCTGGACTCTGAACCTCTATCTGATTCGGATGACGACGAGCCAATCGAAGCTGTTCAATCGACGAGTCATGAAGCAACAGTTCCTCCGCCGAAAAGATCAATGCAGGGCTCGCCTGTTAGGAAACGGCCGTCTGTAGTGCACGAGCTTCCGGAACTGGAAGATCAGTACGCTCAGAGTGACCAAATAACACCCCAGAATAACCATCCAGTCTCGACCTCGACACAACCAACGGCAAAACCGTCTACTCCAATCCCTACCGAAACAGATACCAAGGCCGCGCCTGAAACCGAACCTTCCCAAAACCAGCCTCAGTCTCACCCCCCCGCCCAAATTCAGGCCCAGGCTACTATTGAGACACCGGCCGAAATCGTTCGACAGGTTCGCGTGCAATCGGAAAGCCCTGCTCGCACCCCTCATTTTGCTCCAACAACCGATCAGCTAATCGTAAAGCATGAGCCGCCGCCCCGATCATTATCGCCACGAAAATCCGCTCTAAAACATCGAAGTCCCACGCGAGCTGCATCGCCGTCAGAGGATGGGTCAGAAGCTTCAGGGGCGCTGATGGGCCCGGCGGGCAGGGACGAGGCAGGAGCAGCTCGGAAGAAGAGCGTGCGGGTTAGTTTCGATGACCATAGCACCGTTGTGGTGGGAGAGTCTGCGGAACCTCCAGAGCCGGATTTGGACAAACTGCCGAGTCCACAAGGCAAAAAAGTATGGCATAGTCTTATTGGTCGACACAAGAAGGATTCTGTGTCCTTGGACGACGATGAGAAGATGGGGCCTAGGCCTATCTTGCCATCGTTTGGAAGCATTCGCGAAAAGAAGAACAAAGAACTCGAGGAACGACCCTTGGTGCGCCCATTAGAACGAGCCTGGTCTTCGCCTCTGGCACCAGCGGCATCGTCCCAGCCAGCCTTGAGCCAAAATTCTAACACGGACAACGGAGCTTCCAGTGACACAGCCATTGGGGCTGTGCTGGCACAGGAACAGTCTTCCCGCAACGCTGCCAACATTTCGAAGTTCAGAGAGCCATTACCTCCAGTAGTTACTTCGGTTGACTCGGATGGACACTTGAGTATAAGTGATCTGAGTTCTGATGAGTCGGATACGGAGTTGTCCGCGGCCAAAGAGGCAACCCCAGAGACCGAAACAAACGAGATGGAGCAAACGACGAACATACCCAGGACGCAGGCCGAGGCACAACCGGAAGAAAATGTTCCGAGCATCTCAATATCCCACCCTAGTCCACATGGCCTGCACGCAGACCGGTCGGACTCAGCAGAAGACTTCTTCGACCTCCCTGGCGGGTTTCCAGGGGACGAATCCAAGTCAGAGTCTGATGGTACTCAAACTTCGCCCATTGATAACGTTGAGAAGGTTTCAACTTCAGAAACCAAGATTGTAGAGAAGGAGAAAGATTCTTCGCCATCACAATCCACACCAGTGCAACGAGTGGCTGAGCCAGTCATCGCAACCCCTCCAAGTCCTCTCATCCATGATATTCAAGAGGAAGATGAGTCCTCTGATGGCAACAGCATTTATAGCGATGCTTACGAGGACCTGTCTGATGTGGACGGTGACGGATTTATGTCCCTTGACGCCATTGTGGAACGACCTGTTGATAAGGTGTCACAGAAGCTTTTGGAGAAAACTGTGGCCAAATCAAAGGAGGCTAACGCCAACTCGGACGTCGCGGCTACCGATGGCTCAACTAAAGATCCCAAGCATACAAAGGACGAATGGGAAAGCGCCAAAGCGTACTGGAAGAGCCTCAGCGCAGAGAAGCGTCGTCAATTGGAACGAGAGGCGATGGAAGAGGCTGGAGAGGACGCTGATCTCGAGGAGGCATCGCCACCTCCAAAACAAAAGAAGAAGAAGAGAAGGTCTATGGACAAACCACTTGAGCCGGTCATTTCAAACACAGTAATGCACCCCGAACGAGTGTATCAAATTCAGCCAGGCACTTCTTGGTCTACTCCAGGGACACCCGAGTCACCAACCGATTCTCAGAAAAGGGGAATCTCTGGTGGAACGAAGCTCAAGAAGTCGATGCGGCAAGGGGGAGCGCCACAGCAGGCGAAGCTTGCCCACACCGGCAAGATGCGAAAATCAATGAGGGCAGGTACAGTTCCTCAAAATCCTCAGGACGGTCATTTGAGGAAGTCGCTCCGGGCAGCCCCCGAGGCCACTACTGCCTCTGGCTCTGGAACGATGACTCGAGCAACCCTCAGACCAAATGGCTCTGCGCTTAGCGAGGCTCAGAGACCTATGTCCTACCCGCCGCCTGTATCCGAGTCTGTTACAAAATTGAAGCGGAACCCGTCTCCAAACCGAGCATCGTCCACAGTGAGCGCAAGTCCCTCGACGAAGCCAGCACTCAGGCGGCGAGCCTCGGACTCCAGCGAAAGCAGCTTTCGTCGTGCCCGTATCGGTGGGAGCGAAGGTTTTGCGTTCAGAAAGACTATGAGAGGCGGCGTACGGGACGGCCCAGGCCCTCCACCCGATACTGGCAAAGGCAGTGGCCGATTTAGCCTACGTTCCCTGTCACCAACAGGATCAGGTTTCCGAAACTCAGGAGCAATTTCGCCAACTCCAGGAGCCATGGGCAGCCGCATGCGCCACTCATTGCGTGGTGACTCTAGTGATCGCACTGCATCCATGCGTATGCCTGGTTTTGGCCGATCTACGAACAAAAAGGGCAAGAAGCCTCGCGGTGGCAGTCGATTCGCTGAATCTAGCGATGAAGATGACGCACACCCTACTTTTAGAAGTAGATTTGCAGACTCTAGCGACGAAGATGACGTGCCTTCTTCCAAGATCAAAGCCAGCGGCCTACCATCGACGATGCGGCACACATCCAACTCGGCTGCTGCCGCTGCCATGGGTGTCCCTCCTGCTGCACACCAAGAAGAGGACTCTCCAGATCTTCTTGACAGCGATGATGAAATTGACCAGGCTCAGCAGACTCCTCCTCGCAACAGCACCGTGCTCTCCGAATCCAGGCCATCGCTCAATCGCAGTGGTTCGGGACGTGAGAAGATGGGAGGAGCCCAATCCCCCAATGCTCCAGCAGCGGGGAATCCTAGGTCGGGTCACACACGACGGGGCAGCTTCATGTCTATCCTGAGACGGAAAAAGGACGGTGGGGGCAAGATTTCTCGACCGCTCAGCGAGAGTGCGGCACGGCGAGACACTCGACTGGAACGTAGCACAGAAGAATTAGCTGTCATACGCAACACGGCCAGTGGGCGACTCCACAAGCGTGGGCCGAATTGGCCGTTGGAAAATGGCACCGCCCTCGCACAGGACGACATGTACGGAGAGAACGAGTCGCACGACACATATGTCAATGACGAGAAGCGTCCATCCACGGCCAGCGGTGCAACCTTGGCCTCACCAGCTTCTCCGGTCAAGCAGGCATTCTTGAAACGTCGCAGCACGTCACAGGGGCCCCTTGGACAGACCCAGGGCCGGGAGGTCCACGCTCCCGCGCCTATCGAGAGCAATAACAACATCGCGACGGGATACGAAGCGCCCGAGTCCCAAAAAAAGAAGAAGTTTGGCTCTCTGCGCAAGATGTTCGGCCTGCATGACTAGGAGTGTTCGTCGGGAGGATGCATCTGACGCGGAAGCATCTTGCTCCTAGCACGTCTGGTTTTTTTTCTTCACCTGATGACTTGACTCCTTGCTTTTTTATCCTTTTTCTTCCTTCTTTTCAAGAGACACCACGTTACGGCGCATTGCATAGTGGGATGATTGCGACGGGCGAACCGCGCAGGTTAGGGCATAGACAGGGCACGGAGTCTGATACAGTCTTTCAAATTCCCTTTGGATAGTTGTCACATTCGCTGGATTAGCGCTTTCTTTACTTGATACTCTACTTTTAACTATGGCCCGATGGAGGGGCAGAGGACGGGAAGGAAGGGTTGGGGGGGAACCTGGATGTGGTGTGGTCGCAAATGAAACTCGCTCCTTGACGGGGAGATACGGGCCGCCCGATTTAATGTCTTAGTTAGCTAGTTAACTGGGTGTAAGCAGGGAGGGGGTCCATTTCGTAATGGCACAAGCAACATGCTTATCACCAACGAGTAATATATGATGAATGCAGGGACTTTTTCAAGCAATGTTGCAGTAGGCCTGCACTTTGGAAAGTAGCGGAATTCCTCAGAAGCGTGTTTAGGTGCCGGTGAGAGAGATGACGAATGAAGGGGCCGGACAAGCATGCCCACATATGTAGGTCGTTGCTTTTTGTTTCAGCGACGCGACATTACATTAGGCGGGCTGGAGGGGTGAGGAGAGAGGGTGAGTGTTGAGTGGTGAGTGGTGAGTGGGAGCAGCAAAAGTACACACTGTGTGCTGCGGGAGAGTACAGTACATGATGCTACAGGCTACAGGCTACATGCGACATGCTGCCTCTCTTGCAGGACGAGGCAGCCGTGAAGTGGGCTCGGTCGGGTTGGGCAAACCAACGAGAGAAAGCTGACATGGAAAAATGAAAAAACGGGAGAGACATGGCTGTTACTCTGCGACAGGCGCCCACAGTGCTTGGCACCAACCCCCCCTATCACATCCATCCTGGCCGCTGTGGTAGCCTCGTGCAGCTGTGTGAATGAGGGTGATAGGCGGGCGACACGCAGGCGGCCGGGCGAGAGAGGGCCAGTCACCCAACCAACAAACGCCACTCACCACCATGACCACCACCACGCTCATGGTTGTTGCCATGCTTCCCCGCCCAGGCAGCCTGCAAACTGGGCGCTGCTCAACAGCCTCACTCCCTGGCATTCTCTTCCTTTCCATCTCCTTGCCCTTCGCTGCTGGCTGGCTCTCCCTCTCGCTCTCCGCTCTCTCCGCTCTCCACTACGCCCGCCTGCTGTCCTGCGCTGAGCCGAGCCGAGCTGGGGCGCCAGATGAGACCTGTTTGATGGGCCGTTTGCTTTGATTGCCGAGACCACTACAGCAGTTGTCTTGGCAGAAGCGGCAACCCGACATTGGCACACGCACGCACTCGCACACGCACACCCATCCTGTCATTAACGCGGCTGCTCTTTCTCCCTTCTTCGCTCACCCTTTCTTACTCTTTTCCGTCCTGTTCCCACGCATTCCTGCTTTTTTATTTTTTTCCCCGGCTACGGGGGACTCACATTGAGTGAGTCGCTGCTTGACAACATCGGGAGAGGGAGGAAAAAAGAAAAAGAAAAAAAAAAGGAATCCGAAGAGACAAAAAAAAAAGAAAGAGAATCATGCCGACCAGAAGCCTGTCCCAGCTGGTCGGCCAGCTTGGCCAGTGTCTCGCTCATTGGCGGGAAGCGTCCCACACTGTTGAATCGTCATCAATTGACGCCAATCGAGACAAGGTCCTTTCCAGCAACACCACCGCAGCCCAGGAACAGGTCTGTCTTGGCTCACAACCTAGTCACGAGGCCGCCACCAACCCTCAAGATTCCACCACCGAAACCGAAGGTGACAATCAATTCGCCCATGACCTTTCACAGCCATCGCTTGCACTGTCTCTTTGCAACGACCTTCTTTCCATGCTAGGTCCTGACCTAGTAGAGGCTTCATTGGCCAGTGTTATAAGCCATGGTGGGAACACCTCCTCTAGTTCGCCAGATAGGTCGGTGGGGCCTAGTCCAACCACACACAACAGCACGACGTCTGAGGCTGATAGCAGAGCCACTGACACTGCGCCTTCCACGGAGCCATCAGGCAGCAGGAATGAAACCCCGGTGAGTTTCCTCTGCTCCTTCGAGAGCCATGCTTTCTTGCCTCATCCACTAACATGCCTCTGAAGAACAAGCGTAAGCGCAGTGAGCCGCACGAGCCGCCGAGAGTTCGTCCTGCCTCACGGCCCAAACCCCGACAGGGATCTGGTCCAGAGACCAAGACCATCACCTTTGAAGAGGTCCATCAAAATGGAAACGCCTCTGTGAAGCACAAGATTGTCCAGTTTCCAGACAAAACAGGAAAGTGGTACATTATCCTATGTAAGCAACATGGGGTCTACTTCAAGGAAAATCCCTTCCCAGGAGCTGGCTCCCACCTCACTAGCAAGCAGCACAAAGGCCGATCACGAGAGCCTGCGCATGTCGTGCAGCACCTGGGCGTGGAAGTGGTTGACTGCACTCGGGAGCTGGCCGAGAAGCACAATGCCTCGGTCCTGCGAGCGTACAGAAATGGATATCAGCATCCCAGCTCCCAACACGCCTCGCGCGAGGCGGAACCCAGCCGCCTGCCCCGAAGACCCCGAGGGGCCAAGGAACATGGGGGGCGCAGCCGCCGGCAGCTCAAGCATGGCCCAGGCATCACGGAGCCAATTCCCGGAGAAGTCTATCTGGCGTACTGGGCATTGTCAAAAGATTGGTCCGCAATCCTGCTTCTCCCCAACACTGGCCTGGAGAAATTGGGCCTATCTGGATCACTCGAAAGCCTAGGCCTCATGGAAAGCGTTCCGGAATGCTACGAACATGAAGAGGGGCAGATTTTAGGTTGGAAGGACGGGTACGAGCCTGACGGAAGACTCGCCTCCCGGCGTCAATTTCCTGTCATGTACTTTGACGGCCAGGAATTTCCAGAGAGGAGTGCCGTCGGCTGGGCCGCGGCCACAGACCTCCAACCATTTGACGTGGAGGCGGCCAATGAAACTCTCATCCCGCATTACAAGTCGGTTCGCGAGTTCCTGAGGGAAAGGGAGGAGTGGAATGCGGGGTCTCCATCCAGGGAGATTCAAGTCGGTCCCTGCATCGAAATCACGGGTAAGCTCCCTTTGGAAAGCCAACCGCAGTTCTAAAACACTTTGCTAATTTGATTACCTCGATGGCAGTTAACCAAGAGGACGAAGAGGAGCCGCTTAGCTCCACTCCGCCTCCGCCCTCAGACGATGTCGATTACCAGGACGACTCTGTGGTTGATTTGGGCGGCCCAGTCTTGCGGGAGCGGGCCGAAGATTGGAATCCTAGCGATATCTCTGACATATGCTCCTCTGCCGGAGAGGGGATGGAGGATGTTGTTTACAGCTCGCCAGTTCGGGCCGAAAACATTAAATCTGGCAATAGTAGCCTCGTCATTTCCAACGACCACGCCGCTGAGAACCCCGATGAGAACTTGTCTATGCCTGATGTTCCGGCTGTCAACTCTCCCCAACTGACCGCTCAGCCTCTGCACCAAGGCGCTTGCCCTCCACCTTCCCAGGAGGCCATTTTCTCGATGGTGGCTGCTTCTTGTTCAGGTGCAGAAGAAGCTCCGCCATCCCCACTGATACAACAGGCTGCTTCCCCGTCCGCACCTGCTGTCCAAGAGATCGCTTCTGACGCTGGAGCTTCTCTTCCTTGTTCAACCGAAGAGGAGGAGGCTCTGCTCTCTCCACCGATACGACGCGCTGCTTCTCTTCCTGTTTCAGCTATTCCCCGCCCGACTTCAGAGAGCCCTCCCTCTTTTTCAACCGCCCAAGAGCCTACTTCTCCCGCTGCAGTGGCCATTGATCGTTCGACTCCAGAGAACCCGCCCTCTCCAACGGTTCTAGAAGCTACTTCTCCCGTGGTGACTGTTCTTCTTTCAACCGCAGTGGAAACTCTGGTTTCCCCACCTATCCAACAGGTTGAACTTCCTCTTGCGGTGGCTGTTCCTTCAACTCCGGACAAGGCATCCTCTCCAGCTGCCCCAGAGGCTGTTTGTCCTGCTCCGGTATCTGCCCCTCGCCCAACGCCAGAAAGAGAACCCTATCCAGCTCCTCGAGAGGCTACTCCTCCCATCCCGCCAACTACTGCTTCTCCAAACCGGGAGGAAATTCCATCTTCTGGTGCAGAAGAGCGCGTCTCAGGCCTTCAAGCCTCTCCATCGGTCAGAGTGGAAACTCCGCGGTTAGAAACAGACGAAGGCTCCGTGTCCGACTCGGACGCACTGGAGGCACCAGCCCTAGAGCAGGCTCCGGGTTTCCGAATTGAGCAGCACTTGACGCCAAATTCAGACGAGTTCACCCCCACACGGTCGAGGCTTCAATCAGTATCATCTGAAACCTCGATGTCAGTGGCGGATATCTCGCAGCTGGAACCCCGACCCTACAAGGAGCCCCCGCCTTCGTCATTCGTTGCGTCATCCGTAGCGTGCCTAGCTCATAAGGTATTCGAGACCATGCAACCGCAAAACCAATATGCAAGCCACCCTGAGCCCAGTGAGCACTGTGGCGCCGGGGGTGTGACGAGTGATGCAGTGCGGACCACTGAAGTGGGCACTGCCTCGGGAGCACTCGAACCTGAAATCCCCAGAAGCCATCCCACTGACCTCTGCACCTCTGCTGCAGCATTGCCAGGCGACACTCGTCAGCCTGCCTCCCCGGCTATCCAAGCCCCTCCTGTGAGTTATTATAACCCATCCACCCCTCCCTCGACCTCGCACAGCTATGTGAGAGTTGAGCCGCGCGCAGCACAGTCCTCGCCTCGGCTCAGACTTGCACCCATTCGAACTCCTCCCTTGCATCGCTCTCCCATTTCAAACTCTCTCATGAAACATTCCATCATGCAACATTCTATCATGCAACCTCCTCCCGTCCCTCCCCAGCGCCTGCCCATTCAGAGTCTGCCAGAGTCTGCATATACCTCACAGAAACTTGCTCCTATGAGCTCCCCGCCGCCGCCGCCGCCGCCGCGGAGCGCGCCGTTCCAAGTGCGCCCCACCGATCGTCCTATGCCTCTTCACCCTTCTCTAGGAGGCCTCTCCTCTTATCAGCCGGATGTTCATATCACGAACAACCCCTCGGGGCCAGAATACCCTGCAAGTCCTCTCCCGCCCATGGTCACGCCCCATGAGGAAAACTTGCCGCCTGCCGACATACCTCCTCTTAATTGGGAGTCCCAAGTTGTTTCGTCCAGCCCAAGTCTGGCTTTTATGAACTCCAGTAACTCTCCTCCCCAGGCTCTGGCGCAGGTTCAGGCTCGGGCTCAAACCAAGACTAACAAGGCTAAAATCAAGTCCAAGTCTAAGGCGAGAGCCAGGGCCAAGGTCCAGGCTCAGACTCAGACCCAAGGTCAGAGTCAAGCCCACTACCACCCGCAAGGTCAGGCCCAGGCTCAGGGCTTTTCGCACCCTCAACCTCCCGTTCAGGCGGCTTTCGTTGCCGTTCCATCTCAGAGCGTCATCATGGCGCAAATCAAAGAACAATCTCTGCAATCAGACGATGAGATATTTCCTACGGGTCTCGCTGAAAACCCCATGAAGGGAAGGCGAAGGAATTTCAAACCTCTGTTCGTCTGGCCCGACGACGTCCCTCCTGCCTTGGTCGACTTCTGTGTGCGCCATCTGCAATCTCGTGGGTTGCACCCTGGACCCGTAGGGTTTGCCAACGACTTCGTCGCTTACAGTTGTCACTTTTGTCCCGATACAAAGGGCTGGTATGTGGCGGGAGCGTTTCTCCGTCATTTAAAACGACGACACGGCTCCGGCTGCGACAGAGCCATCATCTGAGGACACGCCACTCACCGTCCAGTTGGTGTCCAGTACAATGCGCTAAAAATCTAACGACACGAACTATGAGCAACATGCTTTTTTTTTTTTCCCCTCTTCTTCTTCTTTTCCCCTTGGATTTTCCAATCATCGATTATCTGTTCCCTTCCATTCTCTTTTGTTTTATCTTCCTATTTCTTCGAACAAACAGCTGGCTAGGATTTACGACACGACATAATATCTTTTAATTACCCCAAAAGTTTTGCTAGTGTGCAAGTGGTGAGGGATGGGAATACACGAAAGGAACAATCATGGGTGGGTCTGGTGTGTGTTTGTGAAGGTCTGCAGTTCATGTGTCTCAGATTCGTCCCGTCATTCGTTGATAGACACAATCAAATCATGGTGGCAAAGACCCGGTCCGGGATCTTTCATCTGCTGGTCTTACCTTTTCTTTTTTCTCTTTACTTTTTCTTCGGGCTTTGAGACATTGTTTGGGACTCAATGCGGCAAGCTGCGCGAGCCCAGCTAGCTCTGCCTGCGTGTTTGTGATGCTTTTTTTTTTTTTTTTTTTTTTTCCACCGACCAATGCTGACCTGGCAAGAGCGGGGCCAGGATGGCCCATCTGCAGGAATGAGAGGAAAGAGATAGATCGGCGGAATGCGAAGCCTTTTTTCTACCTAGGCTGCAGTCGTGAAGCGAGGGAGCAACGAACTATGTATGGTTGACAGGAGGGCCTAGCTAGCCTCAAGCCTCAAGCCCCTCAGCCTCATAGGCTCGCTTCCAGCTCCAACCACACGAAGGTATGAATTGCCCCGAGACATAAGATGCCACATTTCTGGTCCAGGAAGTCTAGATTGGGGGCAAGGGATGCAGACTGATTGATTGAGAGTGCGCCCGGTGGGGGTATTGTTGGAAGATACAGAGAGGTGCATGTACATGTATGTTGTCTCTTGGCCCCAGGTGCACAGTGTGCATCAGCGCAGCAGGCGATGAGATATGACGAGACAAAGCAAAAAACAAATACAGCTCGACGACGACGCATGGTCAGCTGCGCGGCCGTGTTGAGCTGAAGCGGCTTAGTCGGCTGCGGCGACGGCGGCCCATTGGGCGGCCGGCCCATTGGACGGCCTAGCATCAGGAACAGCCTCGGGACACTAGACGTGAATCAAGTAATCTCGGCCGTCTTAGGCTTTTATTGCCTGCCCAGCGGGACGAAAAAAGAGAAGGCAACCTTATTAGTCTGTCTGGAGCAGCTTGTCTTACAAAACCCAGCCCTCTTTGTGCCGTGCCCGCAGCTCTTAGTCTGCTCTCTCACCCACTCATACGCAAGGGAGAGCGCAACCTTGGCTGCATAAACAACGTCCCCCCTCTACCACTCTACCAGGTAAGTTAGCCACAAAATCTGTTTCAACCCTGCCCCACCACCACTACCACCCCCATTCATGATGCTCTTTGTTTTTTTGTTTTTTTTTCTGTTGGTGCTGATGCTTCGCTGACGTCATTTGCGGACGTTGTGTTTTCTTTTTATGCCTCCTTCCTTTGGTTCCAGCCTTCGGGACGGAAACAGATAGCTGGGAAAGGGGCCACAACGGGACTGCTCTTTTCTCCCCCTCCTCGCTGACGCTAGTTCCCGCTGCTGTTGGGTGGGCTCCTGCTTTGGTGAACCCTCAACAAGCAAGACACGCGAGGAGGGCGAGCACACACGAGCACACGCACAAGCACGACGCATTCTGCGCTATACGCTCGCTCACACTTACACTTGCACTTCGTACGACGCACTCACTTACTCTCCCCAGAGAAGAAGAAAACCAATCGTGAGGCGAGCCGTTGATCCCTTCTTGATTAGACTCGAGCGGTCGAACATTGCACACACCATATATGCAGTGCCTCAGCTGCAAGCTAAAGATATGGCAATCGGTGAAAGGGAATACATCGTAAGCCCCCCACCCCCCGGCCATTCTCCTTGATCCGCCGTCATGTCTTCCTCTGACCAACCTTGGACCCAGATTGTGGAGTGGTGCCTGATCACCTTTTGTATCTTTGTCCTCGTCACGCGCCTCTTTGTGCGAACGTGGAAGCGCATGTGGACCTTTTGGCTGTCAGAGGTGTTTCTTACTATCGCAGTGCTACTCTACCTCTCCCTCATCATCGCGGACACGTACATCTACGCCAACGGACACAACGATTTCGAACCGGGCTACTACACCCCGTCCTTTGCAAAGGCAGGTGTCCAAGTGGTTTCTAACATGGCTGAATAATAGGCAGCGTGAGGCTAACCGCCCCGTTTCATTAGTGGATGTTTGCGGGTAGCATCATTTTTGATGTTGGCTTTTACTTCCCGAGATTCAGCCTGCTCGCCTTTTACAACGAGCTCTTCCCCATCTCCGAGGAGAAGCTGCGAAATTTTCTGTATGCCGTGACCGTGTATAATGTTGCCGCCTTTTTGACCGTTGGGCTCTTGGACGTGTTCTGGTGTGGCCTCGACGTCCCGAAAAATTGGTGAATTATATATACTCCCTTCATTAAACAACACCTTCTTACTATCAGATCGGAACCTAGACTAACTCGGTTGGTGGTCGGCGATAGGCAAAAGGAGTCCGATTGCCAATTGGTATCCGTAAACACTGTAATTTGGATCAACTGGCCGATAGGCATCGTCGGAGAGCTTCTTGGTAATAACCATCTTCGTTTGGGTCTCATCCCATGCTGACTACTACTCCTGGCAGTGTTCCTCCTACCATTCGGCATGCTCCAAAGACTAAAAGTCACGCCCAAGAGAGAGAAGAACGGTTTAATAATCCTCTTTACAATTGGCTGTATCACAATCCTGGCTAGCGTTGCTCGCTTTACACTATTCACGCAGGCCATCTGGTCATACACCACAAGTATGGAGCCCACTAACCCTTCTGTCCAAATCTACATCATAAATACTAACTTCAGTAGATATTGTTGGAACTGTGGAAATCGCAACACAAATCCTCGTTGTCGCACTGCCCGCGCTTCGGCCCCTGCTTCCGATCATCAGTTTCGGCTGGAGTAAAATTTCCAACTACGGAACCGGATCGCGCAACAGAACCCAAGGCTCGACGGCAGAAAGTACTCTTCGAGGTTCATCTAGCACCGCCAGCAACTCCCATCGCAAAGAGCCTTTCGCGAGCCGAGACGAGAGAGACATTCCCCAGGACGGATTGCGGCTTTCGGCGGATGCAGGACGCCAAGCCATCGGTTGAAGGATGCCATACCCTATAAAGGACCTCGCCCCCCGGAGCCGAAGATGGAGATTCCGGGCCCCGAATATTTTTATACTCTATACCAAAAAGTTAGCTGAGAGCAATAATTAGCTCGGCAGCACGGACTTTGATCTAGCGACCCGGGGTGTTCTACGACACCACTACAGGCGCATTGATGTTGTCACGGACGGATTTGTATTCCACGGGCGTTCCTGCAGCAGCATCTCCAGCCTTACTTGCCGATCCCGAAGAGGTACGTCAGAATTGAAGGATTACATCTAGATTGAAAACATCTCCGTATTAATCGACATCTGACCTTGATCGGGTCATGTCAAAACTACTTTGTGTCGTTTTAGTTACTTTGTCCTGCAGGGTATGTGGTCCTCATTGGCTTGAGAGTCAAAAAGGACTGATGAAACGATATTTGATTGAGAAGACGCTACTCTACCTATATGCTAGAGGATGGGGGAGTATTAGCCTCGACCAGAACTATTCTTGGCTATCATAGGGCTACCGATCGATTGGATGATGTTGCAGAACAGACTCTGTCGGTCAAAGTAAAAGATTCAAACGAACAAGGTTTTGGATGTTTACACGATCTGGAGAAAGCCGCGATGCGACAGCGACACGGCATGATATCGAAACGCCCAATTTTCACTAGGAAATAGTAGATCCAGCTATTCTTTTTAGTGACAATAGATATCACGATGTGAATAAAGGAGGCTCGAATAAACTATTGTGAATTGCTCTTTGAGCAGAACGTAGATCATCGCGTTATCTTTTGTTGAAAGTACAAGATATTCTGTAAACTTGTCTTGACGGTGGCTGGCTATCGAGATATCTTCTTCATTGTTCTTTGAATTCATTATCAATTCACACATTATTCCTTGTCTTGAATTTCTGTCATTTCGTGCATCCTTTTTCCAGCTATTACACGAAATCTTTTACAAAAGAGGTTCTGGTAGTCAAGTCACAAATATCACAAACGAATAGGAGACGAATCGTTCCCTGGTAACAATATTCTTTTGCACGGCTGCCTAGGCTTCGGCTTCACACAGGGACTTCCAAGTCAAGGTCATGATAATATCTAATTTTCTTTAGCCTCCCATTCCCTCCCATTCCATTCCGTTCCGAAGCATCTATTCTCAGACCCTGAGAACATAAGGAAACATAAAACGAACACGCGCGGAAACACCGTGTTCATCAAAGCAAGATAAAAACATAATAATCGCACCGCATTTCCTGCGGTATTGAGCCATTTACAACACAAACATGATGACTCGAGGGTATAGGTAAGAGACAACAAGGAAACAACAAGAAAAATCTAACTCTTAGATCGTGGCTTGCCGCCACTTCGGGTTTTTTCGCGCTCGAGGAGGAGCGTCAGCTGACTTCTCGTACGCCCGAGAGGCACGCTAGCGGAGTTGCTAGGTTGGGTGGGCGTAAGGCGGGAGTCGAGGATGGAGGGTTTCGAAGGCTCGATCGGCATAAAGTGGTGTGTTGGCGCCGGATCGAGAACGCTGGACTGAGGCAGCGATCCGAGGCCGGACTGATCAAGAATGGTCCCTTCAGCGGCGATGTTGGAAGTAGAAGCACTCGCTGGTGCTATCAAGCTCAGGCTTCTTTTTGCATTGTTACCACCCTGCGAGTGGGAAAGGGCCATAGACGCGATAGAGATGCTAGATCCGCTCTCAAACGACCCTACACCGAAGGACGACCGCGAGGTCGCCGAATCTCTTCGCTCCGTTGAGTGAGAAATGTCAGCAGTAGCCTGTGGTTGTGATAGATTAAGCTTTGAAGGCCTAACAAATCGAAGCTGATCTGGCTGAGGCAGGGGGGCACTCTCCTGTTTATTTGGTCCTTTAGTTAGTCCATTCACCCAGGGTGACATTGATCGCCGTGGGGGAATGGGCTGTTTCCCCAGCGCCTTCTCGCTCATTACGGGGCGTTCCTGTTTCACAGGGGAAGCGCTGCTTTCCGAGACAGGGCTGACAGGCTCTGAATCCCGCTCGACAATCGGGGGCACGGAACGCTGGCTAACCGCTTGCTGCGATCTGCTAGAGGATCCCCGGGTGGCCAGATCGGAAGATTGCCGCTTGGGCAAGGAAGGTCTCCTCTTTGTAGCAGTTGAAGCAACAAACTTCTTTGTTGGGGCGACGGCCTTCTTCTTTGGTGATGAGGCTACATAGACCGGTGCTTCAGATGCTGTGGCGGCCGTGCTTCCCGATGAGGGTATCTCCTCCTCTTCCTCCTCATCGGTAGATTCGTGAGGCGAGACGAATCGAGCGGTAGGTCGTGGTCCGGACGATGAAGGGCCTCTAGCCTTCTTCAAAATAGGATGGGAAGGGGGTGGCTTTGACGCGCTGGAAGAGAGGACTTTCAACACCGGATCGCCTCGTTTCTTCGACGAACGGTTCTTTGCTCGGGGCTGTATTGCTTCGACTGGGGCAGTTTCGGCTGGGGCAGTTTCGGCTTGCGTAGCTTTAGCTTGTGTAGCCTTAGCTTGTGTAGCCTTAGCTTGCGCAGCTTCAGCTTGAACAGTTTCAGCTTGGACAGCTTCCATGAGTTGCCTCACGATAGGTGGTATCTAGAGCATGCCAGTCAGCATCAGCAAGTAATTGACATGGCCCTAGTGGGACATACATCAGGTCCCTCCCATCGATTTGGGGGCCCCTTGAGGGGCACAAAGGTCGCCCCGACAGAGATGTCCTCATATAGCTTAGCTAGAGTGCTGCCCTTGAGAAACCTGCGGTTGCTTCCCCAAACGTGCCACCAAAAGTTCTCTAAGCGGCAAGCCGTAGGGTCCTTGAGCTTTTTATAGGTGGTGGTATAAACTAGGAGCTTGGTTAGTTGGAATCAGGGTAGCAGAAGGCATGAGATGTTTGTACCATGCCAATACTCCCAAACTTTGTCGGGAGGCACAACGGCAAAGTCGGCAACTTCCTTGTAAACGTTCTTGGTGTTGATAACAATGCCCTTGGGCAGTATCATGGGCACACCGGAGTCCATTTTGCCGACTTGAGACTACCACCAAGACCAAAGGACCACTGGCGACTTCAAAGCGGTCAAAAGAAGGGGCGTGTGTGAGTTTAGTCGTCAATGTGCCCGTGGAGTCTTGGTTGGTGATCGATTATTGGCGGCTGGCAATGCGAACCATCATCACTCATGAAGTTGATTTGGAGGGATGCAAGTGCAGTCAAGTGCCAGCCAGCCGCTAGGGTGACGAGAACAAAGGGGTCGCAGTCGTTCGGTTCACCTCGTGAACGGGAACAAGCCGGGCTAAATGAACTCCTGGGGAAACAAACGAACACGGCCTTCCTGCGGCTCTGGCAGCACAGGGTTGGGCGAAACCGAAGCTGCAGAGCTACACAGGGCCGAGGTCGTTGTGTGGCTTAGATGTGTTGTGTGTCAGCCGATGATGTGGTGTCCTGAGAAATGCCGAAATTTCCAGAGGAAACTATCTTGCAAAGCGAAAATCTGACCAGGAGCTAGTGGCTGAAACCAAGTTAAGCTTGCGCCTGTCTTTATCTTTTGTCGCTAGCTTGGCGTCGTGCTTTGTGCAGAGAGGCAGCAGGGCGCGGGAGCAAAAAAAGCTTAGCTCAGCGCTGACAAGTGAAGTCGGGAAGGTGCTGTGTAAGTGTTACGAGGTGTCCACGTTGGTGTATGCCGCGGCGGTGTCGGGACAAGGATACGACATTCAGCTGTCTCGTGCAAAGATTGTGCGCGTCACGGGGGCAGGGACGCATGTAACAGGGCAGGGAATCAGACTCGAGGAGAAAGAAAGAAAAAAGAAATACGGTGTCGGGCTCTAGAAGGGTTTGATTATGCGGCTGGTGCGAGTGCCGTTTCTGGAGTGGCCAGGATTCGTTGGGGCGTGGCACATGAAAAGAAGGAGAAAGAAAAAAATTAAAAAAGGCGGAGTTTTTAGTAGCGGTGTTGTAATCAAACACCAAAAACCACCAGGGCGGGCGTCTCTAGTCTCCTGGGCGTCGGACTTTGTGAGTGGGTTGTGTGTGTGCTGGGAGAATGTGCGCGAGGATGAAAAAGTGATGGCAAATTCGGTGTGAGCCGGAGTAAGCTGAAGTTGGCGGTTGTACCTTGCTGCAGCTGTGGAGCGGATAGGTACCTCGGTCACGGATGACGCCGGTCTGGTGGTTTAAGATCGAGATCGAGAAGAGGGCTCGCAGCGCTCCGGAACTGCACTGGGGAGGAATTGGGACGTGTCGATATGGGATGGGTGTTTATAGGTCGAGTCCCAGTTGCAGTTCCAGGGGTGAAATGTGGGTTGTGCCGAGAGAATCTCGAAGTGGAGGCTCCCAACCCTGAAGGTACGGGATCTGGCTGGGCGGGTGAACCAACGGGCGTATGAGGAGAAGAGAGACTTGGGGGCCAGTACAGTAGTCAGGAGGGGAAAAGAAACGAGAAATAAGCAACAACAACAGGACGGGGAGGCCGAAGAAGCGGAGATGAGGTGGTTGCGGGAGTGGGAAAAAGGAGAGGCCTAGGAAGGCAAGTCGGCTATGTAGTTTGGTTACAAGAAGGCCGCTGAAGTGAATCAAGAGTGATGGACAGGTCGGTTGGTTGGGGTGAAGCAGGTTAAGGTCAAACCGGGCTTGAATTGTGTCTTGCAGCTCGTCGTCCTGCTCGTCGTCTCACAGCGTCATGCCGGGCTTCGTCAGTGCTTTGTGGCTTCAGCGATCTTATTCCAGTCGGCCAACAAAGTGGGCCGCCGAGAGTGGACCTTTGGGGTAGTTATCAATGTCGAGAGACCGAGTGAAAGCGTGTGTGCCGCCAGGCGGGTCTCGCTGGTCCCCGGGGGCCGCTACCGGGACTTAACCCAAGGTTCCAAATGGTTGGGGGAAGGGATCCTAGCGCAAGCCCGGGCCAGCCCTGTACCGCCTGTACCTTGTGCCAGGGTCGACCAGGGAGCTGGAGCTGGGAGCTACGATGCGGTACAGTAGCGAGTTGTGTGCGCGGGTCGCAAGAGAGCGGCGGCGTGGGCGTGGGCGTGAGCGTGGGCGTGACTGTGTGTGGGCATGTAAGGGAGCCAACCCATGTGGACGGGAGTGTGGATGTGTGTGGATGGATGGGTTGATTGCCCAAGAGCAGGGGTTGCACTGTAGTGGCAGGAGCCAGTAGCAGCCAGCAGCAGCAGGAGCCAGCAGCCAGTGGCCTGTGAGTAAGAGGTGTGAGGTGAGGCGAGGTGTGAGAGGTGCGAGACGGAAGGTGCGAGTTGCAGTTGCCAGCTGCGAGGGTCCTGTCCTTCCTTCCTTTTCTTTCAGGGCACGCATCCCACTCGATAAAAGAACTTCACCTAGCGGACAGAGGGCCTTCCTCTCGGCTTAGTGGGGCCCATTCCACCCATGGGCCTTTTTTTTTTCCTATTTAGGGGGAGAAAGAAGGGCGGGCAAACAAGGAGGGGGCGAAGCAAGCTCCGGTGGAGATGGGATGGATGGGCACTTCTTTTCCCTTCAGACGCTGTCAGTTGCCAGGTTCAGGCTTGCTTTTCTACGACTACCGTGGCACCCTGCCGTCGGTACCGGATCTCCCTAGTGCCATGATGATGCTGAGGGAAAATGACCGCCTGTCCAGTAGTCCCGTGTACACCTTTGCAACGGCTGAGCAGCAGCATTGCCTACTGTAAGGTACTTACCGATGGAGCAAAAAGGCCTAGCCACGGTGGCTAATAAGGCATGGCAAGTCGTTAAACGGCTTGGCCACTTTTGTTTCCCAGTTGCTTCTATCCAAAACATAACTTTGAATCGTCCTTTCACATGTTCAGCCGCGCCCACGCACAGCTCCATGCATCTTTAATGAGACACACATGTGCCCTACTGCGCTGCACTGACTTGACAGCAAGCAGCACCTTGACTTTCTGTCCGTGCCTACCTACAACTTGACTTATCGCAGACTTCCCAAGGTTGGAGCCTGCTATGGAGCACGCACGCTCTCGCAGGGCCAGTCCGTCCAATGGCTTGGCCCTGGACCCGATTCCGCCCAGCCTGTCTCACATCACCGCAACTCTTTTTTTCCATTCACCGCCGCCCACGGTTGATATCCAAGCCAAGCCTCGGAGCGGCCGATGATTTTGGGTTTTGATTTTTTTCTTCTTCTTGTTTCCGTTTCAACATTTATCCCTACTTACATGATTTCCCTTGCGCGGTATTTGGTGCTATTGGGTGAGACAAAATGCAGCTGGCTGCGCGCCCAGCACCACAATGCCCATCCCGCCCCGTCCCGGGCAACGGCTTTTTCTTTTTGCTCGCCGCCTCGAATTGCTTTTCTTGACGCTCTTTGCTTGACCCCAACTCCTGATCGAGCCTGCCTCTCGCCAACCGCTTCATATGACTCGTCACCAATCCCCCCACGGTTGGTCATTCGGAATAAACCAGCCATTTAGCCAGATGCAAGATGCATGGAGCTCGAGTGCCCGAGTGCTGCGGCTCCATGCAGTGCCTAGTATATGCCGTACCACCGTCCATTCTAAGTCAAGGCAGCCGCCTCCCGATCCCAATGCGGCATGATCGTCCACCGCCGTCCTGCTATCCGCTTCCGCTTCGACCTGCAAGAATACCCCCGCCCCGGCGCTGCGTCACATTCTAGAACAATGTGCAAATCAACCCACTGGATTTCGTGCCCCTCCTCGAATCCATCATCTGTCATATTGCCAAGGGCAATCATAGTTGCGTATTTTACTCTCCTACTAGTCACGCGTCCCACTACTTGTTTTTTTTATTTTTTATTTTTTTATTTTTATTTTTATTTTTTTTTCCTTTTCTCTTTTTTTTCCCATCCTCTTTTCTCATCTCACTTGTCATACCTATCTTGCCTCAGACCAGTCTCCCGTTCACTGTCCACCATTTGCTACAATCCTTTGGTTCCCTGCTAACCCTCACTCAGAGCCTCAGGTCAAACTTCCCGCATTATGCCCTCTTGCAGTTGCTGCACCTCGTGTTTCCCGTCACGGCTGGCAGCTTGAAGATCAGACAGCCCATTGCAAATGGCGCTCTCGTTCCAACAACTAGTACACGCCCGGCTCATAGGTTCCGACGTTAGTCCCACCCGCCCTCATACTGCAACTGTTGGGCAAGACAACCCCTCTCGAGAGTCGCTCTGCTTGGCCACGCGACACCAGGCTTAGCCTTCCTACAGGCTTGCTGCTAGCAGTGATACTATGCCATTGCCCCTCAACAACAAGACACGACAGCAGCTCTCGGGCATTTCTGATGGCATCTTGCGGGGCCAATTGGTCCGCTGGACGAAAGCCCATCCTTCCCTCCGGCTCGAGTCCCGTTCCATTTCCCCTCCTTGCGGTTGTGGCTCAGGACGCATACCAACATGCCCTTGAGCCGAGTCTTATGATCTGCCCTCTTGCCGGGATCAGACCCGGGCGAGCAAGTCGTGTGACGCCCAGCCGCCGCGAATGAAACTGTTGCAAACTCTGCTGGCCACCTTGTCTTATTTGCCATTGGTGCGCACCATCAAATGGCTTTTCGGGGGCTGGGTATGGATGCCTGTTCCTGGAGGCATCGAGAGGCACCTGACTGGAAATGCGGCTTCGGCCGGCCGCCCCCTTCCAGTGGCTGCGTGGACCTGGGGGGTGCCGTCGTGTCGGCCGAGAGGAATTCCGCCGCTGCGGGGAGCAAAACGCCAGTCAGTAAGTTATCTGACGGCTAACAGCGGGGAGCCCTCTCTCCCTTCCCTTGACCCCGAGCCCAGAAGATGACCGGCAAAAACCCAAAAAACGCTTTGTTCAATTTTCGATGCAGCACACTCAACAAAGGCCCGAGCAGAATGACTGACGTTCATGGATGGATGGTACAACCTTGTCAACCATCCCACGTGGGCTGGGTACACAAGACTCAACTCTTACCTAGTGTACCTCCACCGGCCTGGAGCTCTCCCCCACGTTCCACCAGGTGCCACGCCAATCAAGCGTGTTGCGGGGTCGAACTGTGCACCACCTCTCCGTGGAATGCCATGTAGGCTCGTTGACGATAGCTGTCAAGCTGCCTCTTTGGGGTAGGGCAGCTCATCCTTTGACTGGCCTGGACACATGGGCCCGATGGTGCAAAGTTGAGCTGACAAGCGCTGCCCATGTATGATGGCATCTATCAGAGGTCACATGCCCGCGTGCACACGCCGCCGGCTCAGCCCTTTGGCGCCTGCCTTGGCCCTCTGTTTCCGCCGTCGGGTATCGCATCGATAAGCGACGAACCACCCGACACCTCGATATACGAAGCTCCGAGCTCAACAAGAAGTCGCGGCCTCGTCAAGTGGCCGGGGTTCATTGCCCAGTACCGTCTAGCGAGCAAGAATTTGGTGAGCACGCAACATTAGGTTGTGCAGAGTTTTTTTTTTTTCTATTTTTTTTTTTTTTTTTTTTTTTTACATGTGAAGGGCCACAATTCCTCTATCGCCCTGGTGCTTTCACCCTTGCTTGGTGACATGGAACGGGACGCACCGGACTCGGCGGCTACAAGAGCAAAACCCGGCGCCTCCGCCATGCTATCATCCACATGCCCGCACCTCCCGCCCATGACTTGAGCTTGGCAGAGTGTGTGTGTCATGTCGTCCCCTCCTACTTCCTCCTCATATCACTTCCGCAAATCGACTCTTCACGCGCCACGCCCCAATTGCCCTCAAACCTCACCAGGAACCCGTGATGTGCAGGTCTGCGGTGCACCGTTACACACCAGACTGGCCGACATTAACAGCTACCTGGGTGGCGCCGCAGGTCTTCTCCAGTCGCCACCAGGCATTGACCCTCCATTGCCCCTGGTCCGTCGGCCTCAGCCGTTCCCGGCAAGACCGTCTCGTGCATGGATTGTTGCAGGGCCGCATCTGGGGCGATGATGGGTTGGTTGGGACGGGTGTGCGACCATGCGGCAACCCGAAAGCGATGCGTAGTTTTTTTTTTTTCTTTCCTCCCCCCTGGTCGTGTAACCGATGCTGCATGCTCAGTCTCATCTTACCATGATGACTTCTCCCATCATGTCTCGTATTATAGTCATAACAAAAAAAAAGTTTATAAAAAAAAATTTAAATTTTTTTTAAGAAAAAAAAAAAACCATGACCAAGTACGTAGCATTCTTAAGAGAAATAGTGTAGGATTACAGAGTCGGAGCAAATCTACCTCGTCTGCTGTACCCTGGGAGGTTTCAGCATCACGACCCGAGCTCATGTGAGCGAGAAATCAGCCAGTCATCACAAGCAATGCGACCATGGCAAATTTCTGATTGGACCCTTGCACATGCACCCTCCCTCATTCTTTGCATACCATCTGTCGATACAGGAGCATCCTGACACACTTGCATCCAAAGTTGCAATGTGTGAGCGCGCGGCAATTTTCGATGATGCGTGCAGAATCGAGGACCTTCTTTTTTTTTGGGGGGGTGTCTTCCCTAAGAGGGGATGGGTGTATGCGTATGTATGTATAGCTACTACTATTATCTAAACCCGATGCCAGCCGCTTTTTATTCCTACACACGCCTATCTGCTTCAGTAAACACCGCGATAACAACCTCGTTAGCCTTCTCTTTTTTTTTTTTTTTTTTTCTTGTTTCGCCCCATTGATTAGGTGACAGTGTAACCGCCATCAACGCGGAGGTCAGCACCAGTGACATATTGGCTGGCATCAGACAGTAGGAAGGCAATTGGGCCCATGAGGTCCTTGGGCTGGCCCATCTTTCCTTGCGGGATGAGAGAGATCCACTTCTTCTTGAGCTCAGGGTTCTCATCTAGAATCTTTTGGGTGCTATTGCGGTTGTCAGCCATGACGTTCTCGATCGGCGTTGTGGAGAAAGCCAAGTAGGAAAATCACACCCGATCTACATGTAAAGGTGGTACAGGGTAGCTGCGTGGATAGGATCATCACTTACAGGGCTGTGAGCATGTATCCTGGGGAAACGCAGTTGACTCGGATGCCTGCGTGAGCCCATTCGACGGCCAGAGAGGCTGCGAGCTGTCGGATACCAGCCTTGGACACGTTGTACGGACTGGGGAATCGGAGTCAGCCAATGTTTCAATTGCTATATGTTCTGATCAAAAACTTACGCCTGGGGCTGGGGCACGTTGACAATGGAACCAGACATGCTGCCGATCAGGACCATGCTGCCCTGGCTCTTGCGCTCCATGAGGTGACGAGCGACGGCGGTGGCAAAGAGGTAGGTGCCGTCGACATTGACAGCCCACAGCTTGCGCATACGATCGATAGGGTAGTTGACAGCCTCGAAGTTTTCGGTGAAACCGGCCGATGTGACGAGGTTGTCGATCTTGCCGTGCTGGGCAATGACCTCTGCAATACAAGCGTCGACGGATTCGGGGTCGGCGACGTCAGCGTAGTGGGCGGTGACCTTGGGGATGCTGGAAAAATGCCCAAGTTAGTTGTCTCTCGAGAAATTGATGTGGAATAGGGGGACATACTGCTCAGCACGAGGATTTTCCTTCTTGAAGGCTTCGATGAGGAGCGTGGTCTGCTTCTCGGCTTCCTCCTCTATAGTTCTCCTGTTAGCAATCCTGCCAGGCTTAGAGTGCGAAAAGGTAAAACCAACTGTTCATGTCAACGAGGGCAAGGTTGGAGCCAGAGAAGACCATTCCTTGACCGATGACGAGGCCTAGACCGCGAGCGCCGCCAGTGACGATGCCCACGTTTCCTTCGAGCGAAAAGCTGGCCAGCGTAGGCTTGACATACTGGCCACCGGTGCCGAGGACGGGCTTGCTGCTAGGGAGTTCGTGCTCCTCTGGATGCTCGTGCTCAATGGAAGGATCAGTTCGTGAGTAGGTGCCGGGCTTGTCTTGGCGGGGAGGGTTGTTGTGCAGCCTGCGGACGGCGGTGGCAGCGAAGCTGGGGCGGACGAGGGAAGGAGCGGCGCGACGCGCACACTGGCGTAGGAAGGGAGAAAGTAGCGACGACGACATTGCGAAGTTGCTCGGTTGAAGGAGAGAAGGAATTGGAGTTGGGAGTGCTCTTTTGAACACTCACACAAGCTGTGAGGAGCCGAAGCTCGTGGCTAGGAGCTATGACGAAAACGAGACCTTGTGGCAGTAGGACGGATGCGGGAATGATGTGCGGGGGAAAAACCAAAGGCAAAATCAACTTCCGACGATGGCAGCGGAGGCAATTGATGATTGAGAGGAAGAGAAAAGAGGGGAGGACCAGAGCGGGGAGCGTAGATGAGCAGCGCCGTTTATATGACTTTTTTCCTCCTCAGCACGCACCCACGATACCATGGACTTGAAGGTGCACTTGGCAACTACACACATACGCCCCTAGGCGCACACCCCTGGCCTGGCCGTGGATCCATGATGCATCGAAATCCATCCCGTGGATCCCCTCCTGACGTCCAGGGCCCGCATGGCGCTAATCAAGCACAGTCGAGACGAGATCCGAGCTCCCGTAATACCACCACCGCATGCTGTGTCGATATCGTCGTGGTCGTTGCCGTCCGCAAGTAAGCTAACTCGGCGAGCGCGTGACAGAGCCCATGCCACACCGAAATCGGCCCAGCTCAAGTCATGGCTATTAGGAGAATCGCATACCTAATGTTTATGGCTTTGCTCGCGATTGTGCATTGTGCTGTGGATTCAGTTTTCCGCGTTCTGTGCCAATATATGTTTTGTTTCCGTGACGCCTCTTCCATCGAGCGGGGTTCTGAGTTGTTGGTGTTTGCGCGCTGAATGCCAATTGAGTCCATATCTGGCGGCTAAACGAGAACAATTGTATCTGTAACAACGCGAGCAAGTACCACCATGCTGCTCTGCTCATTCAGACGATGAAACCCTCGCGGGGGTCGAGAACATGGCGCCTTGCCATACTTGCGCTCTGGTGCCTAGACGGGCTACCCCTCCATCTGGCACATTGATGGACAACACAACCAGCCCCCCCTGGCGGTTGGGGCTCTCGGCATTCCAAATTGGGGAGGAAGCTCCCCCCACAGGGCAATGGGGGAGCCAACAGGGGGAGAGAAGAGGCGCAGGGGTCTCCCTCTGCGCTGGGAATGACAGTGCATCCCACCATCCAAGGGAACCATTTTGGGGACTGAGACACACCAACTGCATCCCCCCGCGTTCTAGACGGCTCTATCGCGCTTTTTGCCTTCGCTCGTCTCCGGCCGAGAGGGCTGAGGAGCTCGGACGACCGTGGCTCGGGCCGGATAGTCGTCTTATCGCGGCGAGTAGAGAGAGATACGCGCGGAGGGTGCCATCGCCCATTTCCTCAACATGCTCCTACGCCTTCAACAGGTGGCGAAGTTGGAATGGGTTGCAGCAAAGATGGGGAAGGGATGGACATGCCAGGCAATGTAAAAAAAGAAAAAATGGACTTCGTAGGCGTTTCGACC
The DNA here is from genome assembly GCA_022837005.1 of Calonectria pteridis. Lineage (NCBI taxonomy): Eukaryota > Fungi > Ascomycota > Sordariomycetes > Hypocreales > Nectriaceae > Calonectria > Calonectria pteridis. The sequence goes on along the minus strand of JAKZGU010001160.1, from coordinate 746,148 downwards.
CAGGACGACGTGTAGGTGCTAGTGCGAATCCACCCCTCCAAAGAGAAGGGAAAAAAAAAAACCACTACAGAGTGTGCGGGCGAGATACCGACACGAGGGATGAGAAAGGTCTCGAGTCGGGGGCGCTTCATGACGAGGACAAGGGCTGATATGGCGGGATGCACAAGACAAAGAACCAATGGCTCTTCCCCGAAACAGCCCCAGACACCCTGCGAGCCTGTTAGGAAAGTCACATGGGCCACGGGGTCTGAGGTAGAGATTCATTGTTCGCAGCCGCATGCCCAAAAAAAAAACACCAAAGGTTTCTTGGCGGGCCATCCATTTGGGGGAGCCTCCGTGGGGTGAGGGCATGTGCCTAGTCGAGCTTTTCCTTTTCTTGTGTGTTACCGTAAAGAGCGAACCACCGTGGTCAATGGCATCTTGACACCTCAATGCGGCGAGCAGGACGAAATTGAAACCAGAACTAGGCTTTAAGATAGCGGCGAAGCGAACAAAACCGCCCGCCCGTAAAAAAAAAACGTTATCCTATACGCAGTACAGTAGTTGGTTGCGAGTTTTACGCTCACCAGCACCTGTTGCTATCGACTGGTCATGGACCTCATGGGTGTACGTGCACACCCCTCCGGGGCGGGGCGTTCATCGGCTCAAACTTTCCCGTAGCTGGTCAGGCACAGAATCAATTGCCATGATTTAATGTATTTTTATACCGACACCTGGGCACTATTCTTAGTAGAGATTGGGTTTGGTGGCAGGTGGGCAGGGTTTGTGCTCTGCCGTGCTGCTGCTTTGCAATCAAGGTCAGCTGCCCTCTCTGCTCAAGTTCGGCGAGGGAACGCCGCCGCTAAACAAGGTGAATGGGGTCCAAGGTAGCTTGTAGCTGCGCACACCTAAGAAAGAGCGTGAATTGGAAGAGACCCTGCTGGGATAGCTGCTCCGGACAGGCCTATTTGATTTGCCCGCTACTGTGGTGCATACATGGTGAGACCGGGTTGATCCCGTCTTCTCCTCCTTTGCTTGCAAGACCATGACGAAGACGTGTGTCTGAATGCGCAGTCAGAATTCACTAATCAAAATCCCGTAATATTTTCATACATGTATGCTATCACACCGCTAACGCCTCCCTTTCTTACTGCAGCTCACCGTCACCGTTGTCTGGTCGTTTCACCTCGTTGTGTCGCCCTGCAGTCAGGTTCCCATGCGCTGGCGGCCCCCCCACGGCGCTGCAACTCGCAATTGCCCAATGCCGTAACCCTAGTCTAGCCGCCAAGCGAGACCGAGGCTGCAAGCTCTCGCGCTCGCCTGTAAGTGCTCAGACCTGCGCGTACTCCTTGTTGAATGCCCTCCCGATCACCATCCGTCTAATTTCAGACGTGCCGGCTCCGATCTCGTATAGTTTGGCGCTGTACACTCGTGGTCAGCTGGCTGTTACTCTCGCACGTATCCATGTCTCGTCCCACAAAACCTTCCCCGGGGGTGATTCGGGTGCCGGGGACTGCGGCTGCACCCCCCGGAGAATAATGATACAAGGCAGGGGATAGAAGAATAAACTCCCCCCCCAAAAAGGAAAAGAACCAGAAAAATTGCGGTTAACTTACTCTCGAAGCAATCGTGAAGCTGGCATTTCCTCTACGTAACCCATTCCGCCTAGTAGCTGGATGCTGTCGAGGGCGCACTCTGTCGCTCGCTCTGCGGCGTACAGGATAGCTCCGGCACAGTCCTGCGTGCGAATCAGGCCGTTCTCGTCAACTGCTCTGGCCGTTGCATACGTGTAAGCTCGTGACGCCTGCAGCTTTGTGTACATGTCTGCTAGTCTGCCCTGCACCAGCTGGTTGTGCGCAATGGGCTTGCCAAACTGCTTCCGCTGGTGTGTGAAGGGCAGCGAGACGTCGAGGGCAGCCTGCATCAGTCCCAGCGGACCGGCGCTCAACACGAGACGCTCCAGGTCGAGGCCCTCCATCAACACGCGCACGCCACCGTTGACTGTGCCCAGCACGTTCTCGGCGGGCACAAAGACGTTGTCAAACATGAGCTCGCCCGTGTTGCTGCCGCGCATGCCCATCTTGTCCAGCTTGCGTGCGCAGCTAAAGCCTTCTGAGTCGGTGGGCACGATGAAGGCCGTGATGCCCTTGGACGCCTTGTCGGGCTCCGTCTTTGCGTACACGACAATCAGGTCGGCGTCGGGCCCGTTTGTGATCCACATCTTGGAGCCGTTGATGACATAGCCGCCGTTGACTGCCTTGGCCGTCGTACGCATGCTGACGACGTCGCTGCCGGCTCCCGACTCAGACATGGCCAGCGCGCCCACCTTGGTGCCGGCGATGAGACCCGGTAGGTATCTCTGCTTCTGCTCGGGCGAACCATTGAGCTGGAGCTGGTTGACGCAGAGCTGCGAGTGCGCTGCGTAGCTCAGGGCAATGGACCCAGATGCTCGGGAGATCTCCTCCATGACGATGCAGTGTGCCTGGTAGCCCATGCCCAGTCCGCCAACCTCTTCATCTGCTGTGACACCGAGGAACCCCGCCTCGCCCAGCTTCTGCCACATCTCGTTTGGAAAGGCATTGCTCTTGTCCGTATTGGCTGCCACCTCCTCTGTAATCTCACGTCGGGTAAACTCTTGCACGCGCTCTCGCAGCTCCTCGAGTTCCTCGCTCGTCGGTGGTTCGAATCCCTTGGGATGCTTTGACGAGTGCAGTCTGGATTGGAATGTGGGCAGGCACATAGCAGGTCGCCAGTGCTTCGCGACCGCAGGGCGGGCAAGGGCTCGGAGTGGTCGTAGGCTTGCCATTGTGTCTGCAAAAATGGATGACGATGATGATGGAAGAGAAGAAAGCAAAACTCCTACCTGCTGATCAGATGATGACCGAGCGCGTTCTGTAGTTTGGGCCTGCCGAGGCGAACGGCCAGCAGAGGTCCAAAGTTCGGGCGACGGCTTAAAGCGGCCGGCGGGTTCTCGCGGTTGGAGGCGGCCGCACTTACCCCAACGCATGGACAATAAAAAACGATCTACGCCTCCATGTAGTTCAGGCCGAGATCTTCGCCCTTTTTTGTGTCCACCCACCTTTTACCCCGGGTTTTAGCTACGTCACAGGCTCGGCCTTAGCTCCCCTGCCTCCTCCACGGCTCGGTTACTGTCATCGTCCATAACTTACTCCAAAAGGATGCCCTCCCGGCTACCGGTCCTTCCAGCACACAATCACTTCTGCAAGCTGTAACCAATTTGTAGGCATGTCTCTCCTACGCTCATCTCGCCAGGCGCTGCGTCTGGGTGACCAATTTGGCCGTCAGCGCTGCCAGGCTAGCTATCGCCTGCACAGACGAGGTGTCGCCAACCTCACGCCTCCCCACCAAGCTGGTGCCATTTCGCGGCTACAGACGCTCGTCGACCCATCCTCAGAGGAGTACAAGGAGAATGAGAAGAACATGGGCGAGGCCATGACCCGCATCCAGGAGCTTGCGCGCAAGATCCAGCGGGGAGGGCCTGAGAAGGCGAGAGAGAAGCATCTGGCCCGCAAGAAGATGTTGCCGCGGGATCGTGTCACGGCGCTGATAGATCCGGGAACTACATTTCTGGAGCTCTCCCAATTCGCAGGCTATGAGCTGTACCCAGAGGCTGAAGTGCCTGCGGGTGGCATTATCACTGGTGTTGGTGTTGTCGAGGGCGTCACCTGTATGATTGTCGCCAATGACAGCACTGTGAAGGGTGGCACGTACTATCCCATCACTGTGAAGAAGCATTTGCGGGCTCAGGCAGTGGCACGCGAAAACAAACTACCGTGGGTTCCTGACAATTGCTGGACCATTGAGCTTGTGGACTGACCAGTCTTAGTTGTATCTATCTCGTCGACAGTGGTGGCGCAAACTTGCCGCACCAGGCTGATGTCTTCCCTGACGAGAACCACTTCGGCCGTATCTTCTACAACCAGGCACGCATGAGTTCCGAGGGCATTCCACAGATTGCCGTCGTTATGGGACCTTGTACTGCTGGTGGTGCATACGTCCCTGCCATGAGTGATGAGAGCATCATTGTTCAAGAGCAAGGTCACATCTTCCTTGCCGGCCCACCGCTTGTCAAGGCTGCAACTGGCGAGGTTGTTAGCCACGAAGATCTTGGTGGCGGAAAGATGCACTCGTCCGTCTCTGGTGTCACCGACTATCTCGCTGTAGACGATGCCCACGCCATTGTGCTGGCCCGTCGTTCCATCAGCAACCTCAACTGGCCGACGAGGTCGCCCAACACACAAGCGCCCAAGGCAACCTTTGCTGAGCCTCTCCACAACCCCGAAGAGCTTCTAGGAATCGCTTCGACGAATTTAAGGAAGCCCCTGCCCATTCGCGAAGTCATTGCACGCATCGTCGATGGTTCGGAGTTTTCCGAGTTCAAACGTGACTACGGCACAACGCTCGTGACAGGCTTTGCCGAGATTTACGGCCACAAGGTCGGCATTGTTGCCAACGACGGTATCCTCTTCTCTACCTCTGCTGTGAAGGGCGCTCATTTTATCGAGCTGTGCTCGCAGCGCGGCATTCCGCTTGTGTTCTTGCAGAATATCTCTGGCTTCATGGTCGGTTCGCAATCCGAGCGTGAAGGCATCGCTAAACACGGTGCCAAGCTGGTAACGGCCGTGGCCTGCGCCGATGTGCCCAAGTTCACCGTCGTGGTTGGCGGTAGCTACGGCGCGGGTAATTATGGCATGTGTGGACGGGCATACTCGCCACGGTTCCTATGGATGTGGCCCAACGCGCGCATTGGTGTCATGGGCGGTGAGCAACTGGCCGCTGTCATGGAGACGGTTGGGCAGAAGGCTGACCCGGCGCTCAAGGAGCGTATTGAGAGGGAGAGTGACGCAACATTCTCGTCAGCTCGTCTATGGGTGAGTTTCCACTTATTGAAGACAGATCAAGCAGGCACTAACAATGAGCAGGATGACGGAATTATCCCGCCCCAGCATACACGACGATATCTCGGATTGGGACTGATGGCATCCATGGGTGGACGTAACGAGGTCAAGGCTGGAGATACGAAGTTCGGTGTCTTTAGGATGTAATGTAACCGCTCGAAAGAATTTAGAGCAGGAAGATGGTTGTATATTGGCGTTGCGGACTTCAGTTTGGGAACCACGAATTAACGTCATTTTTGTGTCACTCTCAGATGGGTGTTTACTTGCAAGGTCAATCTGTTTTCGGGTATTAAAACCTTTTTTCTTGGACTCGAACATCTAGGTTGGCGAGCGGCCTCCTTGACCACTTGCGCAACGGCAACATTGTTGGTGGCCAAGTCGTGTCTATAATTAGCGGACTTATTGTGATGCGCTCTGTATCCGCAATGCCTGTGATCTTGTCCTGAACACGTGTTGTCGGCGATATCCTGAGGGAATGCCGCTGAGGTGCAGGTCCTGGCACTCTTAGTAGCCTACATGAGGCGAATGCTAGGACAAGAAGTCATATTCACAGCAACACATTTACCACTATATCAACCTCCGCCAAATCCATGTTGTATATATATCCTCATTGGCTATCCTATCTGTTCTCTTCTGGGCAGATGTTGCCGTGTCATGGCCAAGTTCCAAGGCATAAAAACATGTGGGCCAACACGATATTGCTTAGGCAGACAGCCACAGCGTGGTGCGAATTCGGAGGAAAACATGAGACTAGTAGACTTAAATGCGAAAGGCGAATCGGTTCTCAAGGATAGTCGGGATACTCGTCTATCTGGGTTTACGTGCCGAGATGCTTGATGGAAATAGATATGGGGCGAAATGTTGACAGAAGCGTAATAGCAGAAGAGCGACAGCAACACCTGTTCGATATTAAAAATTAGCCTCGTATCATTTTAGAGTTAAGCAAATAAACGCATACTCTTGTTTCTGAGCGCATCTGATTGATCCTTGCTGATTGTTCAGGAGACATCACCGCGCCTGTTCGAGGTGCCCAGGCCCAATTTCACATCGAAATATCGTCGACGTCAGTACAACCTCAACCCAGCCAGCACCGCCCCCAACACTAGCTGTAGCCACGAGTGTCTTGCAGCCACTGCCGATGCCGGGCTTGCCAAGGCGCAGGACCTAGAGCAACAGCAGGGTCATCGTGACTGCCTCGGTCGACCTTTGTGACGCCAGTCTGTGACCGAGGCAGCAGATAGTTAAGGTAACAACCAGATGGGAAAGACAGAAGCCGACCCCAAAACTCCAAGCAAAACAACGCACCCCTCCTTTGCACTAAGGCAAAACTGCCGCCTTCGTCGTACCTCCTTCCCCCAACCGTGATCACAGCCTCACCTGCTTAATGAGGTTGGCCAATGTCCTTCAAAAGCTTCTTCTTTGCATCATTGAGCTCGTGGTTCTTTGTACCGGTAGATCCGTTCTGTTTCTCTCTGAAGACTAATGGCTGGGCCTGCTGCATGACACCCTCGTGCATTGCTATGCATCCTCCATTGTGGCGCCAACCGGGTTCACAGTGACTGTGAGTCCCGGACAGTTGTGAATATTCGTTTCGCTTCTGGCTCTTTCCTTTGGGCAACCGGTTTTATTGATTTGTTTGATGCGGTTATCCTCTTCGTCTCCTGCCCTCAGTTGAACTGATAAGGCGTATCAAGTGATGGGACCACTCTTTGCATCTTCGCCTTCGTAGTGCGTGTTATCAGTTGTTCGAGGCCGGTGTGAGTATCAACCGTGAGGTATGCAATGGGATTGGAACATAGTACTCTCTACCCCCAATCGTGTTTATAGCCGTGGCTGTGAAGGCAGCCTCCTCGAGGTACCTTTTGGTACCCTTGGGCGAGTCAGGGTTGGGCCTGGCCCTTGTCCTCTGCAGGTCATCAATGCTCACTGAAATCGTCTCTGGTTTCTTTCTGCTGCTCCTGCGACCAAGAAGAGCGCGTAGCGTGGCAATTGAGCCATTTGATTTGCAGGACTCCGTACCGTTTGTATTTAGCCGCTAATCGTTGACCGGCGCTTTGAGAGCTGCACTTACTGTGTGGTTACGGTCGCGCGCGATAACTCGAGGAAACAGTTGGTGATTCCCTCCGCTGCCATGTTTTTGAGATGTTCGTGTAGAGGAAAGAAAGTTCTTCTATTTTCGCACAGATCTATCAGCATTTTTATCATTGTATTTTAGCCAGCAAGATGTAGAGTCGTCTCCGACTCCTTAGTTGAACCTCCCGCGAACCTTGATTTCACCCGATTCAACCCCCGAAAATCTGACCTTCATCCATCCTGGCACGAGGCGAAACTGCTTGCCATCGTACTCCCTCCTCTAGCCGTGATTTCGGTCGTGGCTGCAAGGAACCCGTCTAATGAACCTTGTTCGTCTCTTTGACGAACTTCGCGCTAGTCTTGCTGATCTTGTGGGTCTTTTTGCCCTGTGCCCTCTTAAGCTTGTCCTTGAGGGCTGATCTCTTGCTCTGGTGCTTTAGGTCCTTGTAAATGTAGCTAGGCTCCTGGTGGTCGTAATGCTATCCTGATTCGCTATCTATGTTCGCTTATAGTCCTTGCGTATTGTTTGAGACTCTTGAGAGCTGTACTTACCTTTTGTAGTGACCTCGAAGGTTTGGTCGATATTATGTGTACATCCTTCCTGGGCACGAGCCCTCCCCAACCGTGTTCACAGCCGCAACTGTGATGAAGCAGGCCTTTATTGGGTAATATCCTTGGTGGAATCTTTCGCATTGTTTCAAAGTTTTGGATCAGGCTTGCCCATAGCCTCCTAGGGGTCCTCAATTGCTGTAGACAGTTTTGCCTCCTTCTTCTTGTCAGTCACGTGAGCTTGGAGAGGTTGGAGCTTGGCAATGGACCCGTCGGGCTTGGGCGCCTTCATTCCTATTTTTGTAGGCGATTAGCAGCTGGTCATTAATTGAGGCTATTAAGAGCTGTAGTTACTGCTGGGTTTGAAGTGGGTTGGGCGAAATTGCTTGAGATGGGGGAACACGAGCACACAGGAGACGTAAGTTTTGAGCTGCTTGGTTAGACGCTGGTTGTTAAGTGAGGTTCTGAGAGCTGTACATACTGATTACGCTCGAGGGTGCAGTTGGTAACTCGATAGGCGGAAGAATCGCCTACAAGGGCGCTGGGCCGAAGCATATTCTTATCCATTTATACGTGCGGGTGGTATCACCGTGGCCTGACATGGGTTCTGACTTAGAGACGTTGAGTTACCATCCAGCAGATGCTACAGCTACTTTAGGCTGCGGTCCCCTCCTGGGCACGAGGCTAAACTGCTTGCAATCGTGTCCCCTCCCACCATGTCTACAGCCGCGGCTGTGATGATCCATTCTCCTTGGCCTTATTGGGCTTCTTGATCACCGTCTAGGCCAGCTTGGAGAGCTTATTATTGGCCTTGCCAACTGAGTTGTTTAGCTCCTCCAGCGACTTCTCGGTAGCGGCCCGGTCTTCTGGGCCCTCGCAAGTGTCCCAGTAATGGGACACCATCTCTCGGGTCGGGCCTGAACTGTATTCCTTCATCTGTATTGTTATAGGCGGTTAGCTGTTGGTTATTGATTGAAGCCCTTAAGAGTTGTACTTACTGTTTCTTTTTGTGTGGGGCTTGCGCCCCTCCTGGGTTGGAGTGATAAATATACTCATTGTTGTGAGATGAGAAACAGGGAGAACCGTATTGGCTTCTACCTATTTCTGAGAGCCAATAATCCGCCATTCCTAGAGACTCTCAGGTTCCCTCTCGTCCTTGGCAGCCTTAGCCCGCCCGGTTTTAGTAGCATCATATGCACCATATACTCCACATACTCGAGAGAAGCGGAGACTGGGGTCATATTTGGAGGCAATCGCCACAAATAAGCTCGGATAAATCGCACAAGAGGCCTTATTCTCCGAACAAGCGGCTCTAGGTCTTCGTACCTAGCTTACTACCAATTGGGGCCCGGGGTTATGGTTGGCCGTTGTCGATAAAGCGGGATGTTGCTGTTGGAGGCCACCATCTTGATGCACAGGGTGGTAACGTGTGCGTTGCGCGTGTGTTGATAGACGAGTCGATGAATTGATTAGTAGCTTGTTTGCTGACAATTGTTTCCAAAGCCGTGTGCAGGGACGACGGAGATGGAAATAGGCTAGGAGGATAACGATGATGCTCCATCTACGAGGCGTTGACGAAGCTATTTAACAGTATCTGCTATAAATCCTCTAAGAAGGAGTACTATGATCATCGCAATCGTTCCAGGCATGTCGGGTTTTTTGTAGCCGATAGTAGTTGTAACTTGCTGGTCTTCTCCTGGGCTGGAGTGATAAGATGCCCGTGGGGGAAGAATCAAGAGGCCGGGGAAAGTCTTACTTTCTTTGGCTGGCGAGACCTTGCCGGGCTTGTCCACAGGTGGGTGAGTTTTCTTCTCCCCCTCTTTGACCACTGGGATCTGGAAGTGGGACCAAGCAGACCTCCTCTCAAAGGCTCTATCTAGAGTGTCCATCAGCTTTGCGGTGCCCTGTATGCCCAAGGCAGTGCCAGAGCTCTTGACAATAGATTCAGCGAACTTCCTGCTGAGATATTTGAAGATAAGTATAATATACGAGGGACTGTTGAGAGTATTTACCATTGTAGAGAGAGGGGCAGCGAGTGGCGCAGATGATGTCGAGGGCGATTGTGGTGTTGAGTAGTGCGAAGATTGTGAAGACTTCGAGAATATTTTGAAGATGCTGCGTGCGAAGATATCGTATGGAGATGTTGTGTGACGATATCGCTGTGATGCAAGGGATCTTGGTCTTCAAGATCCTCGATGCCTTTCATCTTCGCGTTTGAAAACTCCTACGGTTTTTCGGGCGGCGGCTTTTCGCTTTCATTGCTCGGCATCTCAGTTGATGCCTTTTCAATCCATAGTTTCGAGGTTGTCATAGACATTAAGGTCTTGTTGGAAGCCTCAAGGTCATACTTAGAGTTTGGGCCTCCTTGGGGGTCTCGTAGGCCTGCATAGTCTTTCGGTGTCGTTCGAAGCCTGCCAATCAAGGAGTCGCGGGTATTTTACTGCCTCTCAAGATAGGTCTAACACTGAGATGTAACGAGATCAAGTCGAGGTCATCCATGGCCTCAGATCCCGTTGCGGGTGTGGTCACAGTCAGACTTAAGACTTCCAATCTGTTTGGATGCGGGGTCACAGTCATACGACCTGGCTGGCCTCCATGCATAGGCTCTAGGTTGCAGACCCGGAGTTGCGAACCTCAGGTTAAATCCTTGCAAAAGATTCCCGGAGCCATTTGACGTTCAATTACCGTATCCTAAAGCACGAGTGATTGCCTTCACTATTGCTCTCATCGATGCTTTGCGTTGAAGTTCATTGTCAAGATTGATAGAAATCATCAACTCGGTGGGGTTTGCGTGTTAATACCAGATGTCAGGTGCTCGGGACCGATGCAGTGGCTTGGGTCTTGAGCTGCTTAGTTAGCTTGGTCGTTGGCTGCTCTTGTAAAGGAAAGGAAGCTCTTCTAGCTTTGAATAGATCTCTTTGCCTTTTATCATTCTATTATGGCTGACAAGGTACAAAGTCATCTCCGATTGAAGCTGTCGCGAACTTTAGTCCCGCCCAGTGCAACCTCTGAGAATCTGACCTTGATGGCGTCAAGAAGATCTTGGCCGTCGTCACAGGGCACCAAGAGGTTGTAGTAGTCCGTTGACTCAGGCGGCATCCGGCTTCTAGAACCCCTTTGAGATGGTTTCTCGCAATTGCATCATTGGGTAGGAACCTCATTGTCCTTTGATTGCGTCCTTCTCAAAGCTGCCCTCGTTAACAGAGGATATATTAAATAGAACTCGATAGCGAAACTGGGTTCGGTGAGTAGTGATGCGAGTAGTGTTGGACCTTGCTCTTCGAGATCTTCGATGCCTTTTGTCTTTGCAATTCGAAAACCCGTACGGCTTTTCGGGCAGCCATTTTTTCGACGGTATCGCTCGACATCTCGGTTGATGCTCTTCCAATCCATAAGGTTGAACTTAAGGGAATACTTCATATCTTCAACATGGTCCTGTTTGCATCTTCCCGAAGCCCTTTGCACTGAAGGTATCAGCGGTGGAGGTGATCCGTGCTGGTGGGAGCCGACTTTTGTTATAGTCGCCTTACCTCTTCGAGCGAGGAGGCCTGCATTCCGTGATCGCCGTTGAAGTTCGCATCCATCATTGTGGTTTCTATTGAGTTGTGCTGGCCATTAATTGTACATAGGAAGCGACTGCCGCGCTTTTTATCGTCGATGAAGCTATCTCGGAGAACAGGTTTCCTTCTCAAGCCTTTCATCTTGCATAGGTACTCGGTTGATAGTTAGGTGCGAGGGCAATCGTGCCAATAGGTTGTAAAGGATATCTGTTCCTGTGAGAATAGGAACTCAAGAATTTTGGACCACCTCTGAAACCGTAGAATCGTATTCGTTTTGTTCGAAGAAGATAGTAAAAAGGTGCGGGTGGGATTAAAAAATACATACGAGCAGCTTCTTGTCCTCGATGTTGGCAAGGTATTCGGCAAGCACCTTGGTGGCTGCGAGCCCGTTGTCGCCCTTAATTTCTATTGGTGGATAGCCTCTGATCATCGGTTGAAGTTTTTGAGAGTTGTACTTGCTTTCGGCTTTGGATTTGTTGTGAAGGCCTGAGAAGTGAACTAGCTGGCCGAAATTTTGACTTCCGAACTGCTCGGTCAGCCGTTGGTCGTTGCCTACTTACTTTGAGGCTGTCTGTAACCACTGGTTCTCTTTGTGGTAAACTCGTTTTGCTGTGTTGTTGTGGAGAAGATAGGAAATTGTTCTATCTTTGCGATCTTTCAGCCTGTTGTGGCCAGCAAAGTGCAGAGCCATCTCCGTTTAAGCTCTCGTGGACCTTGGTTCCGTCTGACTCAACCTGAAAAACCGCTCGTCATAGAAATCCGATGCGAAAAGGAGTCACTTGGACTAGGGAATGAGGGTATCAATGTTGTTGGTTCTTCGAACTAGGCCAAACAAACCTCCAAAGAGCCCGAGAAGGCCGTGACCACCCTGTCACGTGCACCTCAAAGGCGGGTTTCTCCATCCACCCATCAACCTTCACGGTTTTCCACGATACATCACGAAAAGCATGACCATGGGTCCAACAGGCTGCAACTAGTCGTTTGCTCAGGCCGGTTCCGAGGTTCGAAATCCCCTTTGAGACAATCCATCGCAATCGCGTCACTCTCCTCGCATGCTCAGTAACAGCAAAGCACACGCTGTGCACGTACCACATAACACACAAGCATGCCCTCCTCAAACTAATAATATTTAGTCTTTTTTTTTTAAGCCCATTACTTTATCCTTGTAGCATAAACCTTAGATAAGTTATTTAGAGATACAAAGGTAAAGCCCGTAGTCCATTTATCTTGTGAATATGTATTCCTCTTTTATCAGCTTTGCCTAATCATCACATCACAGGTCAATGCTCAAGCTAAGAATGTTATTGGGGGTGACGGTGTAGGGACGCTTTTAATGATATTGTTTACCAAAATGACATGATGCATAGACCTCAGCCCGCAGCTATTTGTAGAGTATCTTCTAACCTGTCACATTTTCGGCGGGTTAAAACGGCCCAGCCTGAACAGAGGGGTGTGTGTGTGTGTGTATTTTGACGTCTTGAGTTCCCCAGGGAGCACTAGGCACCCGATCTCTGAGTCACAACTCCTTTGGGAGTATCAGACGTGTTACGCTATATCTAGGCTAGGTACATGTAACAAATCGCTCGGGATGTCCTCCTTTATGATGATCATTCTCCTATTCCTTCCCCGTCAGCGGGTGCCGAAATTGCAGCACGCGTAAGCGTGCTGTATTTGTGGTCTGGACCCCCTCTCCCCGCCTGCATGTTGAAGTTGGAGGGGTAGTCAAGTGACCCGGCCAACAGGGCCCAGGTCCAATTTCGCAGAGAAGTATCGTCAAAGTGCAACCTTAATCCAGCCGTCGCAGCCCCCAATACCAACTGTAACCACAGTCATGTTGCAACCACTACCGACGTCTGACTCATTATTCAGACACCGGACCCAGAGAAACATAGGAGTTATCGTGGCTGCCTCAATTGACCTCTGTGATACCGATCCGTGGGCGAGCCAGTAACAATTGAGCCAGGTGAGCAAAACCGTAATCGGCCTCACAACACCGTACAAAACGGGATACGAGCCTAACTTATCAATCCGATGACTAAGGCGCCTAAGTCGCTCACCGGGCTGGGCCAATCGGGGATCGGTGCCAAGTCGTGATTGCCACGTTAGCTGTGGCGGCCGTCTTCAATGGCCACTTCAAACAGCTAGCAGGAGCTTCACATGCCCACAACAATGCATAACATCTCACAGAGCCCATTTCAAGACTTGCCTCAAGACCTAGACTCAGACTGCGCATTGAATGATGACATTGTGTTATTGTAGTTAATATTCCTAGAAAGCAAGCTGGGCTATACAAGGATGCTTGAGCTATAACTATCTAATTGCTATGCGGAAATGACTGTATAAGGTAAGAAAATACAAAAGAGTGGGTGAAGACAAAACTAAGCGGGCCATCTAACAGAAACCCAACAACATCGACAAATTTGCGGCCACACACTGACAGTGTGAAGATCAGAACCAAAAATAAATAAAAGCACGACGTTTAGGCAGCTTCAACTACCGTCATGACATGAGACATGATGGCGTGTGCCTCAGTTCCTTCCTTAATAGCTTCACCGCCAATCGTGAAGACCAAATCCTGGGTCGTCCCATCATAGGGCTCGCCAGTAGGCCCGACAGGCCTGCTTTCATAATGCTTCCCGCTCCTAGTGCTGCTGCAAGTGATGTTGTAATGACTATGAGTCCTGGTTTCCAAGCACTTGAGTTGGACAATGCCCGGAATTGGGCCTTCGGAATACTTGATGTAGTCCGAGGTTGCAGTCCAGTCAGTCGACGTGGCCGCCTCAATATCTTGGTCAGGGAGCCAGCTCGCATCAAAGACCAACACAGTCGAGCGGATGCTCTCCATCTCAAACTCGGTCAGTACCTTGTTTTCGGGGCAGATGGAAAGAACAGTCAGAGCGAAGATGTCCTGGACACCAAAGTTCCAATGCGGCATTGGAAAACTTTCCAACAAAGTCTTCATGCGCAGACAAGTCCTCTCCTGGCTCTGTGGTGAACTCGTATGCGGCCATGTTGCCTCCAGGTGTGGCTGTGAAATAGAGGCCACGCAAGTTGGTGCACTTTTCGGGAACCCGCGGGCTGCAAAGAACGAAATCTCCATGCATTTTACCGCTGACGGTTTCATAGACCATCACTCGACCATCAGGGATATCAAAATGCTTGTGGACGAGATGAACTGAGAACTTGTCTGCGACCCCATGGGCAGCAATGATGCCCAGCAAGATGGCATGGGCATTGGCATTCTTGGCAGCAACATCCTTCATATCATCAATATGAGGAAGCTTGTTGTACTCAGCCGAAGGAAGGGGACCCTCATTAAGGTGAGTGTTCTTGAGGATATTGGTGGAAGAAGCCATGTTGCTTAGGTTCAGAATAGCTTCTGGGGGAAATGAAGAAGAAGAAAGAGTAGGTTTGGGTCAGGGAGGCAATGGTTGGAATGAGTTGGTAGAGGATGAAATGGTCTGAGTGTTGTGAACGAATCCAGAGCAGGTTCCCATGGGAGTATTTATCTTGCAATCCCATTGTGCCATCGATGGTCAGGGAGGCAATCATTACTTCCATTACGGGGGGCCATCCATTCAGACCTAGTGCGAGCGTCTCATCACAACTGTATCCAACACAAGGCCAACAGCCGCCGAAGCTCATGCTGGGCAAGTCTTCAAGGCTTTATTGGTTGAATGGCAAGGCTGTTGGTGCTAATCGCCAGTGGGCTGTATACCGCAAATAGAAAAAATACGTCATGCTTCCCCCTCCTGTATCACAGGACCTACAAGAAATTCGTGGTTTGGTTGATTATTCGTCGGCTGGTGGTGTTGTTGGTTGTACGAAGCAACAAATCCATGTTGTACACCAGGTTTAGCGGCTAGCTTTGGCCGAGACTGCGCCGCTTCAACACCAAAGCGAAAAGGCGTTCCCTCTCATCACAGCCCGGTTTCTTTCGGGGCAAATTCTGCCGCGGCTATTGGCTGAGGAAATGATATGCGGGTCCATCTCAGGCAACCACAGCTCGCGGTCAAAGCTCAACTTCGGCCCAGCTGTTTTTGGAGCTGTTGGTTGTTCTCATGAGGCCGATCAATTGTTGGTTGGGACATATTTCAGCTGTACTAAAAGTGCCAGAACAGAGACAGCCAATCAGAAACCTCGAACGTAGCATTGCCCCTCACCTGAGAGGCACCAAGCTTTCTTGTTTCTCTTTTCAATCATTCCCAGCCTTCAGCGGTTCCCCAATAACAGCTTTTCCAACTTTTCATCCTTTCTCGATCTTCTACCACCTCTTACAGTCATCGCCATGCCCGAGATTCTTTCTGACAAAGACCTGCCCACACTGGTCAACACTCCAGCTAAACGTGTCAAGAGAGCAAAACAGCTCGTCCTCAAGCATCTTGGCCAAGCAGCAAAGCACCTGGACAACCCGCCGATGCAAGGCATGTTCAGCAGAACCCTCTTTGTCACATTGGCCGATAACAGCGAAGTCGTGGTGCAATTCCGCACTGATCCCCTTGATCTCACACCATTCGAACTTGCCAAGAAGTCGCTGGGCTCCCTTGCTCCAGATGCAAGGCGTCTTGAGGATGAGGAGCTGGAGAATAAGCAGGGTTGGGCTTATTCTTTCTCCAAGCTCCCTGGGAAAATGTGGCTCCATGGTATTGCGGGGAAAGGTGCTGAAGGCCGCATCACGGTCAACAAGTCGTTAGGCCATGTATTTTCCAAGGGCTACCTTGACGACAACAGCAGCAATGCTGTTGCTCAGACTGTTCGCCCGCATTTAGAGGCTATATTGGCGTCATCACTTGAGGAAATTGCCCCTTACAAAGACATGTTTCATGGCTATCTCAGCAAGCTCGACGAGTTGGCGAAGCTGCCTCTATGGATTGCTCATTATGATCTCAATGAAGTGAATGTTCTTATCAATGAGGACTGCAACATCACTGGCTTGATTGACTGGGAGCTCTCTACACCATTGCCTTTTGGCGTCGGGTTTGGTCGCCTTCATAGTCTCGTGGGTGGATACTCTAATGGCGAGTTCTGGGTACCCGATGAATTTGAGACTGCTGAGAGGGGCTTTTGGGAGGAACTGTTCAACGGCATGGCGGCCGACACTCGGGCAAAAATTCAGGAACATGCTGATTTGGTTCAAGATGCCATTATACTTGGGACTCTACTCAATACCTTCATCTATGAGAATGGGGAGGTCATGTCCCACAAAGTTAGCCTGAAGGCACTCCCCAAGCTTACAACTTATCGCATCCCTCTTGTGCGTGGCGAGGAACCTCCTTATAATGACAAATGACTACCACACACTTGAAGTATGCTCGCTTAATCTCGGGGTTTCTGGCGATCATACTCTTAATTAGCGAGTAATAAATTATTCGTGGGTACAATGCAGGCTACTTTCTTAATAAATCACAAGTCCCGGATCATTTCGACATGTTTTATCATGGCATAGTCGGCAGGCAATCGCCCCCCCCCTTTTTTTTTACGCCTGCTCATTGTTTAGAGTGATGCGCCGCAGTCTTCCGCCATGATCATTGCTGTTTGACATGTTTTCGTTGATTGGCCTTGTGTTGGCTCAATGAGCTTGTAGAATCGGGGGTTTTCCTGCAAGGTGGATATAGACCAGCCAGATCATCCCACAAAGCATGTTCAAATTTTGCCAGTCTACGTAGCATCATCAAGATGGTGGCATTTGTAAGTCACGTCAAATGATCCGGTAACTTGGGGCATGTACCTATTGGCCAGCCGGGATTTAGCAACTCGGCATCCAGGTTTGTCGCGTAAAACAAAATTACCACGCTGTACCGCGCAAATTTTATCACAAGCATGTTTACCAAACTACAGTAAAAGAGAGGATAACCCCTAAAAATATCACAGAGCATGTATGATAATAGAACACGCCGTGACATCAAGATTGAATCCTTGCTAGCGTAATGTCGTGGTCCAAGTATTTGCGGGGTGATGACAGCGCACTGCCGATCGTTCAAGTCCAACCCTTAAATGATTCTCAGTCCGACACTTTGCTGCATGGGGCCCTACCAAAAGACCACAAATCTCAGTATTTGGAAGTAAAACAAATAAATAAAGTAATGCCTAAATAAACTTATTCTGCCTAGTATTCTTTCCTAGGTTTTTATTTTAGGATTATTTTTGCTTTAGAAGTAGTTATTATTTTAACCAGGCTAACTTTTGCAGTGACCGTAGTGGGGAAGTACCTTCATGACAATCATTCAAGGGTTGGATTGTAGGCCGGGATTGAGTGGCTGTGTGCGCTGCAATCAGCCTGGGCCACCCGGAAATGGGAATTCCTCGAATCACATTATTAAATGTCGAGTTTGGATCCTCTCACTGGAAATGACCATTCTATCCTCCATTGCTGTGCAGCGCCTAGAAAATGGAAGCGAGACATGCCCCACGGCACCCCAGTTCCTGTTTCACGTAGACGGGACCTCGCTTGCGTAGTGCGGCCCCTTTCTGAATCAAATTTAGTGGCCTAATCGTGGGTCGATGAAGAAGATGTGCCATTTTTTAAAGGCAGTATATCCTGCGAACCATGACACCTGCGAGCTTCTAGATGTTTTTCGTCGTTTGACGTTGTATTTTTTCGATTCCTTTTCTTTTTCCCTGCCTGGTTTTTAGCTTGTGCGGCATTCGCTCTTTCAACATGCGCTCTTTCACCTCTTTGGCACTGTCGGCCCTGGCGGCCACTGCTTCGGGCGCTTCGCAGCCTGTTTCCAACTTCTGCGGCGCCCCCAACGCCTATCAGGTGCTTAGCGGCACGCCGTGGATCATCTACTCGATGAACTACAACTACCAGTCCATCGAGGGATCCTGCTGCACTGGGCTCTACGGCACTTCGGGATCTGGAGACAGCCAAGTCATCAACTGGAACAGTGTCTGGGACATTGATCCATCCGTCGGCACCGACGTTGTCAAGGGCTACTCCTTCATCGGCCTGACAACAAACTTGGAAACGCAGCTGAGCGCCATTTCGAGCATCCCATCGTCATACCAATGGACCGTTTCCAATTCCAGCGCCTACAAAGGTTCATCTTGATTTCTTTCCTCTGCTCTTCTAACGCCCCATAAAACATGCTAACACACACCAGGCAACGTCGTCTACGACTTCATGACCTCCGATACCAAGGGCGACAGCACCTCCACTTCAGCCCAGGAGCTCATGCTTTGGCTGCGATGGGAAGGCGGCCAGGTCCCGATCGGGTGGGCCGAGGGCCCTGTTGCGACCATTGACGGGCTTTTCCAGAAGGACGGCTGGAAGCTCTACCAGGGCAAGAACACCGACACGGGCATCACTGTGTCCTCTCTTCTGGCTCCTGAGGCCAACCAGTTCGGAAACGGTGTCGGTGGCAACTTTACCGGAGACATTAAGGATTGGCTTCTCGCAATGTCCAAGCAAGGCATCTTTTCCGAGAGCACCTACGTCAACGTCGGAAACGCAGGAATGGAACCGTACTGGGGCACCGTCACCTTCAACAACACTCTTAGCTTGAGGATCGACCTGTGATTATATCAAATAGCCATTATTACGGAGGCATAGAGATTTTTTGTTTATCCAAAGCGATGGCTCTTATCACTGCTGTTCTGGTCTGCCTTGACCCTTGCAATCCACAGCTTGAATGGCTGTACCGCTCCCAAAGCCATTGCGCAATGTTATACTTACCATACAGGCAAGTGTCATTATGAGGTGCTTAGCTGAAAAGAAAAATAAGCCAAGATATACACAGAAATACCAAGAGATTGTCTTTATATGGTTGTATTTGCTTAGATCTCATATTCATTTATTTTGACCAGAAACGCTAAAATGTGCATGCAGTCTTTTTGCAGGGGTACCATGCAGCAAAGTGTTGTGGTGTTGCGCTTACTAGCGGGATGCAACCAACTCTTGTCCACCGGGGCAACAATTTTGACAGAATAATCATTCAAAAGAAGGAAGTTAGTCATATCTGTACCAGTTCCGCGATAAAAGCACGAAGAGGAGTGCTGTGAGACTAGAGTCTGACACCACATGGCGTCTATAGCGTGTCAGATCAAACACTGCAATTCAATAACGGACTTGTCGTCGCATCCTGCATGGGCTTGCGAAAAGGGCCACAGATCTTTTCTTCTTTTAAAAATAAAATATTTCGATATTTCTTTCTTTTCCCAGGATTGATGATGTGCAGCAGCCACGCTGGAGAAGTACGTTCGTGGCGATCATGCAAGGTTTGCATTGTACATTTCGGCCATTTCCTCTCACATCCTGACGGAGCTAGTTGGCGCATGGTCCGCCATACATCTGATCTGATGATTAGCTCCTTCATACGCGGTCTCTCCCTGCGTCTGACAAAAGCCTATCCAGGTTACCTGTTTATTTTCGCTTCTATTCTTGTTTGCTGGTTCCTAATGGAAAGCTTCAATCTTGCGATCATCAAATGCATCAGACTGGATGGGGGATTCCAATATATGCTCACGTGATGAATACGAGCTTGTCGTACAGGACGACGCGCGGAGTCGCGGACCCAGATGACCACGAAATGAGCCCCTCCCAAGCAAATGACTGCGTATTTGGGTTATTTCTTCTCCTTCATTGACGTGGTTCCTTTACGCATGTTATCTCAACGCATCTGGTCTGGACCCAGGGGGAGGAAAGTCTGGTTAAAACGGCACAAGGATGGCTCTGCCTGCAGCCCAGCAAGGAGATGCATTTCCCAGCGACGTGCCGGGAGTCACCCTGCTGATAGCCGATTTTAGATTGTTCAAATAGCCTCCATCGTCTGGACGTGTTATCTCAGTAAATGATGCCGACGTATGTCGCATTTCCTGCGGGCTCTTTGGATGGGCATACTAATTGCCACGAGCCCGTCATCACAAACTCTATCAATGGGCCTTGACCTAGTTGGTCTAATTTGGGGGGGGAGGAGTGGATCAAAGGCAGCTTGCGCCCTGCACACAATGTGCCGGCGGGGGGGACCTGGGGGGGATGGTCTTCCATCTGATGAAAAAAATACTCCGTGGTACAGAAATAATCTTGAACTGATGGCCAAGGCAGATTGTGAACGGGTAGACAGCCCAACAGCAGAAAAAAATATATATATCTCAGCTCATTGATGACAGAGGGGAAAATGCCACTCTCCGCCCCCTCCTCCACCGAAATTTTTTTTTTAATAAATAAAAATAAAAACAACGGGATTACGGTTTTTGTCTACTGCAGGTATAGTGGTCTGAGTAAGCGGGACTGTTCGTTATGTAACATTTCAGCAGACTGATACGCGGTTAGATCAAGGCGTAATAGGGAGACGCGACCAATGGCGCCAGGTGGCCAGCTGGCTGGGTGGTATCCAAAGTAAAAGACGGAAACAGCCACGGACATTCAATCATCAGATACATGTATGTATGCACGCACTCCGTACTCGTGATGGACAAGACCGAGCTACTGCGTATGGGTCGGGAAAACCTAGGGTCCGGAGGGCGAATTCGCGTGTTGTGCGAATGTATGCGGCCATGGATTCCGCGGGTGTGTGTGCATTGCATCACCAGACGGCGAGTGGCATCTATTCGCCTTTTCGTGAAGCGGACCCAAACCGGACTCCCGGCTATGTCATAGGCCCCTCCCTTCCGTGCTTGGGCCATCGGAATTAGAAATACGAAGACGAGAGAGCATTAATAATGAACTGACGGGGCTTGCCCAAAATCCGAATCTCCAGTGCCAGGTTCTGGATGGCGCTATTGGCCTTATGGTCCCATTTTTTGGGCCCCGATTTCGATTTTCTGGAGGTGTCTCTGGCAGGGCCGAAGCGGGTCACGCTGCACGCTCCCTGGGCCATCTCCCTGCGCCTTTCCTAAAGCGGGTGCCCATGGACGGATAGCTCGGGCGCAGGCAGCCAAGCCAACCACTGCATAATAAGCACCGCTGCCAAACCTTCCTCCCCTCCTCATCATCAACATCAAACACCAACCCTCCTCTCCTTTGTTCATCTTTGCGCTTCACCGCCGCATCTTCTTCTCTCACACCAACGCACGTAGCTCCTCTCTTCCAATACACAAACTTGACAAACTAAACCCGCGCGCCGCCATGCTGTTCAAACAGCTCCTTCTCGCGGCATCGGCCGCCGCCTTCCTGGTCGTCCCCGAGACGTCCAACCACGACGAAAGCGTATTCAGCGCCCTCCCCATCGACGTCGAAGACGCCAAGACGCACGAGGTCCCTACCACGGCCTTCAGCCAGAGCCTCAGCGTCCCCTGTCCCCAGTGCCGCGGCGAGGACACCCATCTGAAGCTTGACTTTACCGTCGAGGACAATAACCGTCTGCTGCTCAATGGCTTCGAGCTCTACCCCAATGCCGATCCTTGGCAGGGCGACCTAATGGCCGCCGTTGTCAAGGGTGATGGCAACACCAAGGACCGTAGACTAGGCTACGGTCTGGCTGTCCGACCCGAGGGCACCGATGAGGATCAGAAGTTGGAGGTTATTGGTCTAGAGCTCCTCATCATCGAGGTTGGCGACCGTTTCGTCGAGGGCGTTCCGCCCGTCAAGGTCAAGCTGATCAAGGCCCTGAGCGGAGAAGTCCTCATTGGCAGCATCAACATGAGCAAGTCTAAGCATGGTCCTGCTTGCTCTACTGTTTGGTGCCGCGTCCAGTCCATGGTTGATCACGCTCTGGGCGGCTTCAAGGGTGGCTCCCGGGGCGCAGGCTGCAAGGGAATGCACCGCCAAGGCCGCCAGGGCCACTCCAAGGACCACGGCCATGGCAAGGAGACTGGCTTCTCGCAGTACGCCCACAAGGAGGAGGGCCACAGACACCACGGCGGTCACCACCACAAGTCTGAGCATGATCGCTCTCACACCTGGAGCGTCGCCAAGCACATTGCTTCCTATATCCTGCTTCCCGTCATTATGGGCATCACTGCCGGTGTCGGTGTTGCTGTGTATGTTTTGATCTCTCCGAACTGTCCATGTACTTTGCTAACTAATTCTAGTCTCACCATGTTTGTCGGCACTCTTCTCATGCGCCTTGTCCAACTGATCCGGGGTGGGTCCTCCGAAGATGCTGAGGAGGCTCCTCTATACTCCGACCGCAAGATTACCATTGTCGAGTTTCTTGCCGCCGAGGACGAGAAGGCTGCTCTTATGGAGCACCAGCAGCACCTGGATCGGGCTGAGCGCAACTGAGCGCAATGGTTTGCTCTCTTGCCCAGTTCACAAAATGATCACATGGGCTGTAACAAAATGACCCTGGGTCCGCACAGAGGGCCGAGGGAAGCAAGATAGCCAGTTACGAAAATAAAGGATTACGGCTGATACCAAGGGTGCACTTATATCATGTTAGGGGGTTGGCGTTCGGGATCTGATAGCTTATATGGGATTTGCCGGTTATGCATGCGGTCTAGGAGCCGCATGCTCTAAAGCAGCGACAGGCTGCTGTCCTCTCACTTATTCACTAATGGCTAGCGAGGCTGGGCATGGACATGTCATTGTGCTTTAATTTTCCTTTTCTGTTCAACTATACCCCTCACATTCTTTTACAATCAAAATAAAAAAAGAGCCGTCAGATTGCAACATGATTAAACATGTGTGATATGCTTGTTTCTTTAAGTGATGCTGAGCCAGATCTCATCTTGATCGTTCCTTCCCACACGTGCCTCCACTATGGCCATTTCTGGCAGGTGCCCCCGCGTGAGCTTGGGGGAGGGGAGGGACTGGGGCGGGGACCACATGCATGTATTCATCCCGGGAGTTGGCTAGTTCTTTGGGGGCAGTCCGTCGTGATGGCATGTAAGGCAGAGGTCATTTGACTAGGTTGTGTGGATAACGAGAGATGCTACTTACTGCATCCGATGCGCGTGCGGGGTTTCTCAGAATGTTTGGCCTCGCTACATTGCTACCCCGAGGCACACTCAAAGCAAAAAAAAAAAACTCCACCCGAAACAAGCTTGTTGTTTTTAATTATAATAATGTCTCTCTCCTTCTCTGTTTTTCCTTCTAAATTGAATTGGATCTAGCCCGTGGCTGCTGTATAATTATAACGACTTTGTGGTGAACAATTGCAATTCACGATTAACCCCCCACTCACCATCTCATATATCCAACGCCCAGAAAGCATCAATCAATCAAATCACCAATGGCCTCCAACGACCTCTACCCCGGCCGCCGCTTCGCCCAGATCGTCAAGCTCAAGCCCGAGCACCTCGAAGAGTACCGTGCCTGCCACGCCGCCGTGTGGCCCGACGTTCTAGCTCAAATCAAGGACAGCAACATTGCCGATTGTTAGTCTCTCCTACGCTCTTGCGACGACATGGAAGCAGCGGATCAAAAAAAAAGGTTCCCGAGGCTGACAATGTGTGCTAATCACGTGAATCGGCTTTTTTAGATAGTATCTTCTTCGACGACAACACGAATATTCTCTTTGCCACTTTCCGCTACATTGGCACCGACTACGATGCTGACATGGCTCGCATGGCAGCCAATCCGCGAGTGAGGGAGTGGTGGCGCATGACCGACGCCTGGCAGGAGAGTCTTGTTCCTGGCGCCGTCAGTTCCGAGGCTGGAGTGCCAAGTTGGTGGAAGCCAGTTGAGGAAGTATTTTACCAGCCATAGAAGTGGGCCTTTGCCCGTATCACGTCAAGCCCAAAACACAAAAAGAAACATGCTGTTCAGAAAACATCCACAGTTGGTTTTAAATTCATATCTAGCATTGATAGGCAACAGTATTCCGTTGTCAACTAGTTTAACTCTTGTATAACGCCCACGCTAATCTCGCTTGCGAGTTGTACATGACTGAAAAGGGGGGGTAGAATAGAAGTAAAGAGGGCCTCCTGAAATTTTATACAAGATTGTTTCCTCATCTCATCGCACCCATCATCTTTCTGGTTTCATTACCATACCACAGCCCGGCCCCGACGGGCTCATATCATCTATGTCCCAGGGCAAAGAAAAGAAGAAGAAGAAGTAGAAGAAAGAACAAAGCGTAACAAATATGCATCGTCACAAAGACACGCACAGGTATATCCCCCTAGCTTTGTACAAATCGCGCATTGAATGACTGAATGCATCAACGTGGCGGAAGTACAGAACCGCCACGCCGAGAATTACCAAGACCCAAGTCTCGCTCAAGCTGCAAAAACTTGAAACCATTATTATTCACATCCCGCTTCGTCGCTTTTCCGCCAATGGTACCATTGCCGATGTTCAGCGAGTAGTTGACCAGATTAATAGTGTTGTTACCACCAAGCCCCAGGCTCGCCGCCTTGGTTTGAGTCACGCCACCGGTGGCATCAGCTGCACTGAAAAAGTTCTGTAGGCTGGTTTGCGCATCTTCGGCCTCGTCTACGCTTTCTTCTTGCAAAACATAGAGAACTGCAACCCGAGCAAAGTCCAGAACTTCTTCGGTCACGGTAAATGTTGCCGTAGGCTGTGCAGAGTCCGTGGTGGTAGCCTCTGGTACGGCCACACTGCCAGTAGCAGTTGGTGATCCAGTGTCGACCACGAGGGTAGTAGCGGCATCATCTGGAGACACAGAGATGGCGGTAGTGGCAACAGCACTTGTGTCTCGCTTCTCAGCCTTTTGCTTCTGAGAAGTGGCCTTGACACGATCAGTAGCCGAGCCCGTTCGTGTCGACGAGCCGTCAAACGTGACAAGCGAGTTTTGCGCAATGCAGGAGAGGTCGCTGCTGTTGATCTTGGCCAGGACGTCCGTTCCAGAAAGTGGGATGGAAAAGTTGGAATTGCTGGCGGCAATCAAGCGGGGGAGGGCCTTGCCGAGCGTCACATTAGAAATAGTCGTCTCATCGGTAGAAACGAGGTCAGTAGTGGTGCACCCATCGGATCCGCTGGTGCTGCAATCAGAACCAGTGTATCCGTTGGTGCAGATGCACGAGCAGGTGCCGCTTGTGATGACATTGGTTCCGCCATTCCGGCAGGTGAGTGACTTTTGGCACTGCGCAAGCTCCGAGGTAGAAGATCCTCTGCCAACCAGATTCTTGAAGACAAAGAACTCGAGCGGAACGAGAACGGCAGCGGCAACAACTCCGATCAACAAAAGGATGAGCAGGATAAAAGCCCACATGGGCAAGCCGCAGCATCGCCCACGCTTGCCCTTCTTGCCTTCGTTTTGGGGCGCGACGTTGCGAAGCCCGGCTCGCGACGGAGGCAACAAGTCACGGTGGGGAGCAAGGGGCCACGAGGTGGTTCGGAACCAAGAGCCTCGGCTTCGTCGGCCGTTAGGGTGTGCGGGAGGAGGGAAGGCAGCCAACATGTCGGACAATCCTATCACAAATTAGTTATTCGAACAATCAACAAAATGGAACTCGTGCAGAGCTTACCTGAGCTCTCCTTTTCACCACTGTGCATGTGGCTCTTTTCATCAAGATATTCGTTGATGTCATCAAAGCGACTTGCGGGTCGACGACCACGATCCATCATTGTTGCAAGTCGGGTGGCTCGTCGAATGAGATCTGGCAAGCTTGTCATACTGCCACGCTCCTCCATGCTTCTGACGGCATCAATGTCCAGCCTGGGTGGCCGGCGGAGGGTCGAAGGTGGGTTGAACTGCGGGCTGGTGTGAATTTGGGGTTGAACCGACTGAGGAGGAATTGCAGCTTGCTGTTGCATCTTGGGTTCAGGGCTCTTCATTCGGTTGTCAGCCAAGTCGGTCGCACTGGCTGCTGCGTACGCTCCAAGAATGGCATCCGGGGTCGGTGCTACAGCCTTGGATTCGTCAACCGACTGCAGGTTAGGCGTGGTCATGGCCAGCCACGAGTTTTGAGATTCCTGGCGCTCATTCTGCACATTCTGCGATTTCCTTCGCTCCACGGGGGATCGTATGCCACTGGCGCTTCCACTAGACTTGGTATGAACAAGCGCAGGCTTTCCTCGCTTACCGATGCTGGCGCTGCGAACGAGTTTGCTCTCGTCAGTAATGTCATCGTATCCGCGGCTCTTGTCACCATCCATATCATCGTAGAAGGTCGGGCTTTGCTCGCGCGAAACTGCGGGCCAGCTTTCAGGCATGGCTGCGCTTGAAGCATAGGATCCATGAGATCGAGAGGCAGAAGCAAGGCTTTCTTCAGGAATAGGCGAAACGTAAGATGGGTTCGAATAGAATGAAGAGGCGCCTCTTCTAGCCGAAGGTGGTGGTCCCAAAGCAGTACCTCGCCTTGGTTGCTGAGTCGAGCCGTTATTCGCAGGATAATCTTGAGGGTCCCCAAAGTTGGATGAGGTCTGCGAGGAAGGGCTGGTCGGGCTGTCAGAATAGTAGTCCGAATCCGGATTGAAGAAGACTGGCGCAGGGTCTTGCAGTCGAGACTGATCAAGCATGGACGGGACCTGGCTGGGTCGCGGTGGTCGAGGAGGTGCTTGCTGCGATCGGCCAGGAGGGGGTCGGTACTGATCCGGGTCGTGATGAGGAAGCGGGGGGGGACCAGGCAGCGGCCATTGCGGCACCTGCGTCGGTCTCGAAATTGCGTTCTTGGAGTCGTTTGGCGGCGGAGGTGCTCTAGGCTTGGGAACTCGAAGCTGACCAGCAGGAGGTGGGGGAGGAGGCGCCTGCGGGGGGCCCATCATTCGGCGAGGTGGTGCCCTCAAAGCTCCTGGAGGTGCTTCTTCCATGTTGTTGCCCCGAGTGTGAAATGGCGGAGGCTGAAGGCGGTTTTCTTGGATGGGGGGACCGGGGGGTGCTCTCTCTCGGGCTCGTCTCATAGAGCTCGAAGGTGGCGCATCCGACCGGTCCATTTCTCTTCCATGGTACTGCCGGCTCATTGAGTACTTTATACCAAATCAAGAAGCATTCAAAGTGTGTTAGTGGCGCAATAGAAAGCTGAGGCCCGGCACCACTCCCTATCTAGAGTACAACTCTATATGCAAGAAGCCGGTCTGCAATAGGGTACACGAGAGAAATGAAATGCGACTGACTACCCGAGGGCTGCTGGGCTCGGAAATGTGTGGTGGGGGCGGGAGCTGGGAAGACTCGGTGGTTGGTCGTATCTGCAGGAATCGACGTCTAGTCGAGTTTGTTCAAGTTGCGCAACATGAAGAATGACGTTTCTCGGAATCGTTTGGGTTGCACAGCTGCAGAAATGGCGAGTTTGCGGTGAGTCCGAGGACGAGGAAAAAAAAAAGGAAGAAGAAAGAAAACAATGACCAAGCACGAAACGAAGTGAAACGAGTGAAGATAGGCGTGAGAAGAATGGGATCCCTCTCGACGCAAAGCGACAGCACGGCGACACCAGGCGTCGTGGGAAATGCACCAAAGGCAAAAGTGAGAAAGATAGAATCTGGAAGGAGAGTCGTCAGTGGGGGTGTCGTCGCAGAAGAGTGACAGGCTGGGACATCGGGGGCAGCGGCAGTGGACTCGGAGACGTCGCTTGTGAGATAAACTGGCCAGACCCCGTGGCAAGCTTTGGAGGGACTACCCAGGCAAAGCAAGGTGAGGCGAGGCAAGGGGGGCAAAGAGTCACGTACCTGGGCAGGCTTCCGTCTCAGTGGACCATCTGATGGTGACGCAAGGTGAAGGAGCAGACAGAGAAATGGCTGCAAACAACCCGCGACGAACGACAGAAGCGGACCTGGCCGGATCAATCAACGACAGCGAAGGGAGTTGGAGGTGCAGCGGTCCTTCTACGGCAGATGCCCGAAGACAGCGTCCAGGGGAGGTGCAGCGCGGCAGTGTGACGACGGCGGAGGAAGACGAATCCAGAAGCCGTGTTTCAGGCTTGCGTTGGGGGGTGACGGCCGGGGGACCACGAGAGGTTGTGGTAGGCCGGCGACCAGGATGGGCGAGGGTGCGAAAGGGTTCGAAAATGGCCACTGGCTGAAGTCGAATGCTGTGCTGCTGTGAATTGGCGGTTGCGTAGCGTCCAGTCGGGGTTTCCTGGTTGTCCTGTTCTCTTTTGAATGTAAGCCAAGTCTCGGGTTGGCTGCTGTTTGACGTAGTAGTAGTGGCACTGTGTGTGTGTCGCAAAGCGGAAAGACAAGAAATCGGGGTCCTCAGGACTGGGCGATGAAATGAAGGAAACGGAGGCAACGAAAAGAATGGCGCGCAGGCAACAACAGCTGGGTGTCGATGCAAGGCCTGTATACGTGGAGAGAAAAAAAAACGAAAAAAACGAAATCAAGAACGCGAAAGGGAAGAGAGCGCGAGAGAGTGGAAAGAGAAGAAAAAGAGAAGGAAGAGAGACACAGAAGGTGAAGCGGGTGTGGGGACTCCGGACTTGATGGTGAGTTTGAGGCTCTAGCTCAGAGCTCATAGCCCAATTCGAGCGTTAGTAGCCAAAACGGACGTGCCTTGTTTAGTGGTGCTTGTGCGCGCGAGTTGTGCTTGTGCTCGTGCTCGACTTGTTTAATAATGACCTTGCGAGCGCCCAATGCATGCGTTAGCTTCCCACAGCGTGCTCTGCATCCCATCCCAAGGGACGATGAACCTTGCCTGGGCTGCTGAAGGAATCATGGGCTTTCCCGGTGACAGGGCGGGGACCGACCCATCTCGGCGTTCCTGCAGCGAGAGGTGACGTGGGGGGGAGGAGAGCTGATGCTGGGGGCTGTGGCATTTCACCACTCAATCAACTAATTCTCACGTATTGATCCTCTAATTAATCTTGGACCATGCGGACCGACTCAAGAGCCGTGACCATGCGCGCGCAGCTTCTAGAAAGCGGCCAGCGCAAATGGGGGGGGACACTGGTCTCACCTCACCTTGATCTGCCGATGGAGCCGTGGTGACGACCAGCAACAGCTGAAGGGGGAGCTGTCTGTCTGTGCCTCGCCACCTCAACCACGAGTTCTAGGCCAATGGCATCCGCCCTCGCTGTCTCTCTCTGACCTGGCCAGACCAGATGCAAAGAGATGGGAAGGGGTAGGCCAAGCATAGCGATGCTAGCGGAGACGCCAGTGGCTTCAAAATTCCACCAACCCGTGTCTCGAAAACCGTCTCCAATCACAACTCAGGCCGGGGGCTCCACCCATGCCCCGGAAAGCCACTGAGAGGGCGGCTTTTCGCATCAAGTGCCCAGAAGTGGCACGGGCTCAGCTCTTAAACAGAAACACTAGCGTCACTTTGTTCCTGCAGCTTCGTCCAAGGCCATCATTCAGGAGCCCATCCCAAGGCCCTTCATCCGCGACGGGCAAGCAGGATATCCCTTGCAGCAGGCCCATGCCATGCCATCGCCCGCCCGAGAACGATCGCCTCTGCTGGTCGTCTCGCGCAAATCATCCCGGGCCGTATCATTGCAGGATTCAATCAAATACGATCTGCAGATAGCCTCAGGGATCTCTTTGGCTCGTCCAGCCATCATCCTTCCTCCACTCTCACCCGCGAGCTGCGCCTTGTCCAACCGAACTCTGCACTACCCAAAACTATCACTTCCCAGCTCGCTTCAGCTGCCCATCTCAGCTGCTGTTCCCCAACACCAACAACAACCACCCGCGAGCCAACCGCATCTCTTGCTCCTACCCCTTCCGTTGCGCAGTCCGCCAATTCGGCTTCGGGCCTTTGCCCAAGCAGAAACAAAATATGACATCGGCGTTTGCATGCCAAAACAATAATAAATAATGCGCACAGGACCAGCCCAGCTTTTTTTGGCCACCGTTCATCTAATCAATTGCTAGCGCTGTCGTTTGGAAAAGTCCCGACGGACTGTGCGGAACGGCTGACTTGAGGTTTGGCCACCAGCTAACCTTGGCCTGATAAATGAAGCTCGTCAATGCAAATCTTTTTTTGGCTTTGGCACGTCTTGCATGCCCGGCGAATCCCTTCCAGTGCCCGTCAGTGCTTGCAGCTGGCTGCACCCTTAATCTCGCGACCTCATAAACACACAACACCCGCTTCCGGTTGCAAACACGAGAATTTTCCTAACCCCCGATCCCCAGAGCCCGCGGGCGCCCAAAACACGGCAAGCAAGCTGCTGCACGCTATTCCCCCCGCTTCTGTTTGTAGAAGTGCAATCCACGCGGGCGAGTAAATTAAGTGCATCCAGCGTCATGTGCGAAGCTGCATCTTGCATCTCTCTCACACGCCGTGTGCGCCGCGCGCGCTGTCTGTCAACGTGGACGTATGACGATGTTGGACCCCGTTAGCGGTGCCCATCTTCGCGTGTTTCAGCCTGTGAGATCCGGCGTCGATCGCAGCCCCCATTGGCCTGATCCGGAGCCCCGGGCCCCTTCCTTAACGTTTTGGTGGAGAAGGATGACGGAGGATCCGTCGAGCGTTTTTTTTTTTTCCCGCAATGGGGCGGCTGAGTGAGGTCCACCCAATCCAATCTGAGCTGCTTGCGTAGAGTTTTTTGGCGAGAGCTTCAGCTACCAAATAGGTAGTCGCCGTAGCGATTTGGCGCTTTAGGAATGGAAAAATGAAATAGGTGATATGTTAATGTTTTGTGCTAGTGCGTTCTTCGTCTAGATTGGTCTCCCAAGACTATTCCCATTTGGTATGATAAAAAAGGCGTTGTTGTCATTATAGATTTGAGGTCGCGTGCCGCGTTTTTGACACTCGGATATCCCCATATTCTCAGGTACACGTCCTGACGGCCATATTTGCCTCCGTGCGATATCTCCCAAACGGCATAAATTGGATTTAATGAACCACTCCCACAAAACAAATATTTCTCTGGCCATGACGCCATTTCTGTAAACAAAGTGTGACGATCATTAGTCTAGGGTAACGCACAGAATTCTGTTACGAACTCAATAACCAAGAACTCAAGTTTATACAGAAGTGATCTGTAGGGTATTAGGACGTCAAAAGGGCCGTGAGCGCGTCTATTTTTATTCTTTACTAGTGTATCGCGTGGGAATAACACTTGATTCGCCATATTATACCTCTCAGTCGCTTTTTGGTTCTCTTTAGTGATATTCTGAGTGCACAACTGTAATCACCGACATTCCATATATATTTGTCCATGGGGCTAATAATAACATGGAGTGAATAGACCTTCTAGAAACAGTAATTTTTTAATTATGCTCTAATACTTTTAAAGATGCATTCACCGAACATGGAAGTGAACTTAATTGCCGCTCTGATCAATCCTCGATTATTATTGGCATATGCGAACCTCCGCGCTGGAAACTGGCACGTAACTTCCGCACATTCTCGCGGAATTTATCCGACCCAATGTCTGCTTTGTTGACATCAAGTTTTAGGATGATCGGACCTATACGAAGGGTGATTTCACTGGCAGCATCAGCCCGCCAGTGGCCGCCCACGATATGGCTATAGGCGCGGCGCAACTCATGCACTGTTTCGCCATCGTAAAACACCATCGAGGGGATATTAAATACGAGCACGTTGACGACGAGGTGATTTTCCTCGTCAAAAGTGATCGCACAATGTCGCTTCGCAACTCCCGGAAGCTTCGGTAAAACGATGTCGCAGCTGTCTTCCCAGCCGAGGACGAAGCCGTCGGCTGTTTTTGGGCCGTTAGAAAATGTCAACTCGAGAGACGGGGATGGATTGTAAACGAATCTGGATCTGTTTGACGGGCTATAGATGACTAGACTGTCGCCGTGGCCATCGCCGTGGCCAGGACAAGCCTGGAGAGAGGCGATTCTGTCAAATGACATGATGTATCCGAAGAGTCGACGTGTAATTCTGAAGCGAAAACTTTGATTGACGCCAAAAGCCACCAAATTTACAAACAGCGCCCTCTCGAACCTGTTCTTTATATAGCCTGCAAGCCTGTTCAGCTGTTCACCGAGTAATTCATGCCCAGGGGAGACAGCTGTTCACCCACCCGAGATCAGGAAACTAGCAGGTCTGAATATCAATTGTTCATTGCTCGTCACTCATTGAATTGCGGGGTCTATCTAGTTCGAAACACAAAGCTTTACATGTTTGCGGTGATGGAATGAACTCTTTAGTTCCTCGTGTTTTTTACGGCACGTTATACTTTTCGATTGGGATTCCACTCACTTTCAGCAGAACTAACAAAATTGTTGAGTATCAAACAAACAGAACAAATTTTGAAGCGGTAGACGTGAAAGGTCTCCTATGGCCTGTTTATTTTGCGGTAAGTGATTGGGTTGCTCTGTTGAAGAGTATTCTGCTTGGTCTGTCCACACCATTTTTTGTAGGGCATTTAAGCTTGGGGTGATTAATTGCCCGCATAAAGTATACTGTAATTTTGCGAAAGGCTCCTTTGAGGGCGTGTCTACACATGTGAAACGAAAAGAAATTCGTCTACAGCATTCTGCTGGGAATTGATCGCAAGCGAGTCTCGATTGTGATTGGAAATTTGGCCGATCGACGTCAACGAATCGCACCGCTTTCCAAATGATTATACTGGTGAATCTATTGCAGTGCGTCATAATTTGGAAGCTCGATAGGGCAGGAACTTTGGAGACGCTGGTGACAACCACACCCAAACTTTGAGGCTAGAGCGGCCTTTACGCAGGTTTCAGGTATCCTAGCGTGAAGAGTGAAGCAAAACAATTCGAAAGCTGGAAGCGGAATAGATGCAGGTTTGGATGTGGGGCGGCCTTCTTTGACCATTTCTTCTGCTCGTTCGTGATTTTGCTCTCGCATTGCTAAAAGCTGATGGGCGCCACCTATTTCGGCCTGGTATCCATAGTACGCATTCCTCTTTGTCCAATAGAAGATTGCAATAGTCGGGTGGCAGGGTCATTGTTGCCGGTGGCACTTAATGAGGAAAAGTGCGATGCGTGTCAAAAATAACTAGTCGAGCTGTGGGACTGAATCATGACACGGTCCGAAATTTTTATCACAATCGTATTCTGGAAGCTCGACAAGTCTGACTAGCGCTCCCGCTGGATAGCGCAGCAGATGATGCACCCAATTAGGTACGTTCTATTAATGGTGGCAGGAATTCTTGCGCCCCGTTGCGACATATGCTATCTGTGTGCTTGGCTGCACCCATATCTCTTCGGAGGCGTCTGCTCGAATCAGGCCCACGCCGGGTTGTTTTTTTGCTCTCAATCAATTGGATTTATCTATGTTCATATGCGGTACTGGTGTCTTCCCCTTGATGTGTTGTTCCCCCCAACACTAACTCAACTTGCTGCATAGTCTAGGCCGTCTATTTGATCCGATAGGTCTCTTCTTTGTATGCTTCCCTCTAGAAATGGAAATACCCTGCAGTAGCCACGAAAAAAAAAGAAAATATCTGCTGGGAGACGAATTGAGCAGCAAACAAAGCTTTTCAGGCAGCACACATACGGCATTCCCCCCGAAGCTAAAAGAGCGGCGTCTGAAGCAATGACACTTGTCCACCTATGCTAGCATACAAAAGCCTCAGAATGAACCGGTGTACCCCAAGACCATGCCCTTGGGTCAGATGGACAATGGGGTTCCGCGCCGAGTCGACAGATCTACGAGCCCCGTCCCGGGGCTAGGGGCCCGGCCACTACCACGTAGCTCTCTAAGCATCCATGATCGACCTAGCCGAGCCGCTGCAAGGGATCTTAGACGAAGCCTACACTGGCAGGTTGACAGGTCTGGTGCGGCGACGGCGGGACCTGCGGGTCGCGCTCGGCATCGGAACTGGCAGGACTGAGCTGTCCGGTCGAAAATGCCGCTGATGTCAATGCTAAACCTGGCATAGCATGGTCATTCCCATGACGCCCACTGGTCGCGAACAGGTGGCGGGTCAAGGACCGAGAAGTGGCGGCAAGGGATGCGGTAGTCGCGGTTGGTGCCTAGATCGTCGTAACGGCACTCTGCTAGTACAGTCCGGCACAGATACTGACACTGAGTTGCCACAATCAATCTATTGGTCTCGGAGAGGAGCATTTGTTCCAAGGCATAGAAGGATGAGAACGAATGGCGCTGTGCGGAACGGAAAGTGTGCGGGCGTAGAAGTGACTAGCCTGGATTTGATCAATATTCCATTCTTCTTTTCCGCCATAGTCTGGGCCCAAGTGGCACTATGCTTTCCAACATAGAGCCCTCTTTGGAGATACCATACCAGCGCCATATGGAGCAATTCCTAGTGACTACCAGGCTTGAGGCTGACCTAAAAGCCTGCACCGTTGGTTTGTACCCAGTGGCTGAAGGTCAAGAGGACAGACATGGCCATTTCCTGTCAGCCCCGCAAAGGCAGCTCTGAGCTTATTCTTTACCCGTTAGGCCCCATACCCTACTCGGCAGGCATGATATCTTTCTCGTCGATGTTGATGGAGCTATGAGGTCACTAGTTAGCTGGCGACGTGTTAAGCGTAATGACTGACCCCATCGTGACTTGGCCCCAATGGGATGGACTGTGCACGAGACAACTAGACTAAAACTGAGACCATTCAAGAATAGTATTTTTTGCAAGAGCCTCAGGTCAGCCAGCCTCAAAGCCCAAGGAGAAGGGAGACACTCGCCGCTTCACCATTGGAACTGACACAATGGATTTGCCGTGCCCAGACTCTTGTCGTTGACCATTGGCACCGCCACCACCTGCTGCACATTGTATCCAATAGCGCGTTTGATGATCCTACCTGAAGGATGTCTTGACGTTCTAGATTACCCCGATCGCCTATAATCTATCGATCGTTAAGACTGTGGCTTATCCTCTGAATTGATAGACAAGGGGGGGTTGCTCGGCCCCCGGGCGACCCGAAGCATCTGGAAATGCGGATCGCGGAACTAATACCTCGTCAAAACGTAGACATACATGAATTGATCGGGGCTTGCTGGCCACTAATGACAAGATTGCTAGAAAAAAAGAAAAAATACGCACGCCAGGATGAATCAGCTGGGCGAGCTAGTGGCTGGGGAAAAAAGAATGAGTCCTGCTAGTGTCAGCGCCCCTCATCCTTGGGGAGGTGCTGTCTCGATGCCACCAACAAGCAAGCACAAGGCGAGAAAGAGCGATGGCTTGGAGTACGTATCAGGAATGTCTTTCTTTGACAGGCCAAACGATCCAGAACAGAAAAAAGCAAGGCCCACTCGAGCCGACGGCCTCGGCGACTGGTGCCCGCTCGCGCTAAGATGGCTCAATCTTGCCCACCCACTGCAACGCAGTACAGCCTCACTCCAGACCACCAGCAACAAGGACCAACAAAGGACGGCTCGAAACTGGGCTTGACCGCCTGATGGCCCGACATGGATCTTGCTTGAGCTGGTGTGAGCCGCCTCGGATCAACAACAACAATCACGTGCCAACGGCACAACAAGGAGGAGAAAAAAAAGCCACGGCAAAAGGTGGCAGTCACAGCCAGTCGCCAAAGCAACTCCTCGTCCATTCAGACGCACAGGAGTGCAACCACCCTCTTCGAAATGTGCCAAGTTGCGTTGGGCGCTGTCCCTTGTAAGCTCGCTTCACCGCTAGACACGGCGACGCTGATTTGCAGTTGCATGCGTGATGGCTTGCAGCGTGAGCGTTGTTTGTTCTGCGGGTGACAGGTTAGATGCGAGGAAGGGTGGCAGTGACAGTTGGCCACCCCCAAGACATGACGGGGGCCTCTCTCTGCCGCGACTAAGAAGCGCTGCCCGGACTACCGGGTTTACCACGGCCGAATGCTGTCAGGTATGCTCCAGCGGGCCTCAGTTGATGGAGATTCTGATAGCCCAACAGAGCCCAGGCACGCTTGTGGGAAGGGGCCCTGTCCTGTACATGGGCTAGACGACGACAACGGGGTCGTGACCTAGCCATTGATTGATTGCGGCTGGCCGTGTCTGGGCCCGGGCGTACTACTCTTCAAGGTTGGTCCCGAGCCTCGTCACATATCATTCATTGTCTTAGCGGGGGGGGGGGGGAGGCACACAAAAGACTCATCCACGGACTGAAAGACGCGTCAATTGCCCGGGTGTTTATTTCGGCCCATCTGGGTGCTAACTTGTCACAGTGCCTGGCGGGAACGAGAAGCGAGGCGCGGAAACCACCGTTCGCATCAACATCCAAACGTGCCCCACCGGCCACCATCGCCCTACCGTGCCCCCATGATGCATGATGATCCGTCTGCTACGACTAGCGAGGCCCGCCGAGCCAGTGTCACTAACGCGCGGGCCGTGTGGCCTACTCGAATTCAGATGTTCCAACCGCTTCTAGTCCGGATCGACTCGGGCTTGCCCTCTCGGCCCTTCCATTCGCCCTTCAAGCTGGCCCTCCAAGACCTCTCCACTTTGACATCAAACGTGGAGAGGGCAGGGTTGGGCTGTCGATGTTCCAGTAAAAGAGGAGCCACCTCTGATGCCGAGACGCTCCTGCGTGGAAATGGACATCGCGGGGTATATTCTCGCCACCATGCTTGCTCGGTATAGGCTGCCCATGTATCTCATCAAGCGGTCTGCCGCCCATTTGCACGCAGGATTGCTGCATGACTCCGTGCGTCATGGTCGCATTAAAGCAAAAGGAACAAGGTGGTGAGTGGTGAGCGCGCACAAAAGAAAGCAAGTCTTCCCCCCTGAGCCCGTCTCGTCTTTTCGCAGCAAGCCAACCATGTCGTGCTGGATTATTCCGCAGTCCTCGAATGGTGACATCCTGGCCGTCTCCGCTTCTCTAAGACCATGCCATACCCCCCATCTCAGCCCGCCTCTGCAAATGAAGCAGACACAACGCGCCGATATCATCCGTCACATCCTGGGTATCTGCAAAACGAACGCACAGCGCCTGGGCCAGATTAACAGATCTATCGACTTGCAGCTCTGGTATGGCCGACCCGTTGGCTTGGTTGCAGGCGTAAGCATCTGGCTGCATCTGGGCTGCAAGCCATAGCTCGCCCGGCCAGGGTTGGCAAAATTTTGGACCTGGCTCAGCTTCCTGTCATTTGTCTCAAAGTGCTAAGCCAACAAAAAAAGCAAAAGAAACAAGGGTTTATACATATTCTAACCCCAGGCACGCCCATTGCCCTTGCCGACCGTTTGAAGCACAACTTTACGGACTACACCCTGAACCATTTTTTTTTTGCAAAGCACCAAATCTTCTTCAGCCTGCCATGGCCTGGCAGTGCCACGTTCCATATACCACCTCTGTCGAGTCTGCTTCATCTTGTATTGGCGAGAATGAAGCTGATGTTGGCTACGAGATCGGAGGCGGGAATGGGCCGTACTACTCTGCAGAGAGCTCACTCGGTCCTGACCCAAATTCATATCGTAAGACCTCAACCTGGCTTCTTGCATTCTAACTTCACACCATCTTAGACATATGTCGTGTATTATTAGCACTAACGACTGATTCAACTCAGAGGAACTCTCTTTGGTAGTCTACTCTCCAACAAGACAAATGTCATTTGTGCCTATCAACCTTCGCAAACGCAAACTAGAACCAAACCCTGAACCAAGCGGAGGCACAGCGCAGAAGGCCAGGACCTCATCTCAAACTGACGAGCAGGGTCCCTCGGCATCACTCGGCCACTTTCGAAAAAACCCTTTCCTAACCAACCGTCTCGATTTCGACTTCGATATAGGACCTGGATTCAGCAGGCCCCAGAGCGGCGAAGTAAATAGCTTTGTCAAGTTCAAACATGTTGGACAAGGAGCTTCAACACGAAGCGATCGAGCACATAACAACAGCCACTCACCCAGGTTCTCACCCATTATTTTGCACCAAAGACCTGAGAATTGTATTTCTGGAGATGCTCCGATAGAATTGCGGCTAACAAGCAACAAATTTGATTACTTCACGAGGATGGATACTTGGGAACGAGGAATATGGACATTTTGTATGTTGGCGCTTCCACCTATTGCCCTCCACACTTATTTTTTTTCTTTTTTTGCCACAAAATTCCTGCTGCAATCTTAGCTAGGGACAAAGGCTGACAAGATTCGACACAAGTTTGGAACAATTTCTGCCCCGGAAGGAGCGTCCTGGTGGAATCGAACCCATGGTACGAATTTGCTCGACTTGTTGAGGATGGAGGCATAAAGTGCGCCATCCTGAGCGTCGTTTCCATCTTCGTCTTTGATTACAAGCCCGACGAGATGCTTCGTGCTGGGGCCATACGATCCTACGATGTTGCCGCTCATAGCCTTTCGTCACTTCTCGCCATGGGTGAAGAATTGGTGGATCATATCGATCAAGATATTGCCATCACGTTGGTCATAATCTTTTCAATCCGAGATGTGAGTAGGACACTAGCCTTCTAGACCTGTGGGGCACAGCTTGGATGACATCTTGCTGACACTTAAAACGCCACGCAGACACTACTTCTCGAGAACACACTTTACACTAACGAGGAGCCTCGATGGCGTCGTGGATTCAAGCTGGCGCAGACTCTTCTTGAAGAAACGGACTCTATAAAAAACCGGGACCCGCTGAACCCCAAGCCACTATCGTCTCTCCGAGTTTGCCAGTCGATGCTGATCGGACGCGCCATGATCCTTCCACAAATTATGACGAAGTTGCCGAAGACGAAAAAGTGGGACCCCATGACGGAGGTGAGACGATACAAGTGGCTTCTATTTGATGAGAAGGATGAATTATACAAAATTCACGGCGCTTGCGGGTTTTCGAGAAGAGTGCTGTTCGGCTTTGCCCAAGTCACCTTTGTTTCTACAGCCCTGAAACAACACAAAGACAATATTGTTTATCCCACCACAGCAGCATTCATCAGCCACCAACTGAGAGAGCTGAAGCAATGGTGTTGTGATTGGAATAAAGATGGAACCGTTTGGCAAAGTATACCAAGCCCAACTATGGAATGGGTGAGGCGGAGACCATACGGATCGAAGCTTACTACTGCGGTGGAGGTGGCACAGGCGACAGCCGAAGCTTGGCGTCTCTTAGCGCTCGTATATGCTGAATGCCGTGGGCTTAGGTATGGACAAGCTTTTGGTCTACGATCTGTGGGATTGAATGTTTTGCTGACTCCGGAATTAGGATGCCTCGCGACAGCCCGCATATTCTGGCATATTTGGATGATATGGCAGCATGCATCCGGTTGCTTCCGACTTCAGGCTCTCTTTTCACGTCACAGGTACCATTTCTTCCCATTTTCCTCCTTGGTGTGCTTGCCACGTTGCCTGAGCATCGGCAAGCGTCGCAACAGTGGTTCCAGGAGGTGGTGGATACGCCAGTCAGAAACGTAAGTTTGCTTTTGTATTTTCCCGCAAAATATTGCCAGAAACAGCTGAGTTCATTGCTGATATAATCTGAAAGTCAATCCCTCGTGCTTACAGAGTACTGCGGCGGTTGTGGGCACGAGGTGCTCTCACGCCACCCAGTCCCCGTGAGGTGTTGCCGATCAATATAACCGACAGAAACCCCTGGTGGGAAGACCTCGTCGAAGAAATCTCGGATGAAGCGTATGGCTGCGGCGTGTTTGACGTGTCGATGTTTTGGTGATGGCCAGTGAGTGAAACAAGGTAAGTGTGTGGAACCTGAGACTACTCACCGGAGTCTACGTTTTCCTTTGTTTTGGTTCTTCTTTTTTTTTTTTTTTTTTTGAATGCTTGAATTTCCTATATTTCTTGGAAGCAGTCCCTTGTTGAAACCACGCCTTTTTCGTGGTTTCATGATGACGAGAGTATTAGATCTCCATCCATGTATGTTACTGGGACAAAAGTCGAGGCTGGAGCGTAGGTTGGCGACGCCACCACCATTGATCTTATTAGAGATTTACGCTGGACGTAATGGCATCTGGGATGGAAATGAAGCTGCTGGTATAGCGGCCATCATGGTCAGATTGTCAATTTAATATAGATACCCTTACATGAACCCAATGTGACCACCCTAACACACACACACAAACACACACACAGAGAGAGAGGGAGGGAAAGAATTATATTGAACGCGCTTTTGATGCTTTGATTTAGAAATATAGCTCATTATTTTCGGGGCTTTTCAGGCGACTGCAGTCATTACAGATCTATTCCTCCATCTTCCGATACACGGTATCAATGTTCTTCCGGATCCTTTTCACCCAAGCATCGCGTCGAGGCTTGCAAGTATTTCGAGTAAAATTCCCGTGTTTCCTTGTACCTCCATCAAGTTGGAAGTGCCGTGGACTGTAGAAAGCCATTGTTGGAATCTGTATCCGAAGCAAGTGGTTGGGTCACTTCTTTCCAAGGCTCAATAATCTGCCATTCCTCGAGGCTCTTAGGTTCCCTCTCTCCTCATCTTCCTCCTTCCACCCTTGGCAGCCTTAGCCTGGCGAGCTTCGATGACATCATAGTCGTAACTGCCAAGCGAAGGAAACCACGAGTTGGGTTGCTGCGATACAGCGGCTTGCGCTACATAACCTGGATCTCGAAGATTGCTAATTTGATCTTGATTTTGATATCGATTTTATTGATCTGATTGCTGTGGAGGGCGGCGGTCGCTTTCGATTTTGTGTCGTTTTCGAGATCCTTGAGGATGCGGTCGGTGATCGGCACAGCAGATGTTTGGAGCTTGTTATCGATGTATTTCTTGGCCGGCTCATCTAGAGGGGCATTGCCGTCGTTGAGGATGAATCATTCGAATTGCATTTTTATTGTGATGTTTAGATTGTGTGTACTGGAATGGGCTGGAAGGCCACCTTGTTATTGCTGTATCGGAGGAAGATTTTCCTTTTCAAAGTTTTTATCTTGCATAGGTTCTTAGTTGATAGTTTGGTGCGAGGGCAATTGTACCGCGTGAATTGAAAAGTCCATCTGTTCCACGGGTAACCGTGTTGAGCTGTTCCTATTCTCAAAGGAACTCAAAAATTGATCTCGTAACTGCCAAAGCTGCGTTCAATTACTGTATCTCAAGGCACTTGTTGGTGGTTGTGCCCAGGAGAGTCTTAAGCTTCTCTACCGTGCCCGAGGGCTTGGCCGCCTTCATCTCTATTTTCGCAGTCGGTTAGCCGCTGCCCACTGTTTGCTCTTGAGAGCCGTGCTTACTGTTTTGCGCGTGTGTTGTGTGTGTGACGGCAGGGTCTTGTGGATCGTGTCTTGCTTGAACTGCTCTGTTAGCTTGGTCGTTGACTGAGGCTCTGAGAACTGTACTCACTTGTGTGTGTGTGTGTGTTGTTTGTGTCTGTAAGTCGTCTTCCTGTTAGGCTGTGATGCTCGTGTAGAGGAAAGCAAGTTCTTCCCTCTTCGCGGTTTCTCAGCCTTTTTGTCATTGTGCTATTCCCAGCAAGGTGTGAGTCTTCTCCGATTGAAGCTCTCACGAAGTTTGGTTATGCCCTATTCAAGCCCTGAGAATATGCTCATTTTTGAGCTCGCCGTGAACCTTTTCGGCCTCATGAAAAGCTTAACCGCCGCACGCCGTTGACTCAGCCTGGTGCTAAGTTTCAAGAAGCCCTTTGAGCCGCGTCATTTTGGTTACTGTCACAAGGCTGGGCAGGAGTCTCGCTATTCTCGTTCTCATTGTCGCGGCCCTTGGCCCCACTGATCACTGTATCCTTCTCGAGAGAGAAGGTCCTCGAGAATGCTGTTGTTGATGCTGACTCCAGATGTATGGAGCGTGTTGGCATATTTGGTGGCTGCCTCGGTGAGAGGGATAGCGGCATTGAGAAGGAATCGCTCGAGTGTCATTTTTATCCGTGTTTGTGATTTGGTTTGGATGATGCATCGGTTGCTTGCCATTGCCGCGTTTGTTTGGCGGGATTGGTTTTTTTTTTGAACTCTTGTGACCGAGTGTTTTGTGCGTTGAAACTGGCTATCATTCCTTCTTTTTTTGTTGTTCATGATCTTACACCCGTTGTTTGAAGTTGGTTATTGTTGTACAGCTCTCTTGCCTCATCGAGTGAGGCGGCGGTTGCGGCAGGGGTGCCGTTGAAGCTTGCGTCGATCACTTTTGTGATTGTTCGGACTGAGTGTTGTCTGTTGAAATTGTTCCACGGACAACCGTGTTGAGCTGTTCCTATTCCCAAAGGAACTCAAAAAATTGATCC
The DNA here is from genome assembly GCA_022837005.1 of Calonectria pteridis. Classification (NCBI taxonomy): domain Eukaryota; kingdom Fungi; phylum Ascomycota; class Sordariomycetes; order Hypocreales; family Nectriaceae; genus Calonectria; species Calonectria pteridis. Next base: position 704,344 of record JAKZGU010001160.1, on the reverse strand, counting down.
CGGTATAGTCAAGCGAGGCGGCTGTGATTGATGCGCTGTTGAAATTCGCGTCAATCATTGTTGGTTGTGCAGATGTTCGGCCGAAAATTCGCGTCGAACTGTTCCTGTCAGAATAACTTAGGGAACGTTTACTGCCTGACAAAGCTTTGTTGCCGATGGTCGAGAGGGCTGCTCTTTTGCTCCTTCTTCGCTTAGCCAACTTAGCTTTCGCGGTACTGTACACATCATCTTCCCTCCTGGGCTGGAGTGATAAAATGCCCGTTAGTGAAGAACCAAGAGGCCGGGAAAGGTCGTACTTACTTTGGCTGGCTAGGCCTCCTTGGGCTTATCCCCAGGCGAGTGGGTCTTCTGCCGACCTTCCTTGGCCGCCGGGGTCTGTATACGGGATCAGATCGGTTGCCTCTGTTCGAGGCCTTTATCTATTGTCCCAGTGATCTTATTCATTGCCCATTTGCCGAAGGCAGCGCCTGCGGCAAGTTTTGCAGCATTGAGGAAGGTCTTTTTGGCCTATTAAAAGATTAATATTATATACTAAGGCCTCTAAAGAGTGCTTACCATTGTGTTGCGACGGCAGTAGAAGTGATACTGGAGATTGTGGCGGTTGAACGCTGTAGATGCGGGTTGGTGTCGAGCGTGTGTAGACGTGGATTGAGACGACGTGTGGATGTTGAGTGATGCGTTGTGATCTTGGTCTTGAAGGTCTTCGATCCCTTTTATCTTCGCGATTGAAAACCTCTACGGTTTTTCGGGCGGCGACTTTTCGCTTCCATCGCGAGGCATCTCCGTTGAGCTGCTCAATTAGCCTGGCCGTTGACTGAGGCTCTGGAGCTGCACTTACTTTGGGTGGTTGTCTGTGTGAGGTCTGCTTGGGGGAATGCAGTTGCCAGCATAGCTCAGGGGCCCTCAGGAGGAGGACCCAGAGCCGGGCTTCTTCGCTGATAGGTTGAGATGAGGAAAGGAAATTCTTTCAATTTTGCGCAGATCTCTCGGCCTTTTATCATTGTGTTATGGCCAGCAAGGTGCGGAGTCATCTCCGATTGTAGCTCTTGCAAACCTTGGTTGCGCTCGGTTCAACCTCTGCAAAGCTGTGAGACGTAGACCTTTATGGTTCCATGAAAAGCTTGACTGCCGATGTTCACAGTTACCGGCAGGCTGCAGCAGGCCAGACCGGTACCAAGCTTCGAGAACCCCTTTGAGGTGGCCCACCACAGTCGCGTACTGTCGCAAGGTTGGGCAGCAGTCTCATCGTCCCTATTCGTATTGTTGTTGTCTTTGGGTCAACTGTTCATTCTGTTCTTCTCAAGGGAGAAGCTGCTCTCGTTAACAGAGGATATGTTAAAATCAAACTCGGTCTTCCAACGTGGCACAGTATCGGTAGGGAGCGGACTTCAGGCGTACACGGAGTGCGGTAAGTTCATTCCCAAGGTGTTGTTCCCAATCTAATCTTGGTGGCTCGTGGCGTACGCGTCCACGCTGGGGGTGCGTGGATTACTCGATCGCGTCTGATGGGCATGGATGTCGTGCTTTGGGGCCGGCCGGTCTTGGCAGGCCTAACTTTATCTCCGATTCACAATCTATTGCAAGGGGATTTAAGTTGAATGCTCTTTTGATCAGGGCAATTTTCATAACCAAACCTATTATTGAACAATATCTGTCTGCTACCTCTGTGGCCTGGTTCCTGGATCACCCGGTTGATAGAAATCAAAAACAGGCGAGGCTGAATTCCATCCTGTTGAATTGCTTGTATAGTAGCCCGACATGACCGGGTTTCCCTCCTTGAAGATCTCTAGTAAGGCCTTCTGTATACACACCAATCCAAAAAGAAAGGACGCCCTCCCTTTGGTCTTGGTTGCCCGCTTGAGAATCGGCTTTGATTCGGGGTCGAAGTGTAAACCAGGGACTCGAAACCGTCTCGTTCGCGGCTGATGCGGGATTCTCGGTTGGTCTTTGGTGCGGAAGCAGGAAAGCGGACGTATTCCATGAGCTCAAAATTCTTCTTTCTTTGCAAGTGGTGACAGTCGTTTTGGTCTTCCTATTTATGATTCGGGGACATCGAGGAAGTCAAGCTCGCTATCTGTAAGCTGTTAGATCCAGATGCAGTAATTAATTCTTACCTTGGTCCTTGGCACTTGTCTTGCCTCTCTGTAGATAGGGAATCGCGGGGCCAGGGACAGACACGCCAGACAAACCATAGAAAATAACGGGTCGAGATGGGAGCGTAAGTCGACTTGGTTGTATTTGATTGTGGGGGTCACGTCCTTCTTCTTTGTCATCGGGTGCGTGCACCTGGCAGAATCAACCCAACCTTCCACCAACCTTATTCTTTGTTTGAAAAAAGAGGGAGAAGGAGAGAAAAGAAGACATCAAAATCTTCATAGTCGATTGAAGGTGTGCGACCTCCGCTCCAAACAATAGAAGATGATGAGCTAGGATGCTTTTGGGATGGCTTTTGGCTGGTACTCTTCTTGTTGCCCCCTGGCAGGCTTGTGGGGTAGGCAATCGCCTAGCGTGCAATGATCGAATCCGACGAACGGCACTGGGATGGATTGATCAGGGCAGCATTTTCGAGGACCAAGAGAAAAGAGGGAGATTCGTACCAGGCTCTCTTGACAGCCGGAGAGCCCAGAGACTTGACATGGAGAAGATGGACCGGTGCACATGCTTGGCGAGATGTGGAAGAGGTTAGGAATATAGATTGGTGCGTGAAAACTTGGGGAGTGTGCAAAACCCTGGTGTAGAGTCGACATCGTCATCAGCCTTTAGCGCTGCTGCTGAGACTAGCACCATTGAAACTACCACTGCAGAATCCACGACAGAGGCTTCAGCCTACAATATCACTGCCGAGACTACCCATACTGCGAAACCACCACAGTGTTCACGAAAAGCATCTAGTTCTCTAGCACAGAGGTCTCGACGTTGACCACTGCCATCACGACCTCAACGTCCACTCTTGGCTTTGACTTCGGCCTGGGTTGGGTCATTATCGCTACATACAGCATCGGGCCAAGGACGAAGCCCTGCAAAAAATGCCACACGGCTTAACAGCCTTGACTAGGATATGTGGAAATAATACCCAAGGAAACATGTTTACCAGAAGATAATATTCCAGGCGCCTTTGAGGTTTGAGATCTGTTATTGTGACGAACATTCTTCGACGTTTAGGACAAACAGACCCACATTTCAAAATGCTTCGCGCCACAGAACGCAAACCCGTCACTGGAATCATCAGTTTGGCACCCCACTTGAACTTTTCATCAACAGAACCTCAACCTCTTCAACCCGCCAAAATGGACATATCAATGTCACCCATTGACGAAGCCCCGTCGCTATTGGAACCGAAAATGACCCAATCGAAGATTATTCTCCCCTCGAAGACAAAGCGACACCCTCTGCCCCCCAATTTGCCCCGCTCAGTGCCGATCTCCCTGAACCCACCACATTCGACCCATTCGATGATTTATCCGGCTTCCTGCAACGATTTTTCGCTCCAGTGACGCGGCCCTTGTCAAAAGGAATAGAGTTCTCAAAAGGAACATTAATAAGGCGAATCTGTACGAATTATACCCTCATTTGCGACCGTGGAAGAATCCGACCAACAAAGAGTGTAGGATCACAACGTACATCAACACTCAAGATCGGCCGTCTATCCCAGCTCAAAGCAAAAACATCACAACAACTACATGGAGACGTTTCGATACCCGTTATTCCGATAGTTGTTTAGTAGCAGGTCATGAACTCGGCACTCTCCTTGTCACGAAAAAGCATGGCTTCGTCTGCGAGTTGGGCTGACCAAACTTTTTCCTTTCTTCCGTCAGAAATCACCTCGTGGTTGATCATGACCGGCTGTCTAAGTGTTACTGCTAAATTGTGGGCTGGCTACTTGGAGGCGGCGGGGTGTGATATCTTGACCTTCTTCGAGGAGTGGGAAGTGAAATTGTTGCGTACTTTGTGCGGAGACTTCGACGGTGTGGATGGTATCTTAACCACACGAGGGCTGAGAGATCCTGTGTACGCGAATGGAACGGGAGCGTCAGTGACACGGACCTGTCGTGGTATGTTGGAGATGTCCTTGGCCGGTTGCTGTGTGACCATGGTGGTGACTGGTCGGTTGCGAGCCTACTGAAGAAAGCTTTTGGCCATGATGCCGACTCCCTTTGCTAAATGCCCAATGGATTTGCGAAGCTACGAATGGTCAACATCATTCACTCCAAAGGCAACATATCTTCGGCCCATACCACAAAGCGTCAGCAAAACAAAACGCAGCAACGCCTTCACCAAACGATTTTCATGAACCAAAGGCTGCCACTGGGTTGATTATTTCTGTCAATATTGGCAATGGATTTCAATGCAAGGAATTGACGAGAGCAATGGTAAAGGCAATCCATCGTGCCTTGGGATACAGTAACTGACTGGCACTTTGGCAGCACGAATGCCGTGTGGCGGAGCGAATACATGGTCGGCTTTATAACGGTTTCCAAGGACTTCTACCTTGCGGTAGCTAAGGTTCACGACTCCAGGTTCGCAACCTAGAGCCTACAAATCGAGATCCCGACCAGATCTGAAGTCTGAGTACGACCGCACTCCGAGCAAGATACGAGGAACTTGCATGACCGCGACTTGAAGGCTCCTTAGTCGGTTCGAGAGGCTTCGGATTACAACGAAAAACATGCATGCTTGAGATTATGACTTCCGACGAGACTCGAAATCTGCGTATCACCATGAGACTTCCCACAAAACCTGCGGTTTCCGACAAGACCTGAAATTTGCGACTGCTGTTGACGACGATGCATTGAGAACACATCAACGGAGATGCCTAGCAATTGAGGGCCGGATGGCCGCCCGAAAACCTTTACCAACCGAGGATGATTCAAATCTCGAAGATAAAAGGCATCGAAGATCTGCCCGAATATCAAGATCCAGAAAATGCAAGACAACGCATCACTACCATCGAGACTATCACCAACTTCGACACTACCCCTCGCACCACGCACACATCTCTCTACCTTGGTGAGTACTCTCAAGAGTCCTCCATGTATTGTATTAATCTTTGGATAGTTCTGAGGTGCATTTGCTCTGTCGGTAAAGACGATCGTGGGCATCCAAACTTGTACCTGGACTGGTACCAAGATCACCAAGACGGCAGATGCGGTCTACAAACGGATCCCCACTACACCTCTCCTCGTTAAGAGGGAAGAGGGAGGGAAGGGGAAATCTTGATGAAAGGTTGGCGAGACTAGTTCTTAGCCTACCAGCTTCAGTAAGCACTACTTTTCCCAGCCTCTTGGTCCTTTGCTAACGGGTTTTATCATCTCAGCCCAGGATGTCAAAGGCTCCCACCACGAGAGGCTAGCAATATCCCTAGAGAATCCGAACACATGGAGTCGTATTTCCTAGCACAATGCATTTACAATGATCAACATTAATCTCGCCGTACGAACCCTAATGATCTGTCAGCTACTCAGGGGTTGGTTCAGACTTTGCGGCAATATAAACTACGATATGTTATCCGCTATGATGCTGCTGAGAGACGCATTGAATCTGTGTTTTTTGGGCTTCAATGGTTATTCGAATATCGCCGATGAGCTGCACTCTCTTGCACCCACAGAGGAAGAGACAGATACCTTCCCGTGGCATCACAGCCCGCCTCGCCCTCACTTGAGAACTCGCCAAAGGAAATATTTGAGGCATAAGTATCAGTTGTTTATCCTGATACAGAGCCCAATTTGAATTCCGCCAGGTCCTCGATGGTAGAGGCATACATAATACACCAAAATCACATCTTCCAATACACGCCTTGGAGGGAGCAGCGGGTGTATTGTTACGTTCGAAGGCATGGCGACTTTGGTCAAGGAATTAACAACCCAATTGAAATCGCACATCGCGACGTCAAAAACTTCCTCCCCACCGACCGAGGCGATCTTTTGAACCTCCATAACGAGGTCATTACCATACCGAAGAAGAAATAGCGCGATTATGATGCCCATGAGTCAATAGAAATGACTGGCTTGGGGAACCTCCTATACGGATTTGCTACGTTGCCGTCGATCTTCTGGCCACAATATCGCATCGCCACGGCTGCAATCATAAGGGACAAATGCAATCCGGTCCTAGAGCCGTGTTTACATAAATTCGCATACCATAATACCATAATACACAGTCTTTCTATCATCAAATTCTCAAGAGATTGCAGCAGAACATGCCTCTTGCAAAGGGATTTTCCCATCTGCGCTGCCTGGTAAGATACGCCGTATTTTCAAGCAAAAATATCACTAACTTCTACCTCTAGGACCTTGAAGAACCATTTCTCCGTATACGAGACTCCAAGGCCGTCAAGAACCTTCGCCGCTGTTCCCAAAAGACCGTGAATAATAGGCCCAGCATCCCCGACGACCTAAAGATCAACATAGCCGCAGCACGGTAGACCAAGGCAAAGTCAACAGCCAACACCACACTCAACACCGAGCTCAAAGCCTCTGCATGGGCTGAAATCAACATCTTTGGCAAAGCCAAACACTCTGGCCCCAAGGTCGACGATTAAATTTAGCACCTGCCGAATCCCACGATCAGAGGTTGAGATGCAGAGCAGATCACGGTCCTCGTCACATGCGTCTGCAGGCCGATTAAGCACGCCTACGAATACAAGGGACCACCGCGGAGGCCGAGGCGGGCGCTCGTCAGCAAGGAATACAGTGGTGTCGACACAAGAGGCAAGGGATTCAACCAACGTCCGTTCCAGACCAGCAGCTTCCTGACGCCGTGGCGCGCGATGCTTCAATTGGAAGAAAATAACATTTCAAACCGCTTTGATTATGATTCCGGGCTTAATCTTCAATGCACAGAACTTCGGACGTGAGAAGGAGGGAAGAAGGGAAGAATTGGTGACCGAGGGGGGGTTTCCGTCAACACGTGACTTGTTTGTCCAAACAACAGATCTTTCCATCTCATTCTTGCTTTAGGTATCCTTTTTGCAAGCGCATTTTAATATCTAACCCTCGGTGTGCCAGGTCGCTTGAATTCTGATCAGGACCTCGGCATAATCTTGGGTCAGTCGGGGCACAGTCGAGCATGCCAAGACAATCGGTCCCCTCCCCGATAATCCGAGAGTGTATTTCAGACAAGCGAAAAGAGAAATTCTTTATGAGATTCGAAGCTGGAGTGATTGTTTTGATCAAACAGGAAGCAATTCGGAGTGTGGGTGCCGTTACCTATCCGGAGACAGGGGCATAGCTTTGCTGGTCGCTCCAGTGTTGCGGAACCTTGCAAGCCGAGACAGGAAATTCCAAGCGGGTGAAGCATTATCAATTGTGTTGTGTTAATTCGTGTAGGATTCGTGCTGTGCAGCCGCCAACGATTGCAGTTGCTGACAGTCGCGTGCAGTCGAGCTCAATGAACGCGAGCTCCGCCAATGATGGACCGACCAGGTTAGCCAGGCTATCATCACACAATCAGCTACAACCAACACTCCAGCGCCCGCGTTAGCCACACAACAAACAGCTGTTACTACAGCACCATAATGGCCTCGAGAATCGCGTTGAAGCACTTTCTCCCTGGCCAGGAGTTTTCTCGGACTCGATGATACGCCAATGCACACGTCCGATAAGGTCGACCTCGAATACGTCGGTGGAGTAAAACCAGCAGCAAAATAGCATACTACGGGAGTTATCTAGCAACAGGGCTATGTGGAGAGGAAATTCTTTATTGGCTGTCGGCTATAGTGGGCAGAGGTGAGTCCACCATCTCTACTACTCCATTAAACATGTACAGGCTAATTCTCCCTTCTAGTTGTTGCGAATTCATTCTGCCCCATTCCAACGCACCGTTGCATCTGAGGGCCCGTCAACCTGCACATCGAGAAGGACGTCCAAAAGGACATCGAAAAAAACACCGAAAAAGACATCGACATCGACATTCGAAAACGATGTAATTGCCCTCGTGTGCCCCCATCACGACCCCTGGGAGCAGGGATCAAGAGCGATCAATGCGAATTCGTGCCATGTTCCCCCACGGCTTGCCGAGCCCACTGAGCGCCTTCGTGGCGAGCAAGAGTTGACTGAGCCACCAGAAGGCGAAATCCGTGATACCCACCATTCCTCGAGCTTAGATTCAGCGATATTCCTCGAACAAGCCGGAGGTTTGTCTTCAGATGCAATTCGAACTGCAACGTTGTTTAACTTCCCAGGAAATCTCCGACTGCCAATTCAGTTTAGCCCCTGACGACAACGGACGGCTCATTGTCAAAGCCGAGGGCTCTCCTATAGGCACTCAAGTCACTTATGGTGAAAAGGGGCAGGGAGGGTATGCGGAGCCAATTTCAATTGATCGTTGGTGATCACCGCGTTCTCCAGAGAGTTGAAACTATCAATATCGAGGTGCGGAACATCATCTCCTTGCAATTGCCGTTCCATACTACGACGTGACATCACCCGTGTATATTATCAACATCAAAAGCTCTACAAAGGCACGGCAACTACAGAGGGCCTTTTTGATGAACTCGGTCTCTCGAATCCAAAAACGCAATCGGCCACAGGAATCTCCACACCGATCACCAGAGAAATAGAACCAAGGCGAAATCCCGATGAAGTGCCTTTGGTGTTATCGTGAATTTATGGAATGTCGGCACCGGGAACGAGCGCATTCTCAAAACACCCACTCTGAATACCATTCGAACACACAAGGCCGATGATAATGCATGACGGTGAGAAGCTGGCATCAGGAGCAAGATTTTGCACGTACGTATGCCATTTAATTTTCCGTCGCTTCTGTTTTAACAATCCACTGGCAGCATAAAATGAAACTTATTCACGCTGTTTACAGTTCGTACCCTCAGTTATACTTGGAATATATGTCGCTCAGGTTTATCAACGAACATCACCAATATCATACAGCGAATCTCGGCAACCGTCTGCCAATCCTCATCAGCCCTCACATATCTGCACGAGGACACCCTCAACCAAGCCGCCTGGACCAAATACCAGTAAACGAAGTTGACGCTTCGTCCATTGATGGGCCTGCCAACTCGTCTACCATCACAACCCTCGCACATACACACGCAAAACATCGTAGCACGATGAAAGCGACCCCTGCGTTCGCGTTCTAACGCTTAGTCTTCCACCGGATGCTCGCCCACCACGTCATCATTTCCCAGATCTATCGTTCCGATTACCGCGATCTTGAAGATGGTCTTCAGCCTACTATTAAGCGGCGAAACCTCATCCGAGAACATCTAAATCGATTGCCTGCTAACGCAACGCCAAGCCTCCATCTTGGGATACACACTTGCAGGTATATTGCGCCAGGGATCCACCTAATGTCAGCTCTCGGGATGAACTGTGAAGAGAGGGTAGGTTATACTATAGCTGCTGATATTCAGTCTATCGTTGCGATGACGTCTTAGCTGATATATGATCTTCTACAGAATAAATACCGATACCACGATAACGGAGTTACGTTCCCCGATATGCCATGATGAGCCAAGACTTTCTCAGCGATGTTGCCCCGAAGATAAACTCTCCTCGATGCCGAACTGCCCCCGATGCGTCGTCACAAGCAAGATTTTTCTCCCGGAACCATGATGAACTGTGGTGCGAGCTATCGAGAGATTCTGAAGCAAGTTGCAAAGATCATTGCTTGAATGTGTGCACGAGCTCTACTAATTGTCATCCACGAAAGGAAATGGCAATGTTGCTGCGAACTCATAGCTCTTCCTCGTAAATTGCAGAGACGACCAAGTATCCTCAGGCTATTTCTATTGGAATCCATGCTGATTTGGTCGCTAGAGTCACGACTATCTGTCGGATCCTGTTATAATATGGCCATGAATCTGCCAAGCACAGAGGAAGAGGAACAAACGACACTCAGGTGCAGCACGAAACATTCTGACACTGCAGGCCCAGCGCCCATGGTCTCGCAACGGGTTTCCGAAACAGGCGGTAACGCCGTAACCTCTCCTCTGCCTCTGAAGTCGAATTCATCGCGAACGAGCCTGAGGGAGGATTACGGGCCAGAAGATCGGGTGATTCATGACACTCGTGGCAGAGATTCTCCCTGTATGAGCAATGGGTCACAACGAGCCTGACGAGCGCAGAAAGCATGATAACGAGCACACCACGCTGTTACGAAGCCCGTCCCTATTCGTGATGACAACGATGGTAGATCCCAACAAGGAGCTGGAAGTCCACGCGGTCCGATCAGCTCGGAAGAAAGCAAGGGAATGAAACAGGTCGTGCTTTTGGTTTAAGCCATCAACCAGCGCGAGGAGAAGCAAGCATGTTTGTAAATAAGGCATTATCCTTAGGTCTTATTGTCATCAGACATTATCCTTATATATTATTGTCTTTAGGCACCATCCTTAGGCATTCTGACTCCGTCAGTTGAAGCTCTCGCGAACCTTTATCCCTTCCGGTTCAACTTATGAAATCTGGCCTTTACAGTCTTCCACGATGCATCACGAAAAGCCTGGCTGTCATCACAGTCACCAGTATGCTCCCGTTGATTCAGAATGGTGTTACCAATGTTTCGGGACTCCTTCGAGAGACGTTTAATCGTAATCGCGTCATTATGGTCACTGTCGCAAGTCTGGGTAGCCATCTCATTACTCCTATTCTTCTTGTTTTTTTAGGATTGTGTCAACTACGAATTATGTCTTTTGAGCGAGATAGACAGAGAGAGGGAATCTACTCTTATTAAAAGAAGATATATTAAATAAGAATCGATTCTTGGACATCATTCTCATTAAAAAATGTACACAATATTCGCTAGAAAAGGTCTTATGGGATGGTTGTAAATTATCATCATTCATGTGTCAATTTTGTGGTTCTGACGCTAGAAAATCCCTTCATCTGGTCTCTTTTTTAGATTTAAATAAACTAAAAATGAGCAGGGAGAAGAAAGAAACCATGAGCATGTCTTCCATTGTTCTTGTTTCTAGTCAAAAAGCAAGTGGTAGACTCAACCGGGTGATCCAGTAACCAAGCTACAGCAATGAAATACAAGTAATTTCCAACAGTAAGTTTGATCGTGCTAACCTTTCCTTGATCCCTATACTGTCTCATTACCTGTCTACCTCCTACATGACCAACGTGTCCTCACTTTGCAGAGAAGACAAGGCCTACCCTTGCCAGAGCTCTGACCAACATCCTTGTCACCTTGGCCATAGTCTTGGGTGTGGGCCCTCTTGAGAGCTGGATAATCCTCCTGTTCAGGGGCGTCCAAACCCTTCTTCCGGTTGCCGGGGTCAAGAGGACTGAGGTTATCATCCTCGTCCTCCTTGAGCTGCTCAAGCTCCTGCATGACCCGAACGAGCTCTCTTTCGAGTTTTCGGAGTCTTCTTCCCCGACACGAATGCCAACAATGCCAATCTCCTCCAAACTTCCTTCATCTTCGTCTTCATCAATAATGACAGCACCGACGTAATGTCTGGTGTCCAGAAGTGCAGGGTCCTCCTTTACGTCGGCCTTGGTCTTGGGCATAATCGTGATCGTTTGCCTTCGAATGGCGGCTCACACCTCCGTGGCGGTCTTCTTCAAGAAAGACTCCATTTGCTTCGCGGCGTTGTACTCGGCATATAGTCGTTTCAATTGACCGAGCTTCTTTTATGCGGACTCTACCACCGCGGCCCGAGCCTGGGACTTCTCGGGTGTGAGCGAGCGAGCTGGCTGGATACTCGGGTGTGGGCGGGCTCTCTGGTCGGAGAAGCAATGTACTGCTAGCAAAAGACTTTGCAGCATCCGGATGAGCTCCGTCAGCACCGGTGATTTCTGCCTTCACATGCCGGCGGGTATATAACTATCTGTGCCGCCATTTGAGCGGTCTCCTGCAAGAGGATCGACTTCATAACGCTTGGAGGCTGAGTTCGAGCGTGGAGCTTGGCTTCCAGTTCGAGGGTGTCTTGCTTATTTCGCTTAACTAGCGAGTGAGCGCGTATACCGGGCGTGGTATTCATAAAGCGCCGTGAGGTATTTTCTCGAATTTCTCGACTCGATCCAGGAGCCACACGAGTGTCGGCAGTAAGGAGTTTCTCATCGAATGTGGCCCGGTTCGTTAACGCGTCAAAGTCTGTCTAGTGCCTGCGTGGGGGCGGAGATGTCAGAATATTCCATAATAATGCCGTGATGGCAAGCTTGGTGCAAACTTACTCTGAAGATACGACTTTATTCTTTGCGAGAGCCATTATACGAAGGGATTGAAAAGTCTGGCCTTGTTCCTCGTTCTAGGTTGTTGAGCTATTCCAATTCTCACAAGAACGCAAGAACAGGAGCAAAGGGCAATTGTTTGTTGATTCATGGCTTGCTGATGCATGGCCTGTTGCATTGGAAATGTTGCATGGGAGGAACAAAGCGCTGAAAACGAAGACCAGAGGCAGCCATAGTTGGATGACTGCCAAGTGCTGGTCTGGTTACCCAAGACTGCTGCTGTCGGGTCCATCTTGAAAAAGATGGCGATTCTTTGGAGCATTTGAACTTCCTCCAACCTTGGCCTCGAACTCGTCGTCCAACAGGAACCCAATGCTCTTAACCCACCACTCTTCCTCGCCCAATCTCAGCACGAGAACGAGCTAGCAAAGAGAGACTTGAGTCGGTTCATCTTGATAATGTCGGTCGGTAATACTCAAATTCGTGCCCGTACACTTGCCTGTTGCACACCCGAGCGTAGCTGTTGAAGGGCTGGTTCCCAGGCGTCTTGATGAATTTGAAGATTGTGCACAATACCATCAGTTACCGACATATAGGAAGTAAAGAGACCCCAGGTTATCCAGGCTTAGACTGTTAACCTGGCCTTCTTTGTTTGCTGGAAACCTCCACGCGCACTCTGTAGATGGAGGTGTCTGGTTAGAGGTTCAATTGATCCACCAGTCGACTTGCCAGCATTCAACACACTGTCAATGCTCTCGGCTGATTTCCTTTTGCGGGGCACGTTGTGGGATTCCGCCCTTGGGCTCTAGCGCGGCCTTTTGCATCACAGATGACTTTTGCATAGGGTGCTGGCAGCTATAAGCCCCCTTCCCATTCGCGTCAAAGCCCTACCCACGAAAGCAGGGTTTGCGTTTCCCGCAGTTTAAAACAACCAAGATGATACAATAGTTGATCTTGGGGTTATCGGGGTCTCGCTAGCGGGGGTGTCGCGAGGTTGAGTTGGTTTCACCTCGTTCAAATTTGCAGTGGATGGCGGAGAAGTTTCTTGGTGTATTTTCTTGGTGTATCCTGGGTTTACGATTGGTGGATATTGAGGCATTAGACACCCCTTTGTAAATCCTACATCGTTGGGATGCATTTCCGTCAGTATCTCCCAGATGCGTCGCCTGCTGGTCAGCCCGTCAGGAACCTAGTACTGACAGATGCTGTAACATGCACCTCATCTTTAGACCAGATACCGGGAGATCCATCGAAAAAGGATCAAAATATTCGCGAAATGGAAAAATAGCAGCCTCGAAGGTATTCAAGACAGCTCGCTGGGTCTTTTCGGGTGCGTCGTAGATACTGGACCTCAAGGTTACTCATGACAATACCGGTTGTCTTGGGCTTGCCACCGGCTTTTTCGTCCTTCGGCTGGGTTTCGGTCGGGTTGTTGACTTCAGCAGTACCCTCTCCGTTCCTACTGAAGCTGTCGCCTTCGGCCGCTCTTGTTGCCCTCGTTGTCGCCAAAGTCGGTGCAAGGCGAGACTTGATGATGGCAGAAACCTCTTGGATTTTCTCGATTTCATTTGATGGGAGGGATATCTCTATGAGTATCAGCTTCTGCATTTCACTAAATATTAGCAATTATTCTCATTTGCCTGGTCTGGGTTCATGGGAAAATTAACTCACCTGCAAAGCCCTCTTGCTGTACGAGGCGTAGACAGATGGGCTGCCGAATCGTTCACGTGGCGATGTTCGAAGAACACGACACGTTTGACGCGGAAAGGCCACAGCCGGATCGCATTCTTGGATCAATATAGCCAATCCAAAACAACATTCTGGGCATGAAAGCGAAATTGGAGTCGATAATACCGTGTGATTCCTTGAAGTAGGCGTGCAACCTCGGATGTATTTGTGACGCGAATAGGAGTCACTTGGGCGATGGAATTGAGGATCCGAGGTTGTTTAGTTGTTCCTGCTAGGCCAAATAGGTCTTCGAGCATGGGTATCGGTTTTTTTTTGAATCAATACTTTGCTGTGATCGGATACTCTCCATCAACATTTGGAATTCTGGGCCCGAGAGAATCCGGACCGAGGACCGGGGGTCGCCCTAAAACCCATTCGAGACGATGACACTCAGAGGGTTTGATACAAGGCGGTTTCATTCCACGAGAATGCAACGATATGACAAGCGTCAAGGCTGATGATGCCAGCCATGAGACGGTGAAAATCGAAAGGTACCATGTCGTACTTGCAACCATGCTTCACATGCTTTCTCAATTTCTTCAAAGCACCCAGTCTTACAACCTCAAAGGAAAGAAGATTTAGTAAACAAAATATTGAAGACAGCTCTTTTTGGAATCGTGCAAGATACCACTTTCTTGTCTCTGCAGGCGACGAGCAAGCACAATTAGAGTGGGGATGTGGCTAGTGGGAAGATGTATGCTGAGAGGCTCTTTTGGGTTAGGGATACCATTGATGTAACGGGAAACATGCAAGTTCCCATGATTCAGGTGCTCAAGCTTCTGCCGCCATCTCTCTGGACTTCTGCCGCCATCTCTCTGGCGGTGTTTCCTCTTTTCGGCCTCGCCAGCTAGATCAAGCTCGACGTTGCTCCATCTTTCGCCAGTATTCGTTGTATCAATGATGCTCAGCGTGTTGCCAGCGGACTGGATGCCCGTGTCTTTCATGTTCTTGCGGATACGAATCGCTCGGCATTGTTCTCGACTGGTCGGTCCTAGCAATCTAGGCTTGATAATGCCTTGGCCATCTCGAACCGGGATAGAGGAAATCTCGATGCTGCCATCAAACCCGTCGCCATTGACCAGATCCGGGAACTCTCAAAGTAAGAGCTATGGCGAAAGATCATAGGTATAGGCGGCTGTAGACTATCAGTCCGGTATTATAACCAGAGCGCTTGGTAAAACAGCTTGCTCCTGAAGCTCGTCGGCGACTTTGCGAGCGGTCAACCTGAAATCTCTGCAACCGCGTCTGCCAGCTGCCACAAATAATATGATCGAGAGACGCACTTGGAGCACTGCGACCGGCAATGATGGCTGAGAATCTCTTGGGACGAGGCTTGTTCCGACATTCCGAAGTGATCTCGCCTTGCAAAATCGGTTGACATCGCTTCTCCAGACGCTCGTCCGCTTGCTGGACATGGCTTGAGCCGGCCCTTTGGTCCACTCAGAATAATAGACCAACCTGCCTTCGATCTTTTGTGGCAGTGGTGCAACCCGGACAAAGCCCGTTTTCCTTGTCAAGAAGTCGTAGCAGGTTGCCTTTCGCGTTCGTCTTGCCAATTTCGGAGACCCTCCCTGTTGCTACATTGAACTCAAGATCTAGGAATCTCAGCTTGAGGCAAAACGATTTCCCATCCCAAATCAGGTGAAATATCCAGTGGATCTCTCGCGGGGAGCCTGAAGCCTTGTCGAATGCGAATGGTTGGTGAGGTGGCATTGACAAATCTTCCAACAGAGGGCCAGGATTCCAACTTTAGCTACAGCCCGGCTGCGTGCAAGGAAAAACCATGCATGCGTATTCTCATTTAAATTGTGGGTGTAGACTCTTTACTGTCTAAAATGCTGGCGTCCGCGCCTGTCCAGATGGGAGGGGACTCAGTCTTGGTTGACCTAGTCGACCACTTTTCAGGAACATCTTCGAGAAATCCTGCAAACACATTTTATTGGGCTATCCATGCAAACACCAATAGACTTGAAACATCTGGTGCTTGAATTGTTTCTTCGTGTTGCTCAGGAGCGTTAAAGACGTCGATCCCTAAATGGTAGGGAGGGTGCCCCAGCTGGTTCGAGGGGTCTTTCGGGTGGATGGTTTGGCCTTCTTTGCAGCTGGAGCTAATCTTGGGTTCCCGAGTTCAAAAATAAGAGTCTCCTTGCGGATATGGTCGATGAGTAGGCCAAAGGCCTGTGGCACTTGGTGTGGGTGCAGCCGTCGACAATGTCAACAACCTGATCGGCGTGACGAAGAACCAGGTCATGACGGTGCGTCACCATTACGATGGTCCTTTCTTTTGGCAGGGGTCCGCGAAGAAAGCCCGAGACAATAGTGCTGGCGGTGTCATGATCCAGAGCAGCGAGCGGATCGTCCAGGAGATCAAATGAAGGATCAAAGTATCCCAAGCAATCGGCTCCCGTTTCTTTTACTGAGAGCCGGTTTCTTTGGGATTTTTTCCGATAGGTAATGTAGTAGAGCAGAAGAAAAGCTCTATTCACATCTTCCAGAATGTAGTTGCCAATAATTGGGTCCTCGGTATTCCCTCTGGACAGTGCCGAATAGTGGGTGTGCTTGATGTTCAGGCCGTACTTAATATCGGGAGACCATTGAATAAACACAAAAATAAGGTCCGTCTGGTGTGGCAGATTTTGGTCGTAATAGGGTAAATCTGGACGCTCCTGTCTGAGCCGGGAGATTCTGAGGACGAGACGCGGACAAAAGGTAGTCCCACGATGCTTGGTGGCTGATTGGGCTATACTCAACAGACTTGTGAACATATTTGGCCACTAGAAACATGCCGAATTTTGGTAGGTTCATAAGGATGCCAAGTCCGCGGGATCGTCCTTTTCGACCTTTGGCAAAGATTTCCTGCCAGGAGAGTGGTTGGATTGGCAGTCATGGCAGATGCTTCAACTCGAGCAACCGCTGCCTGAGGGCACAGCTTATCAGGGCCTGCATGTGAACGGAAAGGGACATCTGTTTCCCGTGAAAAGTACGGTACAGCTCTGAAAGAGGTATCTCTCGCCGTGAAGAGTGCGATATAGCTCCCACAGGTCTTCGCATTGTTGCTTCCATGCGAGACCGTCATGCATTCCATCGCAGACGGGCATTCGGAAACCTCTAAGAAAGATCCCTCGCCATGCTCTTGGTAAACATGGCCTTTGTAGTAAGTAAGGCCTGCCAGGGAGTTGATGGAGCTCAAAGTCGGGCGCGGGGAAACCTTTCCATCCGTCACGATGCGGCTGGAACGGGAAGAACGAGGTTCGGGCCCGAGAGGACTTTGGATCAAAAAGGAGGCGAGATGTCCCCAATTCGACACCGATTCCGATTAGACCTATAGGTTGACGAAGTCAGTATCGCTATAAACCACTGGCTGGGGAAGCATTTTTCGATTCAACGCACCTGGCTTTGGCCTATCCTTGGTGGGATCAGGAGTGTCGTCCGTGTCAGCTGGAATGAGAGCCAGCTCGGGGCCTTCCCGCGCGAGCTCGTCGAGCTGCGTGGTCATTTTTGGAGACGCTTTCACAGTTCGCTTCTTCTTCTTCTTCTTCTTCGTCCTGCTTCTGAAGGCATTCGCGAGGAGACGCACCAGCTAGGATGAGGGCCAGCTCGGGGTCTTCCCGCGCGAGCTCGTCGAGCTGCGTGGTCATTTTGGGACGTTTTCAAGGTTCGTTTCTTCTTCGACCTTCTTCTGAAGGTATTCACGAGGAGAGACGTACCGACTAGGATGAGGGCCAGTTCGGGGATGGGGGGGAGACGGGGGAGGGGGGCGGAGGCTTCCCGTGGGAACTCGTCGATTTGCGTGGAAATTCGATCAACCACCTTCAGCAAGGATAAAGAAGCTTTCGAAATCTGAAGATTTTTTTCGAACTCGCTGAAGGTTCTCAGAAAACAGGCCTGGGCAACTCGGGGCGCTCGCGCAGGAAGGACCTGATATGGCACCTCATCCTAGCCGGCACGCATCCCCCGCGAGGATACGTGCCGGCTAGGATGAAGACCCAGCTTGCCGCACGAGCGAACCGAGCTGCCTGGACCCTTTCGAAGATCCCTCAACGAGTGGGAAGAAAATCTCGCGGTTCGTGGCTGCTTTATCGTTGCTAAAGGCATTTGTGACTCGAAGAAGAACAACAACAAGAAGAACTTGATGATGAAGAGGATAATGAAGGAGAAAAGAGGGTGAGGTTGAAAGCAGAAACAGGTACGCTGGGGGTTGCAGGTGGGAGGGGAGGGGAGAAGGGAGAGAGGGGGATTGGCAGGTGGCATCACCTCGACGACCTGCCACACGACAAGGGCTGTGCGGGAAAAAAAATTCAACTGCTGATTCACTCAGACACTTTGTTTGGGAAGAACCCATCAGAATGGAATGGGCTGCCAGAAAGCATTTGATCAGGTGCCAACAGACCTGACAATTGATGCCATCTGAAGCCCCCCCGCCGCTACTGGTGCGCAACTTTCGGTGCACACTGTCGATTGACTCTCGAGGGATGTATTTAGAAAAGCGAGAAATATGGGTGACCAGGTCCCCTCGGCGAGATAGATCATGGCGTAGCTTAGCTTCCAATGCCAGCATCGCTGCAAGTCGGGGGACGCTGGTGCAAGCCATCCTCCCAACATCAACATCTCCAATAACATCGCGCTCCGAGAAAAAGTCTTAATTTGGCAAATTCTGAGAACATCTCAAATTCTGAGGTTCTGCACATGTTGTATTTGATCTAGAGTCTATGTCTTGTATTGACCTAGCCACATGCGAGCTTCGGCGGCTCTTCCCACTCCACTGCCCCGAGACACCAAGCCCATGCATCGCTTACCAGCAAGCGTTCTTTAAAATAAAGTCCTGAGTATCCTCGCTGGATGGTGATGTAGGTTGTGATTCCACAGACGGGCGCGGGCCTGCCGCCGTCAACACGGTCCCGTTCTCTTGATGCCCCTCTACGCGATGCTCGTTGCTGAACTGCCGGAACTGCTCCTCCGACATGATGCTTTTGGCCAGTCTCACGATTGCCTGCATCGGGTATCCTTCCTGGTTCCTGGATGCTAGCAGACTCATATCCATCATCTGCTCAACACTCGCCCCCCGGCGAGTGCGAGCAACAGGGGCGTTGTGAGCTCGAGCAATGTTGTCGATACGAGGAGCAGAAGTGTTGTCGGTGCGAGGGGCGGAAGTGCTGTCAACTCGTGGAACAGCCGCGTTACCGATCCGAGAAACATTGTCGACCTGAGGAACAGAAGTGCTGTTGAGTTGAGAAATGAAGGAGTTGTTGGCCCGGGAAACGGCGGCGGCATCCTCGACACGAGCCCTCTTTCTCCCCACCTGGGCGGGTTCCTTGACGGCCTTCAGCTCCTTGACGGCATCCTTGAGGGACTGGCTCATCTTAATGTGGAAGTCCCTCGATTCCTCCATGGACAATGTAATGTCCTGCTGCTGAGCCTGAGTCTCCCACAACTCCTCAACCATGCTCTCCATGTACGACGTGAGCTCGCGGTTCTTATTGAGGGCCCTGCGCAAGGAATCGACGAGTTCCTGGTCGTGGATGCGGGACGTTCGCATTCCTTCAAGCATGCTCTGGACCTGTTCTTTACATTCGCTGCCGGAGCTGCAAGCTGGGGGTGCGGCATCGTCGGATTGCTTCGCAATGGTCAAGAGGGCCCGTCGCGTATGCGGCTCCTTTGTCCCTTGGGCAACGGCTCGGATCTGCCGCCCCTGGTCCTTCATGGTGCCGGTCACCTGGTCCTCGAGGACGTAGTTATGACAAGTCAGGTCTTCCGTTGACGATGCGATGAAGGTGAGCCATTGTGCGTCGTAAGTACTACACCAGGAATAGATCTTGTCCTTGGTATCGTCTGGCATCACCATGATCCTCTCCTCCGTAAGCCACTCCTTCATAGCGCTTCGGAGATCTCCTTGGTTGTATTGCCTATATTTACCAAGCTTCTGGAATAGATCCCCGGCCGCCTCGAGGGCCTCCTTTCGAGTGATAGTAAGCTCCGTCTTGGCCGCGCTGCCGGGCGTCAAACTCCGATCTTGGGGATCGCCCCACGCTGGGCCCATGACCGAGTCACCCATATTAATTCGGATTGATGCTTTGGGGATATCTGAGAGTAGTCTTGCCATTCGGTTAGCCTTTTTCTTTTGTTTGTCGTTGTGTGCGTGTGTTCCGAGCAATTGTGTAATGTTTCTGGCAATTCTGTATTCAACTTACAACAAGGTTGTCTTGGAACCAAGACGAATGTAAGATGCGATTGGTAGAAGCAGTCAAAGGATGCAGCCAGGAGCTGATTGTTGGAGAGAGACAAGATGGGAAGGAGGGGCCTAGAAAAGCAAGAACGGGCTATCTCCTTTATAGCCAGCGGGCAGAAGCGCGCGGGCCGGGTACGTACAGCCCAGCTGAGGATGGCTTCTTTTGGTGTTCAGTGAACAAGACGTGGAACGGTTGGGTGAATCCTTTGTGCGCCCCCCGGACCCTCGACTCCGACTCGTCTTTCCACCACTAACGACTCCATAGCCCCCAAGCTGGTGCGACCTTTAGGAGACACAAGGTTGTCGCACGAGCAGGTGACAGGGAAATAAAATGCTCCGAGAGACTCTGCGTGAGTAATGGAAGTGAGTGAAATTGTGACATGGTATCTGTATAATCTCCGGTGAAACGGACTAGGACGTAGGACAGAATTTGGAGGGTGATTCCGCTGGTCAAGGTTTTGATCCCGCACGGCTACCATGAACGCAAGATCGAGCGTGATTATCGATCAAAATGTATGGCCTGTAATTCATTATGTTTTTTTTTCCTTCTTTCTTCTTTTTTTAATTGAATTTCCTTTAACATGTTTACTTACCTTCTTTGGCCTCGTAGAACGTAGCAACTCCAATCCCTTCGCATGGCTTGTGTCACCCACCGTATGCTGCAAAATTTTCACCCTAACGCACTCAAAACAAAAAATGAATGGACGTTGCCTCTTCAGCTCGTCATCCATCCTCCCCTTCCTCCCTTGGTTCGCCCCCGAGTGTTCGCGCCGGGAGAGGGCCAAAGGGGTTCTCTGGAGAGTTGGGGGAAAAAGAGGATAACCTTTGAGCAAAAAAGAAAGATGAGCCCCGGGCTCAGGAGTCGAACCTGATTCTGTGACCCCCCGAAGGGCACAAGCAAAGTTTGCGTGTCAAACGCCGTGTTGCCGTTACACCAGCCCGAGCGAGTATTTGTTGAGTGAGGAGTGGTGTTTTTGCTTTCGTATAGCGTTCTCAGCGGGTGCAGAGGTTCAATTGGCGGCGGTTACCTCCAGATGGGTCAGCCTTCTTGGATGGATAGAAATGAGGTACTCGGTATATCTTTATGCAGTCAGTCATGCGTCTATAACGTACTATGCGTTGCGGTTGCGGTTGTGAGGAGCAGTGGATGTGTGATGGACCTAGCGTTCTATGACAGGGCAGAGCAGCATTCTTCTCTGCAGAGGGGGGCACCCTGCCATGCCCGGCCTCGCGCTCTGTCTACCTGCAGGTTGGCTTGCAAATAGAGTAATTTGATATCAAGGACATATTGCTGTCATGGAAAGTGGACATTGACGTATATCATCATGGCACCTACGAAGCGAGGTCATCACCCTTGTCACTCTCCACAGTGGCTAGCCACTTCACTAGCCACATTCTGCCTAGCCTCACTTCAATCGGCCTGCGCCCCAGCTGGGCTGGGCTCATCATGAGTCGGTCTGGTTGTTATGATGCAATGCGCTCATGTCATATTCAAATACGTCTACTCATGCTATGCTATTTCGTTATACACATTTCTTACAGCTCTTCCGAGATCTTGCCAGAGGTCTGGTAAGCCTCGACAATCTTATCCAAGTAAGCGGCCATTCGGTAGCCAGCTCGGGCAATCTGCTTCTGCACCACGGGGGCGGCCGCCTCGTAGTAGGCACCACCGAGTTCCTTGCCGGAGATGGCCTCTGCGCCTTCGGGGAGGACTGCGATGATGTGTGTCAGCTGATGCGCGAACACTCCCCTTCCCAATTACAGGGCACTAAAACTTGGGTTGGGGGGGGAAGGGGGGGGGGGGGGGCTTACCGTATTGGCAGACGAGCTTGTTAGTCTCGCTTGACCAGGCCAGGGCGGTGCTGGTGGGGTCGTTGAGGTCGAGGTCCTTCAACCACGACTCCCTCTCGTCCTTGTACTCGCCGTGGTTGATGGCGTCGGCCAGGCGGGAGGACCACTCGACGGCCCTCGCGGCCGAGCCGCGAGGCATGCCGGGCGTGCTGTCGAGCAGCTTATCGACGATGGACGAGTCCCACACGTGGTGCAGATTGTAGCGGTTGTGGTCAAAGTGGACGTAGATCCTATTGCCGCCCAGGGCGGTGTTCTCGTTGTGGAGAGGCTGGTGCATGTCTCCGATGAAGTGGATGACAAACTTGGCGGCCATGTTGCGCTCGTTGAGGGGCAGGTCGTGGTCGAGCGAGCGCTGGGTGTAGTTGGCTAGGGCGCTGATAACGCAACCGCCCTTGCAGTCGCGCTCGTAGTTGACGCTGCACTGGCCGGGCGGCGCATCGTGGGCGTCGATGAAGTGGAGGTTCTTGCTCCAGCGGCCCCAGTCGGTGTATCGGATGGAATCGGCCCAGGGCGCGACCTTGGCCAGGTAGTCCGAGTCCTCGTTGCGGAGGAGGTCTTTGAAGAAGGCTTCAGTCGTGTTGGAGACGAAGTGGCTCGCGACGTAGGCCGTGGTGCTGTGGCCGAACCCTGCGCGACGGAACGTCATTAGCACATACTTGGTTTGCCAGGGGAAGCTCGAAAGCTTTCGAGGTCTCTAGGAGGGAGGGCAGGAGTTACGTACAGCCCCAGGCAGCGGCTCCGGGGAGGCCAATGGCGCTCATGGCCAAGGCGCTGGTGGAGGTGAACTTCATGATGGGCGGAATGCGGGTGGAATGGAAATGAGGGTGGGAGGATGAGGCGAGAGGAGCGGAACAAAACTACGCAGCCCACGATGGAGGGCAATGCTAACGGGAGCTTATATATGCTCTGCCGACTTAAATCTAAACTGTTGTGTCTGAGGCACTGCAAGGCTGCGCTGGACAACTGGGGTTGGCCTGGAACCGAGCGTAGGTAGCATCAAGCCTCGCCCAATAGTCTGAGCCAAAAAGTTGCTAGAGGAACCAGGGGCCGTGAAACCATTGGAACGGAGACAGCTGGAAAGCTGGGCGCCAGGCTGGGAGGGGGAGGCCCGCCTCCCGCGGCTGGCAAATCACCGCCGCCGCCAGCGCATGTGAGCCCCACGTGAAGCTCGTGGACCTCTGACTGGGTGCTAGGGCTGGCTGCCCGTGATGAACGGCGGCGGTGCTGTGAGTCGCCAGTTTGAGGCCAACGTCCCTGCCATGGCTAGCTGGAGGCTGGCTAGATGCTGCACGTAAAGGTGCTATTGAACGGTAGCTGGGTCTCAGTGTTCCCAAACGGGCATGCCCAGCTCTTTTTATTTTCTATCCTCCCGGGGTAAGGGGGGAGCATGGGGAGAATGGGAACACCGCCAATCTCCAGATTTGACACTATTGACGGATCTACGCAGCCATCTGCGGGGGAGACTGCGTTATCAGGGAGCGCCTGACAGAAAAAAAGGGCTGGTCTCCCCATACAACTTTGCTGGTGCACCGGTCCTTGCTTTTTTGTCAGGCGGGTGGGAGGGAGGGCAGGAAGAGTTCGGCGAGCGCGAGACTACGACTAAGTCAATAAAAGGCTGATATGCTCTTTCGTCACCAAACTCGGGCTGTCGGTCCGGGGCCATTCATTATGTTGTGTTGTGTTGTGTGTTGTGTTGAGCCAGTACGTACTAGCGTGTACTGTGTGTACCGCTGCAGCAGCTTATCTCTGATTCTGATCTGCCGCTATTGTGCGACGCTACTATCTTCATGCGAGGCAGAAAACCCGAGGATACAGTAGTACTCTGGGGTACCAGAGGTGCCTGTCCACTGTCGCAGCCAAGCATGGGACCCTCCTGGACGCGGGGGCTCCTCCTGACGTGCCCTCCACGAGCCCGAGAAGAGCTGGATGACATCTCGTGCCCGTGGGCTGCGCATCTCACTTGGCCTCTGACGCTCCCCACGCGACGTCCACTGAGGGCTCCCAGCACAAGGGTCGCCATGCCCGACTCGGTAACTGGGAACGAGCGGACCCCGGTTTTTAGCTCACAAGATCCCGCTCCGGGCGGCCTTGTGCGTCACAGTGCGTCACCCGGTACCCCCAGCAGCCTCCCAAAGCCGCCTGCACCGCCCGATAAGAGCGCTGGCCAATACAGGCAGCTCCAATTCAAGACACTCTCGCCGCCACAACCACTGAGCACACGGAGCGATGGGCCGCTAAACAGGGTATCCACCACGGCTCACTCAAGCCATGGCCAAGTCCTGTCCCGCGCGAGAGAGCGCGAGAGATGCAAGCGGAGGGGTGCTTCTGATAAGGCCGACTCATTGTTGCTGGCCTTATCCGATAACGGGCCGCTCGAGTCGAGTTTAAGTTGTCTCTTCTGCTCTGCTCTCCCTTTTATCACGGCTTTGCCCTCCTGGTCGCGTGCGCTCGGCAATTCTGTCTCGTCATCCCACCGTCTTTCGCCTTTATCTCTTGCTCTTGTTCCCTCCCCCTGGCGGTGCGCTCCTCGCAACTCTCTGTTTGTCCCAGTTATCGCAAAAAAAAAAAAAAACAGGCGCGTCGAGTCACAATGCCCTTCCCCATGGTCACAACCCTGGCCGATGCCGTGACTGAGGCTCTCCCTATCCGGGAAGCTCTCTCTGGCATCTTTGGCAGCATCAGTTTGACTGCCTGGATGTGCCTCCTGGTGCGTTTTTCCTTTGCGGCGCTCTTTTTTTTTTCTTCCGCCGCCTGCATATCTCGGGGCAACACTGCTGACCCTATCAACAGCTTCCGCAGTTGCTCACCAACTACCGGACTCAGAGCGCCGATGGCCTGAGCATGGTTTTCCTCATCATCTGGCTTTTTGGTGATTTGACAAATCTCTTGGGTTCGTACCAGTTTTCATTCCCTCCCTGATCGCATTCTTTGATTCGCATCTTCGTGGTGCAAAATTTGGTTCTGTCCGGTCGCCGACCTCTCTCACGGGCCATCGGTTCTGCCGCCTTTCCAGAAGCAAAATTTGACAGCCGATTTTTTTTTTTTTTGCCTTTCCTAGCGGCTTCCGCTCCGCCATTGCCAGCCCGTCACAGTCGCTAACAGGTGTATGTGCAGGAGCGCTATTCACCCACCTCGCTCCGACGGCCATCGCCCTAGCTAGCTACTTTTGCTGCTCCGACGTCATTCTCATCAGCCAGTGTCTCTACTACAACAGGATCAACGCCCGCCGAGCGGCCGAACAGCAAGCCGAACAGCCCGCCGGTGCTTCGGAGGAGTCGCCGCTGCTCTCGGGATCCGGATCGCAAGCCCGAAAGATTTCCGAGGGTGAGAACGATGCGGCAGGCGGCAACACCTGGGTCTTCAACGCCCTGAGCCTGCTCGGCGTGTACTGCGTGGGGTTTACCGGCTGGTTCATCTCGTACAAGGCGGGCGCATGGGACGGTGCCCAGCCAAGCCCATCCGACGATGCTCACGCGACCAAGAACGCCACGGAGATTGTCGGTCTTGTCCTGGGCTATATGAGCGCTGCTTGCTATCTGTGGTATGTGTGGGATGGCTCGGGAATTGTGAGACAAAGGCTAACCGGTTGCAGCGCCCGAATCCCTCAGATCCTCAAGAACTACCGTCAAAAGTCGTGCGAGGGTCTCGCTCTGCTCTTCTTCATGCTCTCCCTG
Source organism: Calonectria pteridis (assembly GCA_022837005.1). Taxonomy (NCBI): domain Eukaryota; kingdom Fungi; phylum Ascomycota; class Sordariomycetes; order Hypocreales; family Nectriaceae; genus Calonectria; species Calonectria pteridis. The sequence goes on along the minus strand of JAKZGU010001160.1, from coordinate 678,734 downwards.
ACGGGCAACCTCATGTACGGCATGAGCCTCTTCTCGTACTCGCAGGACAAGGCGTACCTGCTCAACGCGCTTCCCTGGTTCATGGGATCTCTCGGAACCATTGTCGAGGACTGCATCATCTTTGTTCAGTTCCGACTGTACTCGAAGAACACGCGAACCAACACTATCGAATCTTAATGACTTTGTCAAGTCTTGGAAGGTCTCGGAGGTCTTGGAAGGTTTGTCTCAGGAGGGCCACGCAACATATTGCGGCCCTGGAAATGTGAATCATGCTGCATGGGTTAGGCGTTTGGACATGGGTTTTTGCCGAGGGGTGTCGAATGCACGTGTGATGGAGCGCGTGATGCACAGTCAGCATTCGAATACCAAGGGCTGGGTAATGGGATTGGCTGCTACGCTGCTGGGTAGACGGTGTTATAGCACTGCATTGGTTATTAGGAGCATCATTTTTTGCCAGATTAAGCGTCTTTCGGGTATTTTTTGGCTAGAACAATTTTTCCTCCGGCCCTGATATATGGCGCAGGGATTAGTTGAACATATTACACATACACACACACACAACACACAACACAGATTGAACTTACCAGCATCATGGCTCTAAAAAAGATTGGAAATCGCCGTGCTATTATTACGCAGGGTGGATAACAAAAAACGCACCCATGTGGGTCCGTCACTGCCGATGGCCCTCCGATGGCGGGGGACCGTTTTTCTGTATGGCCATAGCATGGCGGGGTTGTCGAGGGGGAGAATCGACTCATCGGCTCGAGGCTTAAAAAATCACCGCCCGTCTCTTTAAAACCCACAGCACACCATCCGTTGCCACTGACTCCCCCTTCGACAATCCCATTGACTCAATTCGAGACAGCCGCTCGTCGACAACATGCCTGAATTCCCCACCAAGAAGTGCGGTACGTTGCGCCCCTCTTGGCGCGTCCAGGTCGCCGATTTCACCCCTCCATCATGGGATTGAATAAGGGGACCGCTCGATCATGACCCAAAACACACGCCCACTCGCGCTTTCACGGCCATTGGTTGATGCTCAAGCTAACTCGCTTTTCCTCCAGGTGTCCTCGGTGCCACTGGCTCCGTTGGCCAGCGATTCATCCTCCTCCTCGCCCAGCACCCCTTCCTCAAGCTCCACGCCATCGGAGCCTCGTCTCGCTCTGCCGGAAAGAAGTACAAGGATGCTGTCCGCTGGAAGCAGGCCTCGCCAATGGGCGACGTTGCCGAGATGGTTGTAAGAGAGTGCAAGGCCGAGGAGTTCAAGGACTGCGACGTCGTGTTCAGCGGTCTCGACTCTGACGTTGCTGGCGAGATTGGTATGCTGAACCCTCTGCCGAAGCAGGACACCAGAACAACAAGCCGTGCTAACCCAATCGAAACAGAGCTCGCCTTCACCCAGGCTGAGATTCCCATCTTCTCCAACGCCAAAAACTACCGCCGCGATCCCCTCGTGCCCCTCGTCGTCCCCACCGTGAACCTTCCCCATCTCGATCTCATCCCCCACCAGCAGGCCCAGCGCGGCCTCAAGAAGGGCTTCCTCGTCTGCAACTCCAACTGCGCCGTCATTGGCCTCGTCATCCCCTTTGCCGCCCTCCAGGCCGCCTTTGGCCCCATCTCCACCGTCACCATCGTCACCATGCAAGCCGTCTCCGGCGCCGGCTACCCCGGCGTGTCGAGCATGGACATCATCGACAACGTCGTGCCTTTTATCCAGGGTGAGGAGGACAAGCTCGAGACCGAGGCCCGCAAGATCCTCGGCAGCATCAACGACTCCAAGACGGCCTTTGTCGAGCAGGAGTCCCTCCGCGTCTCCGCCGCCTGCAACCGCGTCCCTGTCATGGACGGCCACACGGCTTGCGTTAGTCTCAAGTTTGAGCGCCAGCCCGCCCCCTCAGCTGAGCAGGTCAAGGAGGCCCTCCGTGCCTACACCTCAGAGGCCCAGGCTTTGGGCTGCCCCTCGGCCCCCACGCCCGCCATCAAGGTCTTTGACGAGGCTGACCGACCCCAGCCCCGTCTTGATCGTGAGCTGAGCCGCGGCTACACCGTCAGCGTTGGCCGCGTCCGTGAGGACGAGAGCGGCATCTTCGATCTCAAGTTCGTTGCTCTCAGCCACAACAGTAAGTTTTTTTTTTTTTTTCCCGTCAGATTCCGAAGCCAGATTTTGCAGACTAACACCGGATAGCCGTTATTGGAGCAGCGGGTTCCTCGATATTGAATGCCGAGGCTGCTGTGCTCAAGGGATACATCTAAATAAGGATATATGTGTAAAAAAAGAAAGTTAGTTAGAATAGTTTAAAAAAAAAATACCCCATCACTCCATTGGATAATGACGTGGGATCATCTTGGGCTTGGATCCGCCGGAAACGTACAAGAGGCTACCCCACTACGGGTGGACCTTCCCTTGAAACTAAGGAAATAATGTCAGAATACAGCGACATGTTTCTCTCAGATATGTGATTGCTTGCTTGGAATGTGTTTCTCTCCTTGCTTGACCAATCATCCTGACTCGTCTTTTCTGGCCGCATTTTCGGGTGGCGGCTTACATATGCACACATGAAACACATAAGTGCGGGGTTGATTGCAATCCGAGTCGACTTGGTGGTTGTTCATCTCAACAACGTTACCCCCCAGCAGCTCCAAAAAGGCGACAACAATGAGCGCGGGCGGTACCCCAGCTGGAGGAGCCCAAGTGCCGTGGACGGCGAGCTTCGACCAGCGGTGCGGGGTCCTTACACCACCACCATCGCCCTTGCAGCAGAGCGTCGACAGCGACGATGATGATTTCCACACGCCGCGACGCGAGTTGAAGCGCGTCCGGCACGTCAGGCTGAAAAGCAGCAGCAGCAGCAGCGACGACGAGCAACAAGGGGACCAAGGCGAGGACGAGGACGTTGCCATGATCCCCGACGACGTCCTGGACCTGCTCACCCGCCTTCGTGAAACCCGAGCCGGCGTCAAGGTCATCCCTGCAGAAGCGCGAGCGAGGTACGAGCAGAGGGCAGGCTTTTCGCTCGCACCAGACGCTACCTACCTGCCCAGTGATTGGCCCCCCGGTCAAGCGAACCTAGAGCCAAAATCAGACATGGACTGGGGATCGGCCAGCTTCGTTTGCCTGGCCACCCTGGACGAGCTAAAAAGTCCGCGACCGACCTGGACCGACGTCCACGCCGCCGTGCTCGTCACCGTTATCGCCGTCTGGCACTCGCCGCTTGTGGTCCTGCGCCGCACCACCGACGTGCGGCTCGATAAGCGCTACCGCCCGGAGCAGCAGTCCTCCTCCGGCATCAGCAAGTTGGCCGACTTTTGCCTCGCCCTCGAGGTGCCCTACCCGGGGTTCCCGCGCCACCAGGACCTGCCCGTCCGGAATCGCCTGGACCACATCGGCCGTCGCATTTCCATCAACCACACTTCGTGGGCCGCGGCGAGCCTCCGCTACCAGCCCATCGCCATCAGCGTGGCGTGCAAGGAGCACCACGAGACGGACGACGAAGTCAAGGCGAGACTGGGCCTGTGGGCATCCGCCCAGATGAAGAAGTTGCAGGACCTGTGCGCCCCCGGCTCCGAACACCAGATCGTCCTGGGCGTGACGCTACCGCTCGTGCTGGTGCGCGGCTGTGAGTGGACAGTCCTGTTCGCCCGGGACCGGGGCGACGAGATCCACATCATCGAGGCCGTGACCGTCGGCAAAACGGACACCATGCTGGGATGCTTCAAGGTCTTTGCCATGATGAGGTGGCTCCTAGCCTGGTCAAGGACGACCTTGCTGCCGTGGATGCTGCGGAACACGATCCAGTTGCCGTGGCCGTGAATGATAATGATGACGACGATGCGTCTTGTTGCAGTGCGGCCCAATCTGCTTCCAAAAAGTCTTCTCATTTTTCTTTGTCTCCCTCCATCTCTCTCTATCTCTCTCGTGTCTTTTGGGTTTCTGCGTTGTGCATGGCGATATATAAGAGTGCCACAGGGCTGCGCGGTGCCAGCAGGTGCCCAGCAGCTGGTGGGTTCACTCGGTGCTTTTTTTTTTTTTTTTGGGCATAGTTCGGAGAGGGCTGAATAGCGTCGTCGGCGCGTCCCCGAGGTGTAATCATATTGGGTCTGAAAGTAAATAAAGGCATGCGGATGGAGGACGGTGATGTGAAATGAAGTTTGGAATGAATCTTGCTCTCGTGCTGTCGTATGTAAACGTCACGTGCCCTACTTTCCGTCCATCCACTTTTGCAAGGAGTGTCTCTTTTCATGCGTCTCTGCATGTATATGTCTATTCAACGGCTATTATCGCTAGGACATAGGACATTGTGCATATCGTTAGTGATGTCGGCATCTTAGGCGAGGCACTGCAGCCCTTCGAATGTGCTCAGGTAGCAGCTCCATACTAGTCCCACGTGACTGGAAGTACAGTCACCCAAGTGATGTAATTTCCTACGTACCCAGGTACCGACCTATAAAATCAGGACAACGTTGCTGTTTCATGGTTGGCCATCTCATTGCCGGTACACAGTTGTTACGCTCAGATACATACGTTGTGCTATGTTGCGCCGTTTCATTTTCCGCTATCTGATTGACTTGGAACTATACACTAGACTAGTACAGAGTTATCCCCTAGCTGCGGTAAACCTCCACTCACGCCTCACCTAAATCACCAAGGCAAAAAGAGGAATTGCAAATCCATCAAATAACCAATATCAGCAAGAGCATGATGTAATATCACTCGGAAATCCTATAGTTCAATTTGAACCTCGTTGATTGGCAACCCACCTGCGTGGTGTGGTACCTGGGCTTACCACACTCCAAGGGATAATGTTATGCATATTTTGTGCTCATTAGACTATAAGCAATGATCGACTATATAAACCGCCAAAGTGGCTTTGACAGTATCGAGTGTTGCACAATCAACGTGCTTCCGGTGCCTCAGGCCTCTCTGCATACCTCCTTAAATAGGTACTTATGTATTGCACCATCTAATCTACCATCGTACTGAACGAGGTACCAATGTCAGCTGCCTTGTAGCCACTCGGAGATGAAGTCGTGAAAACTTTGATAGTGCACCTTGATAGCTACAGCAAAGTACTGGGACAGGTAGGGGGAAAAAAGAGACAGGTGTGATTCGAACCTCAGGTTCAAAAAAAACAACACCAAAAAAAGAAGGACACTCGTCCTCCACGCCCTGCTACCACTCTTTTGGTGGTGGTACTACAGCGCGTCCAGCTTTCGCCTTGGATATTTGTTTGCACCCTTCTCCAACCTCGGCTGCCCACGTGCTTCTTTTTCTTTTTTTCCCTTTTTTTCTTTTTTTCCTTTTTTTTTTCTTGCTCTTGGGGGGGCAGCCTTGCGGTTGGTGGTGTGTCTGAGGATCGATCCCTGAGGGATGACTTGGTATGACTTTGTTTTGAGTTTGCGGTGGAAATTGTTTACCGCTTGACCAAGTCATCCCTCAGGGACCTCTCCACCTGTTGTTGGGAGGATTACAGTTGGACGCGGTTATAACATTAGGGAACCTGTCGGGCCCTCTACGAGTGAGTGGTCACGGGATGCGAAACCCTTCCGGCCATGTGATAACATGAGTGTCATAAGTTTCTGTATTCCATACCGCAATTTTGCGGCAACCACTTGGGTATATCTCAATAATCTCTCCTATACGCCCCTTCAACCAGTAATCTAAATCCGCTCTGGCCAATGGTGTGTTGGCGTCAACTAAAAATGAAAAAAAAAGTCCAGTGGCTTGTAAGGAAATCGGCCTCTAGATCGAGCGCTGTTTTGCCCAACCCCAATTAGCTGCCTGTCGTCATGTGTGTGTGATGAGATCCGCCTGTCATGCCTCGAATGCGCCATGATGAACTCCATAATTGACAAAAGAAAATAAATTAGCCCTAGAGGGCCTTGCCGCTTCCTATCGGGTGCGGTCCTCAGGGGATCGTGATCGCGCGCCACTGAAGCTGCTCGAAAACAGGTTCAACCAACCATCGGGTCGCGTCCAGCCTCGAGAGGTACCTTGTTCGGCGGGCAAGATACCTTGTTCGAGGTCCTCCTCTCGCTCGTCAGAGCGGGCACCGGAACCTTCAGCAATGGTTTCGTCGTCGTCGCTGTCATCTCGGTACGGTTCATAGTGAGGTTCGGATGAGGGGCCATGAGCGAGGGATCGAACGACGTCGCCCTTACAAATGGGGCACGTTCGTCGGCGAGTAACAAGCCAGGGTGTGCTAGGGTCTTGGTTAGTCAAAGAAATTACGGCTAGGCGAGAAATCACTTACATGCACTCGACGTGAAACTCGTGTCCGCACGGCAAGCTCATCACTTGGCTTACACCATCAACATACTCTTCCAGGCACACAACACACTCGACCTGTCGGCCCATGTACTTTTTCCACTCAGCAGAGAAGCCGCCTGCACCCTTCTCGTTCTTTTGCGTCTTCCGGGATGCGGACGAGGGCGTGGGAATGGCGGGGCTGGCCGCAGGCAGGGACTCAATTTCAAGTGCACCAGTGGTCCTTGATCGAGTGCGTGGCCGGGATGGACTATCCTGCAGCAGAGGAGTAGTGGGGGACGAGCTGGTAGGGGATGGTGTTCTTGGGGTGTCGGTTGGTGTGGTGGCAACGGTGTGGTATGTGCGAACTGGAAGACGCTCAACAACGGACTTGGGTGCTCTCCAGCGTCTGCGGCGGATCCGGGCTCGGAGGATGAGCATAGAATACACAACAGTCAATGTCACCAGCGGGCTAATGACTAGCACGAGAAGCGTATCAAAGAAGGGGCTAGCACTGCTTGTGGGAGTAATGGTCACCCACAGTCCTTCGCGGACAGGACCTTGGGGCTCATCAGGCGAATACAAGTCGTGGCTGGTCAGGCTGTCGCCATCATTGTTACCTCCCTCGGTTTCGGCTTCAGCAAAAACCTTGGAGATGAAGGTGTCCCGGTCTCCGGAAGAACCTTCGTTATTGTCCTCTCCCGAAAAGGGACTGCGGACGTTTTTTGCTAGTCTCTTGTCCAGTCCGCGGCGGCCCGCCATGCCAGCTGCAGGTCGAGACCAACGCAAGAAGCGAGAGAAAGTGGCGGCCGCGTCCACTGCGAAGGATGACCTCTTTGCAAAGAGCGATCCCGCGCTGCCGGACTGGGACGACCTTGCCTGCTTCTTGTTCTGGACAGACCTGGCACCCCGCTGAACCTTGAATACGAGGTTTCCTTGGGCGTCGATGGTCTCCTCAATGAAGCTCCCGGGCTGGGTGAGAGAGGAGAGGATCTGAGCGGTGGTGCGAGCAGTAAAAACGGAGGGGATGGTAATGTTATCAACCTCGGGACCATGTGCAAACATTTGGATAAGAGGGCCACCCTTCTGGTTATCTCCCACGATAACGCCAATAGCACCCCGGCGCTGCGCCCACATGACCTTGTCGAGGAAACCACACCCACCACGCATTAGCAGCACAATTTTGCCCTGAATCTCGTCAGTGTGGGCGGTGTGGACGGGAGTGCCAACGGCCGAGGACTTGGTCTGGGACGACTGGGACTGCGGCTTGGAGGCAGGCGTGCCGTTTTGGCCGGAGCGCTTGTTGGCCTGGTTGGGACCGCCCAACCTGGGAATGGCGGCCTGGGGGATAGCCTCGCGCAGAGCCTTGTTCAGACTGGCACTGCCAGCGCTCTTGTCCCATCCCGGCAGATCGCCACAGCCCAGCTCAGCGCCCGAACCCAAAGTATCCTCGGCAAAGCCATTTCCCACCCACAATTGGCCGCTGAGGCCTCTGGCGGCGAGCTTGGGGCCGAAAGCAGCAGGGCGGGCGGCGAAGGAGGTGCTGTTGTCGTCGGTCAAGCTGATGGCGGCGTTTGGCGGGAAGAGGGAGAAGGGCGTGTTGTAGTACATGAAGCGCCATGATTTCTTGGACCGGACGGAATCCGACTTGGACATGAACTGAGACTTTGCATGACCGCTTCTGGATGTGGCGGGGTAGGTGGAGGAGGAGCCGGCGGATCGTGGGGACGAGAGGGCGCGGAACAGCAGGAAGAGGGACGCTGTGAGGAAGAAGACGAGGATGGCGATCCGGGGAGGGCGCATGATGGGCGGTTGGAGTCGTTGCAGGTGTTTTTTTAGACGTGCGACGAAAGGATAGAGGAGACAGATGGGAGAGAGGGAGAGGCGTGAGTAGGTTTTAGGTACAACGAGTGGTGCACAAGCGGCGGCGTTAGTGACGTGAGAGGTAAGGTGATTCGCAGCTCCCACCACCAGTGGCCCGCCGTACGACGAGTCTTGGGGCCGACGTCAGGATAAGACGGGTCATGCGCCGCTCCGTTTTCTCTGCTCAGCGCTGCGCTCTGCTGCCTTAATTCGCTGCGCTCTTTTGCTTCTGCACTCACTGGCTGCTCTGCTCGGTGAGACAGCACCGGCCAGGTGGGGAGGTTAGGTAGATGGAGGGCCCCCGGAGGTCGAGAAGAGGAGAGGAGGCAGAGAGGCGAGAGGAGGAGGGAAACAAATAAACACAACCCCGGGCAGGATAAAAAGGAAACGAAAAAGAAAAAGGAAAAAACACTAATACGCGCATACGCTTTTTGTCAGACAACAGCAACAAGAGCGCAGACGGGGATGGATAGGTGCATGTAAGTATGACGGGAGCAGAAACAAAGGATGAGAGGGAAGAGAATGGGCTCAGCGCAATTCACTTTCAGCCCAGTTACGGATCGGGTGCCGCACCACGGCCCATTGGTGGTCATGGCCATGGACCTACGACCTGTACGGTTGCGTGTTGCGGTTGCGGGTGGGACGCTTGCGACCGGACGCGGGCATGCCATGAACCTACCAGACGTGGAGGGTATGACGACGGAGCCGGCGCAGGCCCCCCAAAAGGCGGGGCCCTGTGTGGGCTGTGACCAGCGGGCATCACCACTGAGCACATGTCTGTGAGCCGCTGGGGGTCGCGCCCGCCAGAGCCCGCTGCGCGCCGAACAAACAGAGACAACCAGAAACCTGTGGCGCCGCTGGGTGCCCTGCGCCCGGGGTGTCATGAGTGTGAGTGTCATACGGGCGGTACGAGTGGTACTATGGGTAGCATATGGGGAGGGGCCCCAGCCTGGGGGAGAGAGAGAGAGAGAGAGGCTAGGGGGGGCTGGATGTGCTGGGGCCAGGGTGGGAAACCCGCTAGCGAGTGCCCCCGCCCTCCCCTTTCCCCTCTAAAAGGCTGAGCCTACCAAAACCTGACGACGCATCGGAGCAGCGTCTTGCGTGTACCTCAATCAAGCCGTGGTCATGATGATGGTTGATCGCGGAGCCAGATGCAAGGTACCGCAACGCAAAATGCAAATCCGTAACCGATCGACGGCTCCCTTCTCCGGGAGACTAAACTTCTGACTTCCCATGCACACACACACACATGCCATGCCATGCCATACCGTGCCGTGCCCATGAAAAGGGTAAAAATGCACGCTTTCCCCTCCCCACGGCCCAAAACCCACTATCCCATCACCCGACCTGTCTCAGGCTCAGCCAAGCTCTGTTTGTCTGCCACATGTGGAGCACAGAGAGGGAAAAAAAGATAGTGATATGATAGGAGTCGAGATGATTAAAAAATAGCCCGCTGAACCGGGACTGGCCTCGCCGTACGCAACGGTAAGGGACAAAAGGGCCCCCCTCTCGGAGGAACCCTGATTGCTTTGATCTCCCCCATCCATCGCACGTTGCCGCCGGAGCAGGTCACTACCAGGCGCTTGCATGCGCTTGGTGCACCGGCCAAGTACAAGTTTACGGGGGATGGTTCCACTATTAAGGGTACCTATCCCTCAGACTTGGAACCACGTACGCAAGTGTTCCGATCACGTCACAAACTGACAAGGCCCGCCTGGACAAGCTTCAAACACACACAATCGTCTCTCCCCAATGGCCATGGGCTACCTCAATTGTTTCGCCTAGATTGAAGTGATGTAGAAAATAGATGAGAATACACAGGAAAATAAAATAAACACTCCGATTCAATCATGAACCATGTCCCTTCCCTTGCATTTGTTTTAATTTCTCTCTTTCTTTCCTTTTTTTTTTTTTTCCCTTCTTCCAAAATCTCCGACGCAATCAGAGATGGCCAAATCGAAATTCCTGGGGGAGGCGCACAAGCCCGCTAAGTGCGGATGCTGTAGCAAGGTGAAACCCGCATGCGGCCCAGTGCCACGCTTTCGCCGGGAACCAACCCTGCGTGTCTCACGTGAGGGCGTCAGATGTGCCGAGGAGCCCCCCCAAGTCAAGTCAGATGGTTGTATTGCAAATTTCAGAGTCGGAATGGCTCATCACAAAAGAGGGTTTTTTTTTTAACTCATACAGAGACAATTGTGTAGCCATAGCCCAATTTCTGCCTTGGTTATTTTAAGAGATCCGTAAACAATAACATGATTATCCCATTTTGTGATAAATGATGCCTGTACAAACATTGTTTTTTTTTTTTTTTGCATGCATGGTATCCAAGATTCGGTGCCGTGCCGTCTCCAGACAAAAACAACAACCCCGGCATGAAACAACTCACACCGTCAGGGCCTTGGAATCGACCTGTCAACTCAACTCTGGTGCCGACAAGGATAGGGTAATGCCACCATGTAGTTGGTTCCCTATCTGTTCGTCTTTCATGCCTGCGAATTCTTTTTCAGCAAGGTATGCATGCCCTTCTGCTCCGATATAGCCGTGCGCGCGCACGTCGTCAGTTCCCCTTGAGTGTACACAAAGTGTTGCGTACCCGTACCTGAGTCCGCAAGGCCCCTGTTCCCTGGCGTGGGCCATATCTTGAGTTTCGACAGGTCCAGCCGTTTGCTTTGTCCGTAAAAATAGCCCTTGCCCATCCTTGCACCAAATGCGCTTTCACTGCCGCTGCCGTTGCTTGCTGCAGTGTTCCTGGCCAACCGCCCCCCCGGTCCCCCGTCCTCGGCAGCATCCCTCGTCGCATAGCCATCTCTTTGAGTGTGCGAAAGCAGCAGTCAGGTGCCACGCTAGCTTTTGTCCAATGAGATATCACAGACTTTACGAATCACTACTCAGGATATGCGTTTTTGTGGAGTAGGTACCGTACTGCTGCTTCCACACACTCAAGGAGATGCACTCAGTGACATTTTCGTCTCGGAGCGTCTGGCGCTTCCCTAGGTTCAGCAACCGCCGAGACCATAGGACATCGGCGCTGTTGTTGGGCTGTGTGCAATCAACGGCCCAATGCGACCAGGCAATCTGATATCCAAATCTCCCCCAAGTTGCGACCAGGCGTGTGAGCATTTCCCATCTCGGTCTTTGCCGTTTCCATTGGCTGGCTTGTTGGTGCCCCCGTTCATCAATCTACCGTTTTTTTTTAATACGACGGGCCGATACTAGAGGACGCAAACGCGTCGCCTACGGAAAATCGGATCACGAATCACAGACCACGGACCCTTTTTCACACCACGGCGTCCCGAAACAGCCCTACGGGGTACACGATGAGCCTGGACCATGCTCACCGTCAGTTCCCGAGTGTGCTAATTTCCTTTTTGTTTTTTATTTTTAGGCCCGTGAGACCGCCGTCGGTGACCGGTTTTATTTATTTTTTTCTTCTTCAATGGCGTTCTTCAGGTCGTTCCCCCCCCAAATCTACGTCACCGTTTTGTTCCGCCAAAGACCCAAAGGTGAAACGGTCGGCTCTCGGCAACGTTTACCTAGAACTAGTTCGTTGATTTTTTTGACTACCTAGATAAGATGAAAAAGAAAGAATGGAAAGAAGAAGAAGAAGAAGAAGAAGAAGATAAAATTACACCTATAGGATTGCGTCTGTGATTTGAACCGTGTCTATTTTGAGACTGCAAATGTATCGAACGTGAACGTAGCACCAAGCCTCGGGTGGGGACGGGACCATTCAAAACACTCCAGGCTCAATGCCAACATTTCTATTTCCCAAGACGCCTTGACTCCCATCATCCAGAACGTATACAAACGACCCAATGCACCAACCCCAAACAGTTCAACCCCCCAATCGCTATAATGCGTGGTCGTCGTAAAAAAAGAAAATCATATCCAGGTATGGCACCCATTATCATCTTATCCAAGCAGGCATCACACCTACCCTATAGCTCGTCATCATCTTCCTTTCTCCGATCCCACTCTTTCTTCTGGCCGGCCTTTGCCCATCGCACGCTATTCATCAATGTCTCTTCTGTCGCATTGGCTCGTTGAATCTGGTCGTCTGCGAATCCTGCCGCTCGCATGCGCTGCTCCTGGTTCTGCTTCAGCTTCTGGCGGTCTCTAAACGCCTCCACGGCATCGTCCCAGTTGTCGCCTCCGTAGTTGTCATCGTCCTCGTCCATCTGCACATCCGTCTTAGGATCGTAGCTTTCGGAGAAGCGCCTGTCAATGCCCGAGGAACCCCCAATTGTGCCTCGCCCACGGTACTTTGGAGGCGGCGCTGGTCCAATCAGGTCCTCGAGGGGATCGGAATCCTCCGCTTGCTCCTTCGCATCCCGTCTTGATTTCCCCTTTGTATCTTCTATCGGTGATCGATCTCGGTGTTTGCTTTTAGCATCTCGCGGAGAGCGCGACCGCCGCCGTCGTCGCTCGGGCGATCTGGACCTGTCTCTGCGCCTGCGGCGGTGACGCCTGTCGTCCTCGTCATGGTCGGAACCTCCGCTTCGTGACCTCCTCCGTCTCTCCTCACGCCTTGACTTGCTATGCCGATCTGACTTGTCGTCAGACTTACTGTGGTGATCGTCGTCTCGGGATAGCCTTCCGCGGTGTCTGTGCTCATCGCTGCGGCATTTAAACAGATCCTGTGCCTTTTCGGACTTTCGAGTAGATTCGCGATTTCTGGAATCTCGGCTTGAGGAAGGTGTCGCATCGTCTTTATCATCGCCGTCGTCCGTCGTGCGGCGCCGCCGCTTGCCGCCGAGAATAGCGTGAATGTCGCCCATCTGCCGCTTTCTTATATCGCGCGCATTCGGGTTCGTCTTGAGCCGTTTGACCTCTTCAGATCGTTCTAGATCCTTGAGTCGGGCCCGGGACTCTGCTGCCTCCTTGGCGAGCAGCGCCTTGTTATGCATATCGGTGTCCTTGATGATGTGCCGTAGGAATCGCGTATTTGGTTTGAGCATGTTTGCAGGTCTGAAGCTCTGTCAGCAACAGATATTTTTGGGGGGCTCGGCGCAATCGGGAACGTGGTATTTTTTTTTTTTTTACTTTTTGGTGGTGTTGTAGGCTTCCATGCCCATTGCCGAGTATTTCAGCGAGCAGTCCTTGGCCTCCTGGGACAGAAGGCCAGCTACGTAGTCGTCGGTCAGGATCTCGTCGTTTGGCATGATGGTGGTGGTGGTGGTGGTTTTGCGACTGCGCAGCGCGGCCCGTTCCTCCGTGGCGTCGAATATAATTATATTGGAGTTGATCGTTTAGGGGTGAGCATGTAACATCCTGGGCGCCGGCGTTCGGCTCGCCGGGTCACCGCATTTCGTCGGCATCTGCAGCATTAGATAAGCAGCCGTCCCACACTAGCCGCATCCGGCTGCAAGTAAACACTGTTGTCGCGCTTCATCATGACAAGCTTTCAATTCAACAAATTTGCGCCTGAACAGGAGCCAAAAGGACTACGACGAAGGATTACGGGCGCATCACCGCCGCTACAATATCTGGGAGTGCGGCATTTTAAAACAAGAACAAATCACACGCCATGGACCAGAAAAAGACGGAGCAGGCTCTGCGGAGCTTGGAGCAGCTGCAGTCAAAACACGAAATCTCCATCATCAAGCTGAGCGAGCCCATTCTCAGCTCAACCCCACAGGATGCCCGGCAGCGCACCTCGGACGCATCCAATGCGTCGCTCGACGGGCTCACGCCCGCAAGCCTGGTGGCTGACCTGGCGCACTACAAGGAGCTCTTTGCGAAGCTACGCTTCTCCTACGTTGAGCAGGTCACCAAGGAAAAGTTTATTCGAGCCATTGTGGGCGACCCGCCGTTGATTGTCACGCCGGCCGAAAATCTGGAGCTGGAAAAGGAGAACGTGGCTGCCAAATCCGAGCTGAAGGCGCTCAAGACGGAAGTGGTGGACATGGTGTCGGACCTGGAGGAGAGGGGCCGCGAGCTGAGCAGGCGGTACGAGAGCATCCAGCTCGAGACAGCCAAGCTCAAGGAGCTGCCGGGCAAGATTGAGGAGCTCGAGGAGCGCATCGCCGAACTCAAGGAGTCGCAGTCCATGCCCGCTGGATCGAATCCGAGCCTCAACCTGCCCCTCGCTAAGACGCTCGATCTCGTGACGAAGCGCAAACTGGAGCAGCAGGAGCTCGCGCGGGAGCTCGAGTCTCTGCAGGCCAAGGCGCCTCGGAAGCGCAAGGAGGCCGAGCGGCTGCAGGCCGAGCTGCAGCCTCTCGAGACGAAGCGACACAACAGCATGACGGCAGCCAAGGAGGCTCGGCGACGAAAGGAGGCGGCGCTGGGCGGTGCAGCGGACGACTTGGAAGAGCGCGCCCGCTGGTGGAGGGCCAGCGAGGGCGTGTTGAAACAGGTGTTGGACCTGAAGGACTGATGACGCGTTGCGCTGCGCTGTGCTGTGCTGTGTGCTGGTGCTGGCGCTGTCTAGGCAATGCGGCTACGATTACGGTGCCGGTGCCGGTGCATGGTATCATGTTTTTAGCCAAGGCGCAGAGCATGCAGGGCCTGGGGATCGGCGTTTGGATGATTTTTGATCGATACAGAAACGACGGAGTACGGCGTTGTGTGGGTTTTGGTCTAATGGGAATGTGACGAATCGACGAGGCGCATGAGCGAAAAATGACACCAATATCGCATTCCGCCCGCGTGGGGGGCAGGATCAGGATGGGGACGAGGATCAGGATCAGCTAGGGGCGTGAGTGAATGAGGGGGAAAAAAAAAGGTGTTTCCACGCCGCAATCAACGCCCTTACTACTTCGGAGAATGTATAACTGAGAGATTTTCGTCACGGGCTGCTTGGCTTGCAAGCATGGCATGGCCTCACCTTCCTCGGCGGGGAGGCTCAGCCATGACGGGCCGCGCAACTCACTCCCAGGCACCAAGCGAATCAATCGTACCTGCGGCAGGGTCGGTCCATTGGTTGCTCCGCAATTATCCAGGCTCGTCCTCGATGATGCGCCGACTGGAACGGCATTGGAAGCCTCGCTTTTTTAGCCAACCCCGCCGCCGGGTTTGATTGCGAGAACAGTCGTGGGTTTGGTTGGTCTAGGTATTCGCAGAAACAAGGGCCGGCCGGCTGCGCCTCCGCAATCCTCTCTCTCGCCAATGAATGTCACGGCTTCGTACTACCGAGCCAAACAAGGGGGGCGGTCTGGAATTACGACGGTACCGTTCGAACCGTTTTCCGCAAGGCGGCGGCATTGAACCCTGGCTTAGCTTCGCAGCTGTGTGGTCGTTCCTTTTTTTCGGGGGCGTGTTCCGTCAAATACGCGGATATAGGGAGGCAGCCCGGAGGGGAGCAGAAAGACACAAAAGTTGAGCTCTATACGCTGCGCGGGGCTAAAGTTGAATACGGTCGAGGACCAAAATCCCGGTTCCGGATAGAAGATGCCGGGGGGGGGCCTGTGACGGCGATTGTGGCTGTTATCGGGGGAAATGGTGTAGATGTAGAAGGTGACTCGGTATTTCTGTCACCTCCTTCCTCCGTCCCTCCATCTTTTTGTCTTTGGGCCATTGGGGTGGAGGGGAAAGAGCAGGGAACTGCGAGCTCGGCAGAGCGGTCATGGTTGCAGCATTGTCACGGGCAATTGCAACACTCTTCCCCGCATTCGGTTTCGTGGTGTGAACCTAATACGTTGTGTGTGGTGCGTCGTGTGTGATGCGTGTGCGCGCGCGTGTACGTACACGCAACAAACCATTTTGCTTCTTGTTTAGGAATAGACCTGAACCAAGGACAGGTTGTTCCGTTGTGTTCCGTTGCGTTGCGTTGCGCTGCGCTGAGTATGAACAAGGGACCGTCATTTAAGCGTAATGGACAAACCTAGACTTTGCTGGCCGAGATAACGATGTGCTAATCTAGATCGCGGTCTTCAACTCGAGTGTGCGTCCGTGTGATTTGAGCTATGCTACCCTACGGGGGCTGGTTGGCAAGTTCAGTTGTTCGCTCGGCGAACGTGTATTGGCCCCCTCGATGTGATCGCCGACCTATTCAAGCCGGGAACCCCCTCACTTGTATTGCCTTAGCCTGAAGGTTGAGCAACCCTTTGAGGTCACTGAAACGTCCAAAGCAAACTCTCTCCTCGGCGATTTTGTGTGTCAACGATCTGGAACGGCACCAAATAGCCGTTGAGCCCCTAAACCAGTGCACTGTCCCTTCACGTGAGTTGGTCTTGGGGATTGCTCTTGCGGATCATAGGTGGCTTCGTAACCTGCATTCTGAAGTATCCGTGTTAAACTCGAATTTAGCCTCGTGGTGATCCTTGTTTTGCCTCACATGTCCCTACAATGGACGTGGTCTGGACAGGCCTCTGCTATGTGTGCAATTCGTTGTAACTTTAGTGAATTCACCGAAAGAAAGCACGGGGTTTTGCCTGTCTGCCATTGGTTGGTAGATCCTTGGTTCTTTCGGCAAGGTCCGTTTTCACCATCTTGTCTGATCCCGAACGGAATCTATCGGGTTATGACTAACCTGACAGGAGTAGTGACAGGAGTAGTGACAGGAGCAGTGATAGGAGCAGTGGCAGGAGCAGTGAACGGGGATGCGGAATTTGAGCCGAGAATATGCGGTAAAATGTAAACCCTCTGCCGATCGTGCTGAACACTTGTGAGTTACCTGTTGAGTCTCTAGAGTGCTCAGGGCGTGACGACTTGTGCAGGCTGACTCGAGAAATATGAGACGTTCCTGGGTAGTTTATCTACAAAACCGTCAGCGAGCCGCACTCCCCATCACGGGACTCGATTCTCATATGCGTCCTCCATCACGTCATTATGCCCAAGGAAACTGATACATGTGCAAAGTCGGCAAACTTCTGTGGTTACTGTGAATGGGTTGTATCAACAACCCATTCCCGTGACCACGGGTTGTGCCCGTGTCTCTGACTAGGAACCAACTCCCGAAACTGAAACAAAACTCTGGTTCCCGGCAACCAAGTCCGAAATCTTTGGTCACTTTGGCCCAAAAAGCCTTTTTGGTTTGTCCTCGGCAGTACGTTTCAATTGGGTAAACTGGGTATTCCTAATGTTCTGATAACGAGTCTGCATCAGATCATGGTGTTTGTTCATGGGGCCTGCTCAGATCATGTTCTGGACACCTTGGCATTGAAACGGGGTGGTGGGCCCTTTCGTGTGCCGTATTCTCTCGGGTTCGGTTTTCGCAACGGCCAATACGCGTAATTGGGGGAGCGAACGTATTTTTTTTTTTGTCCTCGATCCGAAACCTCGTATTGCCGAATCCGGTCATGGTTCCTTGGTCAAATGGATACAAACAATATAAGCGAAGTGGGAAAGGGAAGACAAAAAAAAACATCGCCCATTTCATTTCAAATCCAATGTTCCACTTTGGAATCCTTGTCGAGATTCTCGGAAAAAATCTAATTTTATATCATCTCGGTTCTTTTTTTCTTCTGGGTGCTTGGACTTGGGGGTTGGGATGGATGTTGAGTCGTCGTAGTGTGATGTGAACTGAGACTATGGCACGATAACTGGTTCGCAAAGCACCATTGCGACAGCAAAAAATGCAACCGAGCCGCCCACGCAGGTGGTCTGAGCCTCGGGTATAAAAAAACAGCAATAAAACCCACAGCATGCTTTTTATGCGTGATTCTCGCAACGAGAGCAGGTGACGTGTCGTCCTTTGCAATCCATGTGGCGGATGGTAACTCGCCCTCTTTTCGAATCACATACACGGCCTGGCCTACCCTAGGGCGTTCCCAGAGCGGGCCATGTCTTTCACTCGCCCGGTGGGCTTTTTGTTGCTTAGAGTTTCCTACCGAATCGAGATCAGCCCGCTTTGCCTACAACGCAAGGCCGAAATTGAGCCGATATGCGAATAAGGCAGAAGGATAGACAACGTTGGCGCAATCTACTCGCCGCAGGCGACGTTCAGCTGTCCACAATTCGGACTAGGACTGTGCGGCATACTATTTTTCGCTTTCGCACGAGCCGCCGCCGAATACTTGCCTAGACGGTCACTTCAAGACAAGGCACCCCCGTGTGATAGCGGTGTGGATAACAAACTGGGCAGAGCCTATCGGCAGAGGGCAACGCAACAATGGGGCCTTTGTCTTTTGCTCGGTGGTGTGCGCGACACCCTCTTTCCCCGCTTCCCCTCCTGTCCAGCCTCTCTTTTCTTCTTCTCTAACGAGACGGTCTGAATCAGAATGATGCTGTCAGGTCTTGGTCTTGTCTCTCGCCAAAAGGGCCAAGGATGGTGGTTATCAGGGTACGCAGGTAGGGGAGGGTGTAGACGGAGGAATAAGGTTAGGCGAAGCGACAAATTCGTATTTCGGATTCGACAATTGGGCACCCACGTGTGCCATAGCACTGCAGGGCGGTTAGGCCAAGGCTGCGCCATCCAATCGCGCAAGGTCTGGGGCGCTGGCATCGGCAGAGGTCCTTCGTCCGTGCTGATGCCATCCTTGGAAGGTTGAGGCGAAGGGTGGGGACGATCCTTGGCGTTCAGGGCGTGCGTGCGTGTGCGTGCAAGTTCGAGCCATGCGATAGATGGACGATGCCCCGTTTCCTCTTTTTTTTTATTTAGTTTTTATTACCTTCTTGGCGCTCGTTTTCCGCCAAGAAACCTCGATACATGCTAAGCCACAGGCGATAGATGCGCTAGTCGCTTGGTATTTTGTCTTGGGTTCCTTTTCCTTGGAGAGGCGAGAAAATCATGACCTACTACCTGCTCCTTTTTGCTTTTTGGGACCTCGGGGCGGGGGCGGGCGCCATTGAGGGCTGCAGAAGAGGAAGGACGGACGGGAATTTTGGGTTTGGGCTGAGACCGAGGGTGGGCAAAGGACCATGTCGCAGCGATGGCAAGCCACTGTTTGAAGTCATTGGGTCTTGGTTGATGAGAGGCGGCGGTGGTAGTGGTGGTGCGGAGTGCGCAACTCAATCTGTCCGACTTGTGGTCCGCAGAGGCTAGCTAATTAGTTGGGTTGCACAAAGAAGAAAAGCGCAACTGCAGAGAGATGAGCAGAGGGCCAAGACAGGAAGCCAGGAAAAGCAAGAAAGTGAAGCAGCGACATGCAATGCAGACATGGTGGTTTGTCTCGCCTTTCGTATGCGCTTCGTCATCTAGTCGCCTTTTGCCGCCCCCCGCAGCCTGATTCAGTTCATCACATCACATCGTGACGCAGCATCGTCTGACTAGGCATTTTCCGTTTCACATGGCATTTCGCAATGCTCATCCACTCATCCTTGTATCCATCCATCGCTGCCCGCTCGCTCGCCGTGCTGTTTCGGCGATTCGGCGCCTCGGCCCTGTTGAAAGGCCGGGGGCCGCCAAGGTGGATAAGACCAGCAAAAGACAGGCCCCCAACCTAAGCTGTTTTATGCCGGGTACAAGCGCTGTGCCGGCCCCACAGCTGTTACCCGTGCCGCCGTGACAGGCCCACCTGGCCACAGCTTGGGAGGGGCTAAGGCCACACGGCAGGGCAAGGGCCTGGCATGGCATAACCTGGGGTCGGTCAAAGGCAAAGGCAAAGGCCAAGTCAAGTCAAGCTATGCACGTCGTAGACTACAAGGCAGTCTGCCAAGGTGGGCGAGTGATTGGGCATGCGCGGGGGCGGGAGCCAAAGAGGGCCAAAGAGGGCCAAAGAGGCGAGAACGAGACCGAACACCAGTGGGAGGAGGGGACCAACGGTAAACAAAAGAGGGGTGGGTAACAACAACTACAACAACCAAAAAACATTAATTTTCGCTTCCGTTCTGGCAAGCCCGCAGGAAGCGAAGCACCAAAGCAGGAACAGGAGGATTTTTGTGCTCTTGGCGGGGGCGAAGAGACCCAGAAGGGGGCTGCGGCTTTGCGCAGAAGCGAGTAACCGAGAAATGCGAGTCCGAGGAAGCGAGTATGGATATGGATGGGTACGCACTTTGCTCATTCATGGCCGGCCTACGATGGGTTGAGGAATGGCCACGATGGGCTGCGGTAGGGATCTTGTCAATCATAGATTACCTTGATTGATTGATTAATTGATTGCTGCTGGGTCGGGCGGCGGCGCTGGGATGGGGGTTAGCCCCTCCATGAATGAGATTAAAAGACAAGTTTTTGGACTTGGCAAGGAGGCTTAGAAGGTAAACTTACGTACGTCCTGTTCCTGTGCGTCTTGAAGGAGACGGAGCGGACATGGTAGTCATCGCTGCGGTGCCCTTGGCGCCTTTCTCCACGATCCTCGCGAGAGCAAATGAGCATCCATCCCCAGGCAGCGGCTACCTCGCAACAGGGCGCAGATCGTTCCTAGCCTACACACCCTGCGCCCATCAAGGATCTCACGCAGAAGGAAAAACAACAACAGCGGCGAGCACCAACACCCCCCTCCCCCTACCAAAGAGTGTACCGCCTGGTTGGGATTCCATGTCGCAGTCAGCACGAAGGATAACAGAAAAGAAAAGAAAAGAAAAAAGTAAAACGCCCAAGACCCTCGAAACCATTTTCCCAATTAGGAAAACCATCACTACACGCACCCCCACGCTGGTCCTGGGAGCTCCACGACGGGCGGGATGGGGGGGGAGTGTGCGGTATCTCGCAGGAAGGGGCCGGAGCCTTGCAAGAGCCCGAACGCCGCTGGACGAGCAGAGCATGACCGATTTTGGAGTCCGTACTCCGCACTCCGCGGGGAGCGGAGTCAGTTTTTGAATGTTTGCCAAGGGTTGGCAACAGAAAAAAAAAAGGATGGAGATGGGGCTTAAAAATGGATATCGGATTTTTTTTTCTTTTTTTCGTACTCCGTACAGACCATCGATCAATTCGTTCGATGCAGGTTTCTCCATGGAGTAAGGGAAGGGAGGGGGGGGGGGCACTGTTTGCGTGTTCACACATCTGGTCTAACCCTCCGTTCTGCGAATCCCTATCCCAGCACACGTGCATCCAAGGCTTGCTGCTGATGTTTTCTTTTTCTGGGGTTGTTGTTGCTTCCGCGCTTTCAAGGCAGCAGCCCATAAACGATGTGGTGATACGTATGCCCCCGGGATAAATACAAGTGTCTGAGGATAAGAAAAAAAACGGAGTAGGCTCTTTTCTCGGGCGTGTCATCTGTGGTGAAACCCGGTCGATTGGCTCCCGCCCCCCTTGGTTAGGGCTGACCTGTCCTCAAATTCTCACCATTCGGCCGGCGCGCGCGTTGTCAGTCCCTTTCAGGTTCATTGGGTAAACACCCCTCTCGCTCTCTCTCGCTCGCTCGCACTCTCGGGTGCTTTCTTGCCCAATTGTGGGCGCACCACGCTAAGGAGTCCGAACGAGAGGGGATGACTGGGGGGGAGGAGGAAGAGTGCGAAAGTGCGAAGTGCGTTATCGTTATGCCCAGGTTGGGCGTTATGCTTCCATCATCAAGAGAAAAGGCCTGCCTTGCTATTGTAAGCCGTTTGATAATTTCGGCCTTCTCCATCGGTCTCGATGACAAACCGGCTCCGAGCTTAAAAATCCGAATTCCCCACCCGGGCGCTATACAACCCTACCAAACACAGCGTCGGCGTGCGCGCGCGCGATTGACAAAGCGAGACCTGCTGCTGCTGCTCAAGTGGAGTTGTAGCGTAGCGTAGTGTAGCGAGGTTGAAGAGAGGGGGGTAGTAAGTGGACGGCGCCGCGGGCGGTGGTGGTCTCTGGGGTTTTGCATCATAGTGGCCAAGTATGAGTGAGCAGCGGAGTTCAGCGCCCTGCGCCAGGTTCTTTGGTAGTGCACAATGTATGACTCTTACAGGGCAGCAGCGGCGGCCTTTGGGTCCTGTCCTGTCCTGTCGCTGCCCGCCCGTCGCCGCTGTCGCCGCCGCGTCCAGTAGCAACCATGTACCTCCATGTTCACGGCCCCAGAGCGGTGCGTGCGTTTGCAGCTGTGTACTGTAGCTAAGCGTTGCAGGGATTTTGAGCAGCAGTGGTATTTGCGGAGACGGACCAACGAAAAGGGCCCCCCTCCCCTCCCCTCCCCGGGTTGTTTTAAGCCCGTGACAGCGAGCGAGCGGACATGGTGTTTTTGGTCGTAACCCACCCGGATTTACGGACATCCAGGTAGGTTAAACCCATTATTTTCCTCTTTGTGGCTTGTGGATGACTCTATGATTATCAATGGCTCGTTCATCCAACTTGTCCACTATTTTTTTTTTTCCCTTCCAAACGGCTGCACCCCCCTCCTCATGAGTGTAGTTGATTTCCGGCTTGGGATTGCCGTTGTCCCCCCTGCACGCATGCGTAGGCGAAAGGGAATAGGGAATAGGGAATAAGAAGAGAGAAAAAGAGGGTGGGTGCAGAATGATCAAAGACAAGGACGTGTGTGGTGTGTGGAGGGGGGAGACAGAGTGACAGCCAGAAAGAGAGAGAGACAGAGGCACAGAGAGGCAGAGAAGAAGGAGGAGGGGTGTGTGTGTGTGCAGGTACACGCAATATGCAGGCTGGGGAATCCTTTTGCTCTGTCTCGTTCTTCTTCCTGGTTTTTTCTTGATCAGATCTAATGAATGACCCGGTTCACTGCACCGGCCGGCGCCTCTCTCTGCACCCAACCCTTGTTTGATGACAAGTGATTTGGCCCAAGCTCTCACGCCATGCGGAGCAACGCAGCGCCCGTTTTTTTCTTCCTTTCTGACTCCTGGTTTCCCACCAAAGGACATATGGGATAGTCCACGGAGTTTGCGACGTGCGTGCATGTCCACAGTCCGCGGAGCTTGAGATGTCGCCGGGGCGCGGCGAGGTGGGTTTTTCTTCCCTGGATCTTCCCACACACACCCCAAGGCGGATTAAGCCCACCAGGGGTGGTAAAGTAAGGTCCAGCGAGCGAGCGAGCGAGCTCCAGATGAGGGACGCACACAAAGCAAACCCCCCCCCCCCCCCCCCCGGACCGGCCACATTTGAAAGCTCCCCCCCTCCCCCTCCACCCCCATGGTCCAGTGGCCCACGGCCGCACAGTACCACCCCAAGAAAAAAAAGCCCTTAGTGCCGTGTATCCTAGCGGGAGGAGGACCAGATTCCCATGACGTGTGGACGAGTCAAAATGCATGATCTGATGAGCTAACCGTCATCGCAATCCTCGATTGGACAGCAGCAACGGCTCAACGGAAACCGGTGATGCGACACAGGTCGCATGCAATGCAGCAACTTTGTTGAATGGACCGTTGCTAGCCTTCGACGTCTCTTTTGTTTGCACAAGGGGGACGAGGACACTCGTTTGAGGGACACACATGTAGTGAGATTTAAGGAGCTGGATTAATAAGGAGGTATTTGCACGCTCGTCTATTTCAAGAATCATTTCCCATCCATCCATGTCAGCTTCAGCTGCAATCGAGCCGTGTGCTCCCCCAAAGCTGTGCTTTAAAATGTACCCACATCCAATTCTCTCCTCCCATCCATCATCATTCCCTCATCGCCCATTGGGGGGGTGTGTAGGTTTCCCCTCAAGACCCCCGCCCCTCTCCAAGGGGGATGGGGAACTGGAAGGTAAAACATGGGTAGCAAATGGATCAAATAAATAGTTTTTTGCTCCCTATCCCGCCGAAAAAGCTAACGCCGTTTGTCGAGCCCCACTCGACGATTCCCCTCTTGATCGATAAATAAAAACACCATTTGTGACCCCCAAAGCAAAAATCATGGTCAAAAAAGATAAACAATATGAAAAACCCAAGACAAAATAGTAGAAGTGAATACACACTGCCCCACACTCAACTAAACTCCGTGCCGCGTGACGACATTTTTCGAGGACGTAAAAAAATGGGAGATGGGCCGCCATTAAAAAAGAAGTCTATACATGTGTTGTTGTACATGATGTTCGCTGGTCATGTTTGCAATTTTTCTCGAGATTTTTTTTCTCTTTCAGTTTTTTCCTTTTTTGTTGGCTTTCTTCTCTTCCGTCATAGACGCATCGGTTCGCCGTCGTAGCCTGAGTAAATCATGGGGTCGCCCATGCCCATCATGACTTCGGGGTTGGGACATGAGAGGACGTGGGGCTTAATGGTGCCAAATTCGGACTCGACGAGGCCCTGGTTTAGCAGATCCATATTTTGCATGACGCCGGCCTGCTGGAGGAATTGCATGGTGAGATCGTTAGACTGAGGCTTGTTCATGGTCCATGCGGGGAAGTTGGGTATCGATGGCGATTGCGCGGGGAACAGGGCGGCGGCATCCATCTCGGGCGGCGGCGCGGCAAAGTCGAAGTCGTGGCTGCTGGTGAAGCTCTGGGGCGACAGGGTCATGCCGTTGGTGTTGTGGCTGCCAAAGGCGGCCTTGCGGTAGTCTTGCTCAAAGTCGGAGTGGTCGACCTCTGATGACGAGGCACGCTCTGTTCGGGGGTAAGCGACAGCCGAATCGGTGTCCTTAGTCTCCTTCTGCGCAACGGGCTCCTGCTCCTTCTGCTGGTCCTCGAGCTGGCGGGCCAGCTCTGCCATGTCGTTCTCGTCTTCGGGGAATACTGAGTGGACGGGGAGGTCGATGTCGCTGTTGGGGCGGATGCATCCAAGCTTCTGGGCGATGTTGTGGATCACGGGCTGGCCACGGTCGTTGAGCTCAGGCTCGCCAAGCTCCCACTGCTGGCCATTGCGGACCATGGAGTAGAGCTTGTGGACGGTGGCAATGAGGGCGAGCTGTGTGTTTTCGAGAACCTCGGCGTAACTAGCTGGTGTGAGCAACAGAAAAATAAAATACGGAACCCGACCAATTGTTCCACAGTGACATACCCTCGAGGCAGCTGCTTGTACTCCATCTTCTTGCGGACGCCGGCAGTGCAGACCAGGCCATCATCCTTGCATCGCTTGCAGGGGAATTCACCATCGCACTAGAGAGACCATGTTAGTCTTGGTCACTTTGTCGATTGATACATTGCCACCCGTGTGTTATTGTTCACATGTGACAATGTGCATTGCATACCTTGGTCTTCTTCATTCGGCATCGCTCACAGGCCTTCCAGACTCTCTTATGTCGACCATCCATGCCGGCGCTCTGGGTGATGTGGTCATGGTGGTGTATCGTGGCAGCGCTGGAGCTGGCACGCTTTGATGTTCGGTGGACGGGCTTGACATTCTTGGTGCTGGTGGTGCTCTTGCGGGAGAGAGTAGACTTGTGATCCTCAGCTGGAGGAGACGGCAAGCCTTGCGAACCCATTGCAGCAGAGATTCACGGTGGGTAGTGGTGAATGGTTGAGTAAGGGTTGTGTAAGGTTGAGTTGATCAGAGTGTGTGTGTGTGGCAAAAGCTGTATTGGAGGTTTGGCCCAAAGTGAGATGTGATTGTGTTTTTGTAAGTACGAGGGAAGGAGTGGGAATGAACCAGAAACTTGGGAAGGGGAATGATGTATAATAAGAATGGAGGAGGTCTTGTATTGTAGGAAAATGAGACGGGGAGCTTAATAATGGGCAGAAGAGTGATGATATAACGCGCACAGCTCTGGGCTTGGGGGGGAGTGGGATTGTGATAGCGGGAGGGAGTGTGGAATCTGGTGAGTACGTGCCAGGGTGTGTGCAGGCGAGCAGCAGCGAGCAGCGACAGGGCCCCCGGGGCGTGTGAGTGCGGTGTGCTGTGGCGTGTGGGTTTTACAGCGAGCCTACAGCGGAGGGCAGCGCACCGCAGCGGTTGCTTGTGCTTGTGCTTGTCCTGTGCTGGGAGAGCGATGTGCAACGGCCTTGGAGGTAGGGATTAGGTGAGACGGGCTCGGGGTGTAGGCTCGGAGGGTTTCGATGCAGTTTCCGCCGTGGGCGGGGTGTGTCGGTGTCGAGGGGGCGTGGTGCTAGCGCTTTTCGGCGACGTCTTTATGTCCGAGAAAGCGAAAGCGACGGGGAACAGGGTGCCTGTGTAAATATGGATGGCTGTGTGGGTCGCCCCGCGGCGTCGTAGCGAGCGAGGTTTTTTGGCTTCCCAGGGCCCAGAGAGACAGAGAGAGAGACGAGACGTACTTGTTGCCAAAGGTACGCGCCGGCGGACTTTACGGGCACGTTACGGTACGTACAGACAGCACCGTCTCTTCTTCTTCCCAGTAGGGAGGGGAGGGAGGGGAGGTGATGCCCTGTACGCTATACGCTGTGGGCGGTGATGCCCTGCCCTGCCCCAGCCAGCCCAGCAGGAGGAGTGTGAAGGAATGAGCTGGCTGACAGCTGTGGGAGGGGGGAACCAAGGTGCTGTTTTTTGTTCTTTTTGTTCTCTTTCATGCGCTGTGCTGACCGAAGCACTTGTGCAAGCCATTGCGTTGCGTTGCGTTGCGTTGCGCTGGATGCGGTAGTGCTAGGGCGCTGATCGCTGATCAGTGATCAATGATTCACTGATCCGCACTGCAAGTGTGCTGTTTACTGTCCGTTCCGCCTCCTCGCAAGGCGTTGATAAACATGGCTTGCTGGTCCTTTCTGCCCCCAGATTCTCCTTATTTTTAGAAAACCCAATTTGATTTTCGTTTAGAGCCGTTTGCGAATGGTCCAGAACCAAGTCCTTATCTTGAACTCTTTTTTCCCCTTGTTTTTATTTAAAAGCGGACGAATGATGGTGACTCAGAGCTTCTCCAGCGAAACCGAGAGCGAGGGCGTAGGGGAAGGGATTCACAGCGTGCCTCTTAGGGCGGAGCAGGGCATAATCGGTGGGTGAATAAAAAAAATGTCTAGAACGTAGTAACGTGCGTGCGTGCGGCCTGTCAAAAGAGGAGACCAGGGTGGAGCAAAAAAGAGAAACCAACTATGATAAGACCATGACCCGGAAAACCATCTCTCTCTTTCATGGGGGCCGCAAGAGTCGAGACTTGGGCGCGCGGTACAGTAGAGTTGTATCGCCCACGCCTAGGATGGCTGGCTGGATTACACAAAAGTGTCCGCTATAGGCTACCCGAATTTGACAGCGCTGACATGTTTGTGTCGGCGCTTGCTCAATGTGGAGGGGGTTTTAGCAAGGGGGACACAGCTGTAAGCTTGGCTGATGCTTGGTTCCGCCCGTTTTTGTGACTTGATTAAATGTCGCTGTGATACATGGTGACTCCAGATTCCAAATATCGCTTTTTCCGCCCCGGCATTGCAGTCCACAGGACCGCCCCAAGTAAGCTTTTTTTAGGTGTCCTTCAGCTGTCTCCAAAATAACGGAATACAGTTAGAGGGAAGCAAAAACGTCTGAGAGCCCGTTGGAGAGTGGGGCCGCGGATTTTTGGGAAAAAAGGTTCTCAACGGAAGAATGACAGTCAGATTGATATCACGGTCCTTGTTCATGTTTCTTTGCGAAGGATTAAGGTTGGGGCATTTGGAGGACGTCATCAACTTTGGCCGGCGGTTTCAAAAGCACGGCGTTTACTGTAGGTGGCTTGCATTCTGGACAAGGAACTCAAACAAAACAAATCCATACACGTTTACGCTGTTCCCACCACCACGGCGCAACCGCAACCGCACCCGCACAACTGCGGAAGGATTGCGGACAGCGAGCAGCGGACAGCGGACGTGCTCAATCCTCCGCGTGGGGATGCTCTGCCCTGCCCTGCACTGCCCTTCCTCCGTTTCCCAAAGAACGGCCTTGTACGTACAAAGCCCGTCTTTGGGGCGTTTCTAGAAAAGGCCAAACCTGCCCGCCCAGCATTCATGTGCACCTGACAGGGAGACCCTGCACAGCAGGCCGTGTGCCGCAGTACCGACGTGGGTCAACCTTCAGCGTTGACACCGGACCGGGGTATCATTTTTGGAGGAGGGGGAGGGGGAATGGGATTGGGATGGGGGGGGGTGTAAGGGGAGAGAGGGGATCATCGATGTGATGGAAAGGGAAAAAAATAATAATAAAAGGCTTACAAACAAGGTTGATTGGGTTAAATGGTTCTTTTGCCCAACAAGGAGCAAGGCTGGAAACAAAAACAAAAAAAAACAAAAAAAAAAGTCCGGCGCAACGGGCCTGAGTCCATAGAGCCGAGAAACTGGGGAAAACCGAAGACCGTCAAACTCTAGCCAAAACGGCGTTCTTGGCCTTTTTGGCAATCAGGCGGAGAGACGGAGAGAAGAGAGAGGGGTTCAGACCTAGTGATCATTGGAAGATGAGCTTTAGATTCGAGCTTCCCGGGCAATCTACCTGCAACTGGCGGACCTTTCAAGACTCCGAAAGGCTTGGCCAATACATACCTAGCACTGAGTCTTGGTGTTGTGGCTTTTTTTTTACATGGGGGGGCCGCGGGGAAGGCGTCCCGTAGTCGTCGTAGACATTGGACGGACAAAGCTCAAAACGCCGTCCTGGAGTTTCTGGAAAAAAGAAGAGGTGAGAATAGCAACAATCTGCATGGGTGGAGGAAGCGGTCAAAGTGCCACAATTTTTTCCCTTCTCTCTTAACGGTCTGTGTGTGGTTGGAGAAGCTGGTTTTGTTTAATTAGCAGCAGGTAGGCAAAGTCCAAGCTGGTGCGGACGGACGCCGCAACGTATGGTGGCCCATCTCGAGAGGGGGGGCTACCCTTGGAAGGAGAGCCAATCCCGACACAAGCCAAACGGTGACCAATACGTCTCTTGGCCTCCAAACGTTGAATCACCACTCCCACCCCTCTTTGGCCTGTTTTTCTCCAACTTTCGTCCAACTCAGACCGGGTATGTGGCCCAGGGACGGGGAACTGGGAACGGGGAGGGGCGTGGGAAATCGGCGTTGTGACAGTCACCGAAGGGGTGGTTCTGCTCCAGCTGCTGCTCCTCTCGCCTGTCCGTCTCTTTGGAATCCTGGAGTCACGCTGGAACCTTAGCTCCGTCGGGACGGGCATTTGGGGTACGTGCGTGACGGTTCTCGTGTTTGGCTCCAGAGCGCCATTGGAAGCCGTCAAGATAAACTCGGCACTGCCCTTTGATTTTCAAGGCTGTCAGACATGGGGGGCCCTTGAACAGCCTCATTTAAGCAACCGCAATCACACAGAAAGCGTCTGGGGGGAAAAGCCGAAGGGGGGGTCACCAGCGGCGGCGGGGATTTGAGATGGGGGCGGCCAAGGACGGCATCGTCTGTGCTCGCGTGAAGCTTTTTAGGGAGCAACCTCAGAGAGTTCTCCCAGGGCGTCGCGCACGCCGTTTGGGCGGGTGAGTAAGCGGCAGCCGGAAGTTGGGCAAGGTGTCATTGCGCAACACAGGCACTTTGAAAAAAAGATACATTGTATCCGTGCTGGCTGGGCCTTAGCAGTTTGGGGATTGTGGATGCGTACGGCTCTTGATCCAAGTGGCCGATTAGAAATGCTCCAAGCGGTACGGAGCAATCAATTAGGCCATACCCTGCTTTCCCACCGGCATCATCCGCAACCCAATCCCCAATCCCAAGCCCAAGCCCAAGCCTTTCCCCTCCGTAGCGACGCGCGCGCGTGCGGTGTGCAAAGAAAGAAGAAGAAAAAAGGCTAATGAAGCTATGATGGCCTGTTTGGGTCACCTTTCGCATCTCGCCGTTGGCCTCGGCGCAATGGCGCATACAATGGGACGGAAGCGAACCCGTAGCCGTGGTGGACAAGTAACGGTGCCCCGAAACTTAGAAGAAGCATGAAGCTACTCTCACTCACTCTTCACTCTCCTTGTCGTCCCATCTCCTTGTCGTCCCATCTCCTCTTGTCCCTTTTGCCACATCGGCCCAGCCCTATTGGGGGATGATTCCCTGATCTGATGCACCTCGCACAGCACCATGACCATGGCCTGGGGGTGGAGAAAACTCTATCCGTAGTTCCTTTTTTTCTTTTTTTTTTGGCCCATTGTCTGTTGCAGAAACACACCTCCACCCACCGGCTTGCGCATCGTCTATGCAACCGACATCAACCGGATATACACGCCAAACCGGCGGTGTTTGCCGTGGCCCTGCCCGGCCGCATACACATATGCCGCTCTTCTCTTTTTTAGCCCGGCACCGGTGACGCATCATCTACAGCAGTTTTAGTTCGTAGTTGGTCATCGTCGCGGTCCTCGTCCCTTTTTCGCGGGCCCTCCTCTCTGCACGCCCCCGTCCGGACTTCTCTTAGACCCGACGCCGATCGGACTCCGTGATGGACGGACGGCATATTGGCCTTGACCCCAAAGATTTCCCACACGCCATTTCTCACCGCACCCATCCTCCATCCATCCATTCCCTATGCCACCCCCTCCCCCTTGAAGAGAGAGAGAGTGTGTGTCTCTCGCTAAGCCCATGGCCCATGGGCCAACGGGGAGATTTCGATTCAGTTCGATCTACGCTGATGCTGCGCCTGCACCGCCCAAAAGCCAAGCTTGAGGCTGCGAAGCAAGACGACCCCGTCCGACCTTGGCTTGTGCCCATCATTGCGTGTCCCCCCTTGGTTCTTTTCGTCTCTGCGGCCGCTGGTACCATTGTAGAATTACACCCAACTGAAGCCAAAAACCTTGTTTTGCCCTTAGCTGCTTGGCCATTGTTGCGCGCCCCCCTTTGACCCTTTTTTTACCTTTGAGTCGTCTTCTCGCCAAATCTCCTGCTATCTCACCCATCCCACCCACACACACCCCCACCACGGACCTATTTTACTTCCTTCCTCCCTTCTCACCTCGTTCGCACGTTCTTTGTTTTAACCGTAATCGCTTATTACATGCGCCGCTAAGCTTTGTCATCACCGAGGCAAAGGGGCAGACGCCGCCAAGAAAAAACCCACTCTGTAATTATAATTTTTTTTTGCCTATCGTGGATCCCGCAACTTGGGGTGCATTGCGTGCTGCTTTGAATACTGGGTCTTATATGGAGATGTATGACTTATGATGGCCCGCCTTTCCTCTTGCTAGTTCGCCGTCTAAGTCTGCGGCACCTCAAAAAAATATAGATTAGGCAAAAACTCTCCACGAGGTCAAGTCTCATTCGGCATTTGCAAGCAAACCCAAGATAAGTGTCGGCGATATCTCGCCGAGGTTGAATTTTTTTTCTCTTTTACTGGGTCGATTCTCTCTTAAAATTTTTCGCTTATAAGTGATGTTGCAGTGAGCAGCACAAAATGGAAACCTGCAGCCAGCTGACATCGAACCCTTGAATAAAACCTTCTCCATCATGGTCTGATTAGTATAAGGTCTTGAAAAAGCGTCGCCCATGCTACGTCATGTGCTGTCTGGTTTGTCAGAGGCGCTTTTTCTGACAGGTAGTGGTGGTGGTCCCGGTCTAGACGCTTATCCGTGAATTGCAAAGTAGTACACACGTATTCTCGCTGATGCCGAGGCGCGGGCGCCAAAACCGGTGAGTGAAGTGAGCGAGTGTGAGCATCACTGCTACTGCAAGCTGGCAGGCAGTCAGCATCTACCGCGCTCCACCGGGGCGAACATGCGTGAGGTGTGCTCACAACCACTTGGGGTTGGCGAAGGAGCCGCCTCGTGATCTCAATGTGGGCGTCTCTGTTTGGAGCAGCTTCCCATGCCCATGACACCAACAATCTCATCTTTGTCCCCCGTCCCTCCTCCCACACCACCCAAACGAGGCCCTGATCGACGCTTCGGCTGTTGGCTGCCGTGTGCTACGCCGGCAATAGCAGCCATGCCCCGGGAATAGAGGGGATATAGGCGGCACCAAAGGCGTGGTCGATTGGCAAAGGCCCATGACTCTTTTGTCATGGAGCGTAGTATTTTTTTTTTCCCACTGTTCTCGAGTCGGCCAAACAACACATAGTGCTTACCCATCAGTAATCATACAAACGGCCTCGTCTCAACACCGTAGCCAGAACACACACAAGGCGCGCCATTGCCAAACAGATAACAGCTGCCCACGATAACACCCTCGGCCTCGGGGACATTCTGTGAAAATTCTCCCGCGCGCCCCTCCAAGCCACAATCGCCGAATTGTCTGACTCTGATGTCATGACATAGAGGCCCCAGAACCAAACGAGCTTAATCGCCGTTCGTGGCCGAACGGTGGGTGGCATCCTCGAGGGCCATCAGGGCTGCGGGACTCGCCCAGCCCGGCACCTTCTGGCCGAGAGCCTTCACCCAAGGGCCGTAGGAACTAATCAATCTGGCTGGTGAATGCCGAACACCGGCCATGACACCAACACGCACGCACGCGCACGCACACGCACACACCCCCCGGCCGCCTTCTAGAAGCCCGCGGGAACATCAGCACGCGGCTGGCTGGCTGGCTGGCAGGGCTCGCTCGCCGCGCTCGGTGCCGAAGCTCGCCGCGGGCCAGGGTTAGCACCGTCGCATTCTCGCATCCGAACTGCCTCCATCGGCGCTGACCAGGGCCACCTCACCATCGTCCTCGATCGACGCTTCCCAGCCCGCTGTCCGTCAACAGCCCGAAGACCCGTCCACTCGGTCAGGTCAGGTCAGGTCAGGTCCAGGGGCGGGGGTTGGCCCCATGGGCTTGCGCATACCTGGCTGCAGTGAAACGCTGCAATATCTCAGACTTCCCGCGCCCGCGACCTTTCAACCGCCGAGATGCCCTCCCTCCCTCCCCCGCCCCGGTGCCTGGCCCTGTCCTGTCCCCGTGAGCCTTGCTGCAGACGCATACACGCGCGCCGCCGCACGCACGCACAAGGCGGACGCCGTGTTTCTCTTTGTTGATGCCTTGTTTATCCACGTATTCCCTGCTTCCGTTCCCCAGCATCTGACCATCTGCTGGCTCAAGCTGCCCCCCTTCCCCTCGCTTGCACATCATAGACAGCCCCGTTACCAGCAGGGGAGTGCTCGCCTTGATGCTCAAGGCGTCATTGTGCCAGCGCGACGGCTCCCTCCGAGAGAGACCCCTTTTATGCCCAATCACGCACTTGGACCGGCAGGCTAAGGCTAAGGGCTCTCCGGGTCCAGGGAAAGCTCCAAGTTGTGCCACCGGCCGGGCCATAAGCAGCCTCCCGGTCAGTCAGGGTCAGGGGCACTTCTGCGCATTAATCTAGCTTTCCGCCTTGCACGTTTATTCTGTCCTGCGTGTGTGTTTTTTTTTCGTAGTCGTTTTTAGTGTGTGGGAATTTTCTCAATATCGAATGAGGAAGGAAAGGAAAATATCTATGACGTGTTTGTGCAAAAGCGAAAAAAAAAAGTTAACCTCATTTAACTAGTCGTCCAATCTCGATATGTGTCAGCGGTGGGCCGTTGCATCGTCAACTCCCGATGACAAACTTTTTTGGACACTTGGACCAAAGAGGCTCTGATCATCTTTTCTTTTGTAGACCAATGATTTTGTTGTTTGACTGCAATGGGTTGTCAATGGGAGAGAAGTTGGCAAAGTTGGTGATGGCCTTATTTCGTGACGTGTTCAACGGTCCCGTGCCGCATTGAGTGCACTCTACTACACACACATCTGGTTGTCGCTAAAGACAAAACCAGCATAATGCTGTTTTATATCCTTTGCATTGTTTTGAATGTAACAAGTGCACAAATTGACAGCACCCCATGCTCTTAGTGCAATTATCTGCATACGTATATGCCATCCACCACCTTTTGGCACCTACCCTATGGTGGTTTTCGCGTTGATCATAAGTAGCACGCCACTCCTCAATTGAATATTGCCCCGTTCCATGTAAAGAGCGGTTACCGGAAGCTGGAAATGGACCCAATCATCTGCGCAAAGTGACTGCATTCGCAACCCGATCCTTGGCAGGCGTGTATGTAACAATAGACCATGGGCGAAGCCCTCGATTGATCTCCATGACCGGGATGACATGAAAGGATTAAGTTGCATGACCATGGAAGATTCGGCATCTACCATATTCCCGATCGTAAATGCCTCTCGCCGAGTTGCAAACACCATAGTCTATTTCTTTTTTAGCTTCTCAGACCACCGCATATCATGGACGCTCATGGGTGCCGACTTACACGGCCCCCCTTCCCTCGTGCCCTGGATTCCCACATGACGCCCCCAACTCGGCGAGTCCCACGGCGATCCATCATCGTCTGTATGGATTCGAGCTGATTGCCGTGGTGTGTATCCACACGCGTGAAACCGGGTCTCGCAGGTGGACCAAACACGGAGGAATACGGTGGGTTTCATCATATCGTTCCCGAGCCTCTGGGCGCCTGTTGGCGGGCTGAGAGGGGGGCAGAGTCAACGGACAAGGCTCTCGATTCGATTCGCACTTTTCTCGGCAGTGGAGATTCCTTTCGCATACTGGCTAGGCTAATATTCAACCTTCTCCCTGGGTCTGGGTACGCGCGGAACAATGTACGGTCCCCATAAGCAAGAGTGGAGGTGACGATGGCTGAGCGAGACCTTGTTGACTCTCTCGGGCACTCGGTGGGACCTTGAAGAGCTTCTAGTTTCCGCTGACACTCGCTTCGAGAAGCAAGTGGACCTATTTCGAGATGCAACGAATTTCGCTTCGCTGCGTTCACGTCCTGTCAGCTACCTGCTGCGAACACCATTGAACACGCTCGCCCTTGTGTGTTTCAATAGCAGTTTGACGCAATTAGCAACACATAATCGCCGACTCCTCAGCTTACAAGCCCCCACTAAATGCCATGGCAATGAGGGATGGCATTTTTGTGCAATCGGATTTATGACAAGCTGGATCCGGCACAGCCAGGGCCCCCCCCCCGGCTGGGTTTGGGCGATGTTCGCTGCAAGAGACCATGTGCTCGTGGGTGTGACGCAGTCTATCTTTTTTTTTTCTTCTTCATGGTTCGAACGCAAGGCCGGCCCCATTCATTCACGCCGGTAATCGGTGAGAACAAAAGCAAGCCATGGACGTCATGGGGTGGGCACAAGGGCAATTGGTTTTTCGCATACGCCCTGCCGTATCGAATACGCTCGGGAAGCAAAGGAAGGGGGACATGGATGTCCTGCAGGAGAAGGAGGAGGGCGTGCAGCAACAACAGCAACAGCAACAGCAACAATAGGAGCAAAACGGCGCGGAGTTCGGCTTTACGACTCAAAAAGGGCTTGATTTAGCCCAGATTATTCCCGTCCCTGTTTAGGCCTTGTTCAGCCTCATCGCTTTCATTCCAAGCGCCGACACTCCGTGCCGAGGCCCCATGTCGACCCCACCCATCGGGGCCGACACGGCGATTCGCACTCCGACATGTGGGATTGGCTGATTTGCAATCCTGATTCGAAAGCTCGCGCCGCGGAACGAAGCTATTGACCGTTCGGTCTTCTCCAGGTTAACTTTCGCGCTCCAGCGGATTTGTCAAATTGTCCGTCAGGTCCCGCGCCGCCGTCCGCCTGCCCGCCTGCGCCCTTTGATGGAGGAGGAGATGGTCATCCTTTTCCCTCGAACCGATAGGCACTATGCAACTCTTTTTTTTTCTTTCTTTTTTTTTCCACCCCATGATCTGAGCTTAGCGCGCGCGCCCTAGAGACCGATAGAGATAATGTGCAAAACACCTCACAAGGACGAAAGTCGGCATTTGAGAAATGCCTCAAACCGGTCAAAGCGATAATAATATGGGGATGACTCCTTCAGAGCAAAGCTTGTACGAATTTTCGCCTGGGGGTGCCGCTCTTATTGGGGCCCGCGCGTGTAAGCCACCGGGGCTCATTCCGCGAGTCATCTCCACGGGCCCTTTTCGTACCGTATACGCACTTGGGCTAGCCCAGTGCATGAACGCCGTTGGGGACCCATTTGCCCTGAGTTCGCCCTGGCCCAAATCTCTCATCCTAGATCCCTTCGGCTCCTACCCTCTGTGTTGGTAATCCAAGTCGCGAGACCCACGCGGCCAAGGTGACTCTTCGGTGTGACAAAGTTGGTTTCGGCAGACTGCCACCCAAAAAAAAGGGAGCACACAAACGAAATAAGTTCGTGCATTCAATGACACTAACTAATCATCATAATCAGAAGTCGATGATGACACCCAACTCGTTTTTTACTGCAACGCAATGCAACATCGCTGTCAGTTTTTGATTTATAACAGCAATACGAGTATCCGAGTTACCCACTTTCCCTTACCTCTCTCGGTCCGAGCTATCTTTGCTTATGCCCTGGTGGGTATTGCTGAGAAATCCTTTGAAGACAATGGACCCATCAAAAAAACCTGAGAGGCTAGCACGAAAGAGCATCTTTCCGTCGCGGGATATCACCCAACTACGTGGATGTGAAGCCAGGATCATCTCCACCTGAGCTGGAAATGGCGACCAACAACCTGTTAAACCCGGTGGTCCGCTATCGGCCGAGTCCAGGCTTTGAAACCAGTCGAAAATAAGAAGAAAATCAATAAAAATTCTGCTGCTGGTGGACATGAGGAGAAAAAAAGAAGCCTTCATCTGGTTCCAATCTGTGCTGTGCTTGGCTTGGATATGGGTAACATGGCGCGTAGTCTCTTGTGTTGATCAGAAGTCAATCATCAACGCCTGCCGTGATGCTTTCCGAATCCACCTCGGCTTTCCTTAACGGCTATTCTATCCGAGGTTAGAGATTAATCACAAGTCTTCTAGAACAAGCCCTTGTCTGCTCGTTCGATCCGATTTTTTTTTTGGTCGTGACGAATCCCCTTATCGGTAGTCTTTTTTTTTTTTCTTTCTCGGTAGTCGATCGCCTGAAGTGGGCCTTTTCAGCCTCTAGATGGTCATATTTGCACGTGTTCCGAGCGCCCAAAAACTATGGCCAACCACATCATGCGAAAAGCCTCCCAAAGTCCGAAAAATCTCCATCCCTGGTCCAGTTATCGCATCTAGAACGAGTCTTGTTAGAGGGTGGATGTGCGAGTGTGGACCCAAGCGAACCACTGTTGTCTGTATGTCACGCTGTTCATCTCTGACGTCGATGATTGATGCTGGAAGGAGTGTTGCCTCAGACTCGTAGGACAAGGGGCTGGTTCAGTGTGTTATTTTGTATCATTTCACCACGTTAAGAAGATTATTTAAAAAACTAAACTTGCTAGAATATATATCGACAAGATAAAACATGTAACAACGAAAAGGAAAAAGAAAACACTCCTAGATTCAACACGCTACAAGGGTAGGTGAAATCGTGACCAATTTGTTCACCCATGTCTTGTGAATACGTGCCAACGCTGCTTCAGGCGCTAAATTCAGGACATGGTTTGGGAAAGGATCTCTTGTCGAGCATAGGGCTGCTCAGGGGGTGGCTGCGAGTCTTTCCCAAGCACCTGCTGATTGCAAAAACCGACAACAAACCGGGCCGAACCCACGGCATCAACCCCTGGGCATCACATCCTCGGATAACATGCATACAGTTGCCGACATTTGATGCCTTGTCCATGTGGTTGGGACCGTGGAGTCAAGTTTCATGCTTGGATGGGAATGCCAACACCGAGAACCCTCCGGGACCATGGTACATCGATCTCAAGCCTCCTCCAATAGCAGCCGGCTATCGAGCCACCGATATCGTCCATCAAATATCGTTAAACATGATAAGTGGAGGTGTTTCTTGCTCGCAAACAGCCCACGCCCACGCCGCGCTCGGAAGGTAATTCATCAACACAGAAGCTTTGTTGCCATACGTCGCGGGCGTGAAGAGACGAGAATCATGCCGCCTGACCTTGTCGACTGCGTCAGCAGTGGCCAAGGCTAGGAAGTGCTCTCTGAATGGCCCTCGAGGTTGCACACTACACCGAGGTTAGCACTGGACGATAACCGAGGTCTAGAACTGGAAAGTCGTTTCCAAGACACTTACAGCGCATTCCCAAAGATGCCATGGCATAGGCTGGGTTCTTTGGTGAGGAGACCTTCACGCCAGATAAGGAGTTGACCCCTTTTAATTGCCAAGTCAATTTCTTCGTGAAGGTCTGGAAAATAGGGGCGCAGCGACATGAGAGAGTAGAGGAACCCTGGGGCACCATGGCACCACTGTACGAGGTTGTGACCTCGTCCTTCCTTGAGAGCTCGTTCACTGGGGGGCCAGTTGCCGTATGGCGTCTGCAGTTCGATCAACTTCTTGAGACGGGTTGCAACACATGGTGCCAGGGATGGGTCCGACAGGATGATCTGTGTAATGATGCCAATGTCACCATGTGCAGCTCCGAAGTATCTCTTGCCGTGCCACTCCCAGTTCCCGCGTCCATCGCCATCCGTGTTCAGGATTTTATCGGTGAGCCGGTAGAAGGGGGATACGTAGAGGGCTTCGTACTCCGGGACCCAGTGCTTGACCATGCGAAGAAGATAGAGAGCACCGGCGCGACCGTAGGATATCTCCGAAGGGAAAGGGTCATCCTGAGCTGAATGAAATGGCCCTAGGATCTTGGGGATGTCGGAGAGAAAATTGACGACATCGTCTTTGTCTTTGGTCACGCAGGCTAAAACGGCTTGATAGGATAGCCTCTCGCAGGCAATCCCACAGTTTCCCGGCTCGATGGTAAGAGTTCCTCGATCGCCGTTTAGATACTGCTTGGCCCAGTAGAGTAAATCATGTCCAGACACCTGTAAGTCGGGGTATAGGGCTGATAGCCGAAGGAAAAGATAGGCCAAACCAGTGTAGCCGGAAAAGAGGCCACCGAGATGTCGTTCAGCGTAAGACTCTCGTGGAGGAGTATATCTGAGGACGAGCTGCAGAGTGTAGAGTAGAAGCTCCTTCGGGGGAGTACCCAGCTGCTGCAGCGGAATGTTGTTCGCGATGTATCGTTGGGCCATGGTGATGGAAGGCGTGGAGAACCGGACCGTTGGCGAGACGAGCCCAGGCACTCCGCTGGGTTTTGAGAGTTGGGATGAAAAGGGGGAATGCCACAGCAGAGGAATATAAGGCTGCCAACATGCCAATCAACTGTTCCGTGCAACATGCAGCATCATTTCTGTGGTGATCACCACAAGTCAGCCTGGTCAGTTGATTTGCGGGGAATGTAACAAAAGCAACTACACTGAGGAGGTGGCGAAAAAAGCAATCAAGTTGGACACGGCAGGATTTTTTCATGGACACCATCTCTTCTCCCGCTTGCCTGTATGCTTCAGACCACCGCTCTGCGGACTGGGCCCTTCTGTGTGTAATGGTCGCCGCACCATTCAGAGCTTGTACAAGCCATCATCAACGTTTCCGTCGCGGTCGAGGCCGTTGTGGAGTCGCGTGCGCACCGAGCCGGGTGGGGGAGTGACCGGAGATCCTCTGTCGGTGACGTCTGTAGCTGAGAGGCTTCCGATCCGATCGGCGATGGATGGTGGGTTTCAACCAGATGATGGCATCAAGTGATGGACGCCTCGCTCCTTGTGGCTGATGGCTTGTCTCGAGAGACCTGTTTTCTTTTGCTCTTCTTGGTAGTGGGAAGTAAGCTCGAGCATGAAGCTCGGTACGTACCCACGTGTGTGATTGGCAAGTGCCCCGCCAACTAATGCAGCTACAATGCGATGGGTATGACGACATTGACTGCTGCTTCTCCCTTGCTTCCAAGGCGCACTATCGACATTCAAAACATTGCCAATTGCACTGCTCAAAGCTGTCATCAAAGCGAGCCGCTCTGACCTGATCGCCATCCCTTTGCTTTTTTCTTGCTCTCGCACTCGCTGAAACGAAGCCCGTCACTCACGTTCACCATGGCCGACGACGCTGCCCAAGCTCCGACAAAGAGAAATCGCATGGTCGACTCGGTCGGCGGAAAAGCCCAGGAGGTTTTGTAAGCGAGAAAGCCATCTATCGAGACATTCTATGTAGAAACTGACGATTCCAAAGGAAAGAGGATTACGACAAAGCCAGGGTAGTCGTATTCGATGCCGCTAGAAGCCAGGCCTATCTCTATCCCTTCAAGGTACGGTCCGCAGCCGCACACCACTTCGGTCCGCAACCTAACCGGCTAATCTTCCAGGGAATAATGTATTTTCTCTCTCACCGCTCCTTATGGAAGCCGTTCCTCTCTAAGCTGGGCCCCTTTGTTGGTCTCTCGGCTAGCGTCATTGGCACCATGTTCGCCCTGACCTATATTCCCCAGCTGGCCATACTAATTTTCGTCAATGGCCCGCTGGCCGTATTTTCTACGGTGCTACTTGTTCTGAACGAGAGCTCAGCTATTATCAATGTTATTGCGAGAAACTGGCTGGTGCAGGATGCGCTTTTGGACACCTTTGATGCAACACTGATCGCTCGCCATGGAACGGATATTGTGAGCGAAGGTCGTGAGATCAAGGCTGGAAGCGACCCTATGGCGAAGCTTGGCAAGATCATCAAGAGTCCTTTTGAAAAGTTCAGCCCCAAGGCCTTGATTCGATACCTGATGTATCTCCCACTCAACGCCATCCCAGTGGTGGGCACAGGCATCTTCATCCTCCTTCAAGGTGAGTCCCCAACACCAGGCATCAGATTCCAAATCTAACACGGATGTAGGTCGCAACCGCGGAAAAGGAGTACACGGTCGGGTAAGCTATTCACTGACTGCATTTGACCTCTTCTTATGCTAATGCTGATTAGTATTTCCAACTCAAAAAATGGTCGGCTTCCAGGCAGTCGGATTGGCTCAACAAGAACGTCGGCCCTTACACGGCGTAAGTGTTCCGTTTCGTGCCTATGGGATATGGTGACACTTGAATAACCGATCCTCGTTTGCTGATACATTGCTATAGCTTTGGTCTTGTGGCGACTGTGCTGGAGATGATCCCCCTTGCCTCCATTTTCTTCACGTTTACAAATTCAGGTACGAAACCTACCGTATAATCCATAACGCGCCGAGCTAATGTATCATAGTTGGCGCCGCGCTTTGGGCCGCTGATATCGAGAGCAAGAGTAGTTCGATGACGGAGGGAACGGCGCCAGAGTTGAGGAAGACTGCCGAGAACGCCGAGTAGGCAAGGAATTGAGCGACAATTCCACTGAATGACCTTGAACGCGTGGATGAGCCGGCGAGTGGTATCGGAAATTGGGCTTGATGTGGACTCTCGGCTTGGGATAGAATGAACAGTCTGAATCAGTGGTATCCGGGGTGGTGCAACAGGAAAAGGCTCATATGGGCTAACAATATCTCTAACAAAAGTTCGGGACCTTTTGTCTTCTTTACCTCATCCTTTCAGCATTCAGAGCCGAAGTGTGAACGTTATCCCGGGCAACCGAACGGGTTTTGTGTTTTATGTGACTGAGACTGGATACGAGGACCTGAACTCGTACCCGTCAACTGTCTGAGGCGAAAGCTTACTGTACTATCAAGAGTCGTGATTGGACCTTGTCGCAGATTGTCTAGTGCAACGAGGTCCTTTACACTGGAACCTATGCGGTATGTTGAGCCCGGCCAGCATGTAGCAGCGAAGATCATTTTACTGCGACTATTCTTTTCGCGTCTAGAATACAATCCATCCTGGCCCGATCAATTCTTAAATTAGAACCACCTACGATCGGCGGGAAATTAATGACAAATAAGATTCGGTAACAAGACAAAGAGAGACTCGCCAAAAACCGACGAGTTGCACCATTACACGACGGAGGCCCGCTGCAGGAACTGTTGCTGTTGCACAAGTGACTAGCAGATCCACAACCATAGCCGATGGAACTGAGATGTTTTGCCGGGTTTTCTTCAGTTTCACAAGGGATTGCCGACGGTCGTTTTGTATGACGGTGGAACAACAACCGGGGAGCGATGTGGTTGGGGAGGCAGGGCCGTTTACCTGCGTGAATGGAGAGCAAAGTCCATTAGTATAAGGGAAATCCTTTTACAAAATGTGAGACTGACCAAGGGGCGAGACTCAGATAAGAAGTTGAAAGTTGGACATGGAGATTTTGAGACTTGTGGCAGATGGAGCGAGTCTTAGCATCGAGGTGCGGAACCAAGACCAGTTCGAGCTGGGAGGGCCCGAGGTAACAATGGCCAGCTTGTTTGCTGTGCGCTGACCCAAGGATTGCGTTGTTTGTCTGCTGATTTCCGAAGCCGTCTGCAGGACTAGGATCTGGTGGCCATCGAGATGCCGGAGACGAGCTGCATGACCCCGGAGCCGGGAATTGGTATCGGGGGCTCTGATGAGAAGGGACGCTGCGGGCCTCCGGTCGATGCATGGGATCAGGCATGCAGTGACGCTATGCGTGCTTGTGCTTGCTTTTTGTGATAGGAGTGTCGACGGCCGGCAACCAAATGAGACGAGTGTCAAGACATGCCGGGGGTATAAGGCATCGGAGCTCCTTTGCTTTCCGCCGTTTTCTTTTCTGCCCGTATCATGCGGCCTGCCAGCTGTTGTATCTGCGTGACGGCCGACGCCAGCTGTACCATCACTTTGCATTTCTCTTCGTCACCTAGTCACGCCTCGCTCCCCCCTTTATCTGCCTTTCTTTCTTCCCTCTTCACCTTCGCCTCTCTTTTCCCCCCTCACCACTCGGCTTGAGATATTGTCCCAAACTACAAGTCTCTTGGTCGAGGCCTTCGCTTCTCTTGTACCCGTCTTCACGCTCGCGCATTTCTTCATTCGTTCACTACCACGCTGCACATTCCTTTCGCTTCGGGTAAGTACTAGGCGGTATGGATTTGGAGTTACTATGCAATTTACTAACTTTTTGCAGCAGCACACTGGAACTTCGCCATGAAGTCCTCCTTGGTGCTTTTGTTCGGCTTTTGGCCGATTGTGCTTCTGCTGATGTGTCTCTCCGGAGTCACTGCCCAGCAGGGCGCACCTTCCCTCGTTCAGCGAAAAGACATGCACGGTAACCAGCTCGAAGCTCGCTCCGATGACGACGGCTATGGAATCCCTCCTCCGTACTACACGGTGCACCCTGTCGCGTCGACTGTGACTGGTGGTGAGTAAAACATATTTTTTGATGCATTTCGAGTTTGGAGGCTA
The DNA here is from genome assembly GCA_022837005.1 of Calonectria pteridis. Lineage (NCBI taxonomy): Eukaryota > Fungi > Ascomycota > Sordariomycetes > Hypocreales > Nectriaceae > Calonectria > Calonectria pteridis. The sequence continues at coordinate 636,150 of JAKZGU010001160.1, read as the reverse complement.
AATCATGGCAGACTCGATTTCGGATCAGAAAACCCCAGAGCCAACGCAGCAAAAATCCGAGTCTGCCTCCAGCGTCACTGCGAAATTTGGGAATGCCACCACTTCTGAAACCCATGTTTCTGGAGCCGAGGCAACTAGTTCGTCTGGCACTTCACCTGGCACTTCTGGCACTGGCAGCAATGCCACCCACTCCCAGACGGAGCTGCCCCCTGTTTTCACTCTTTCGAGCAGCTCCTCTCCTTGGGCATGGAGTTCCAACGAGGGAGAAGTCCTCACTCCTTCGGGAACCTTGCAGCCATCTTCTGGTGCGAGCACTGAGCCTGGTTCATCCAGCTTGTCACTGACAACTGGAGATGCCACACCCTCTGTGGACTCGACCTCTGCAGCCACCAAGGCAACTATTTTCTCTGAGACTACAATCATCCTAACCAAGAGCTCCTTGATAAATCAGACAGTGACCAGGACCTCCTCTGAGACAATTTCCTCCATCCAGACGTGGAGCTCCAATGCCACTTTCACTCGGCATCCCTCGTCTTCGGGTGTTGTGGGTCTCAGCACTATGTCTGCATCGTCTCAGGATTCTACACAACTATTCGCCTCTGAGACTTCTGTTTACGTTTCCGCTGAATCCGACTCGGCTTTTTCCAATACACAAACTGGAAACTCCACAGCGAGCGGAGGCGAGCCAACTGGACCTGTGCCTCCTCGATTTACCCCACCGCGTGAATCAACTTCTCAAAAAGATGGATTGACAGTTCCTGGAACTATTCCGAGCCTATCTGCCTTTCCAAACTCCAACGAGTGGTCTACTTGGCCAACATCAGATCTTGATCAAACGCCCTCGTTGACAACCACTGCATCCTCAAGCATGGCAAACAATCCTTCTGGAACAACGGCAGTTCTCAGTGTCAGTGTTCTCGGCTCTATGCCTAGCCTACCCGACCCCGTTATTCCTTCATCCTGGTTTGGCTCGAGTGCTAGTGTCGCCTTCTCATGGCCGACGACCGTGACCAAAACGCTGTCGCCAGTCCTCACTTCTGTCCTCTCGAAAACCTCAACTAGTTCAAGCCTTACGAACGAAACGTTGAGCTTCTCGAACACTTCGACCCAGAGCACGAAGACATCGCACGGGTCTACTCCTGGTTCTCCTACTACTTCCTTTAAACCAGCAAGCAGCTCCACAAAGCCATCAGCTCTTCGTACGCTTACTGTGGTTACTCTCACTGGAGGTACAGTTGTCACCATCTACCTAGGAGGGGTTCGCCACACGGAAACTACAATCCCTGGCTTTACCCACTCGTTCAACGCCTCTGTGCGACCTACTTGGGCGAGTTCGATTAATATAACCGTCACTGGCCCAAGCAGGTCTGGTGGGCTTATACCTTTTACATCGGACTGGTCAACTGCCACCCCTGAGCAGACGCCTACAAGTGTTGACACCTCGCTTGCCAAAACCTCTTCGCTTCTCAATGGAACCTCCAAACTTCCTCTCACTACCAAAGCGAGCACTTCCATGAGCATCTGGTCTGCGACGACTACAATTGACCTCCCCGAGGTTACAAGTGGTCAAAATGCCACAACAAAGGCGACGTCGTTCCACAGCAATGCCACGGCTACTTCAATCCTCTCGATAAGTATTTCGAGAAACACGAGCATGCCCCAGTTCCCCTTCCCAACCAATGCCTCGCTCATTTGGGAAACTACTAGGCGATCAGCCTTCTCTCCATCTGAGACTGCTACCCCCACACTCTCCGAGTTTCTGAACAGTAGCATGAGCGGAAAGGGAATGACGGTGTCATCCAGCCGTGTTGCTGAGATCACCTCGTTGACTACTCCACCAGTCTCAGCCTCTCGAGGCCTCAACTCCACTACTGGGCCTTATTGGACCATGAACTCTACTTCCGGCATGATTCCTCCCGGGAACATGAGTGCAACCAGATCGCCGCTTAGCTCAAGCCTTGACCCAAGCTCCTGGAGCACCTTTACAATCCCGGTTCCTCCCTTTCCCGTACCTCCGTCCCTGGACCCGACATGGACAACGATCCCTGAGTCCCTCACATTGGGCCTAACCCTTTCGGGATCCAGGGTGTCTGCTGCGGAAACCGTGATGCCTCCGTTCCCAATGCCTTCAAACTCCACCAGTGGCTTGTCAATCACGGGAACAGGTCATCCACTGCCCTTCCCGCTGCCAACATTCGGAAGCGTAACTGCCGGAGCAGGGTCTTCTGCACACTCCCCATCCTCTTCTCTGACAAGTGGATACGATTTCTCCAACTCGTCCATGGCAGCACTCTCAACCTTAGTCTCTAACCCTATCTCCGGGACGGTGAAGCCGCCATTCTCCACCTCCAACTCAAGTGCATTGACAACTTCGCGTGGCTCTGGGGTGAGCTCATCCAATGGAGAGGACGTCACGACAACCACCATTGTGATCACCAGGTCACACTGGATCTCCCTGAACATCACCACAACCCCAGGCAGCTTGGCATCAACCAACACCCCCCAGACTCCCTGGAGCAACTCAACCTTGAGCCTTACTGGGGGAGCCGGTGGGTCCTTTACGACAACTTTATCAACGGAATTTGGCGCAACGCAAACTTCCGGGGCCTCTGCACCACCGTTGTCGATCGACACAAGCTCTTCGATCTGGGCAAACTCCACTTCGGGACCTTCGGGGCCTTCGGGTACCGCTGATGTTTCGGGGTCCGTACCTCCGTCTGGCTCCTCCACTTCCGTGGTAACCTCAATAAGCGCCCAAGCGGATTCGTCCCTGTCAGGCTCGGCCAGGTCGACTAGTCCGCTCCCGCCTTGGGTCTCTCAGGGATCCTCAACTGCAGACGGGCGATCTTCCTCAGCCCCATTCCCCACGCCGAATTCGACGATCTCCGAGCAATCCTCGCATGTGGGTGCTCAGGCCACATCTACCGATGGTGTGGGAGCCACATGGAATACGACGGCCACATGCTCTGGTGCAGCCAACTCCACCGGGTTGTGCACCTCCTCTGCTGAGACTCCATCGCGATCGTCAATTGACTCCCGCATCACAGGGCAAACAGCCCATCTTTCAACCTCAAACTGCACTCACACATACAGCGGAACGGTTCCGCCCCGAGCTTTCACCCCCTTCATCCCGATCCCCATCACGTCCAAGTGCGTTTCGTCTAGCACCACGAGGACTTGCACGACGTTCAGATGGACCAACAATGACAACACCACCGCCACCATGACGGGGAGTGTCGTCTCCAACAGTAGGTAAAACCGCACCACACAACAAAGGACTCCACACTGACTTTTTGGAATCAGCACTGAATGCCCATGTCTCCTCACCTACAACTCTGGAGACGGTGACTAACAAGGTTTCCAACGGGAAGCCTAACTCCCATGCCCCTGTAGGCACGTCTATCTTTGCTCATCACGGGGTGTCCAAGAGTGGAGAATTCTCTACTCACCGTAGTCCCGATGCGTCACAGTTTGGCGATGGGATGGGAGGTGACGTTTTGCCGGATCGTTTCGTCCGCCGGTGGGAGCAGGCCATTTCCAAGCTCAAGGGCCTCTGGCGAGGCAATGATCACGGAGTCGAGGGTCAATTTTCCGGGCTGGAGTGACAAATCTTTTTTTGTTTCGTGCGGTCGACTTGCTCGATCTCAAAAAGTGTGATGAGTGGAATCCTTTGTTTTGGGCGGACCTCAGTTGTTTGTAAGACACACACCCCTATTGGGTTGGGTGGAATTTGAATCGTATGAGGGTACATCAATTTTTCTGAAGGAAATCCATGATTTGTGGATCAAGGCTCTATGTAGGAAGGATGACGAAGAGACACATACAACCTTGAGAACTAATATCCTGCAATGGGAGATACAACTTTGTTGGTACAATTGGCTCATTCTGACAAGTGACTGTTAACTAACAAGTGACGCTTAATCTCGTGTCGCGCGTAGATAAATAATTGGCCCGCGAATAGTGTCGGGTCCGTTATGTGCTTCAATCTAACCTGCGTTCATCAATCTGCTGATACCAAGACTCTGCGCATTCAAAACTCCAGAAACCCAAGATTGATTCAATAGCTAGCTTGGCATGAACCAAGGCAAAGTGGAGAAAGTCATCTCTACAGATTACAAGTATGTCACTGGTTTCCGGTTGACGAGCAAAAGTCATAAAGCATCACAAAGAAAATTGGCATTTCTTTTAAACTGATTGATTTAACCTTGGAACCCTTCTTCCATCAAATCCGTTTCATTATTAATCCGACCCATGAGAAAAGAAAAGAAAACAAGATTACTCGTATCCCATTTCAACCATTTGCATCATGTATATGCCCCCCTTGAGGCTTAAAACTTTTGACTTGAACTTGACCAGAGGAGAAAAAAAGAAGACATAGGAAAAGGAAAAAAAGAAAAGAACGATTACTCAGCCATCCCTGCTGCTTCGCCCATTTGCATCATCGGGTGTGCTCCCTCGAGGCTTGAAACTTTTGACTTGAACTTAGATCAAAGGAAAAAAAGAAAAAGAAAAAAAAAAGAGAACAATTTGCTCATCCATCAGTCATTCCTGATACTTCAACTTATTTGTATCATCATCATCAATCATTGCGTGTTTGTCAAACGTCGCCTCTCCCTAGCCGTAGACTTGATCAAGGCGAATGCCTGCTGGTCCAAGGTCTTGAGTGTCTCCTGTCGGTGCCTCACGATGGGATCCTGGAGTGTGATGCTCTGAAGGGGGAAATAGGCCAGGTACATTTCGTCGACATGTTCCAGCAGGTCGTTGTACAGAAACTTCTTGGTCAGCTCGATCATCAGCTCCTTGGCCGACGCAGGCTCGCTCTCCACCATGACGGCGTCCACGCAATCGTTTCGCGGGAGGGACCCGTCTTCTGCCATCATCCTGCGGCGATGCTCTGGGACGGGTTGCAGCTGCCGTTGGGCGAGGCTCTCCACGGTGGACAGCAACGGAGGGGGCCAACAGGAGGTTTCGAAGTGGAAGACCTTGATGGCGGGCAGGAGGTCGGTCCAGCATCCGAAGATGCGGTGCCACTCCAGCGAGGTGGGCGACAGCAGCGCCAGCTCGGGGGTCCCGCCTTCAGATAGGACGCGGCGAGCGGCGATGCAGCAGTCGACGAGCTCGAGCCACTCGACACCGAGGGAGTTTCCTCCTTTCCTGAGGGCGCAGATCCACGCCACCTGCCATTCGTAGATGAAAACGTAGCCGTGAAGTATGAGCTTCTTCAGGCACGGCAACATGGGAGGCATTGGCGCACCATTTCTGGGCTTGCCGGGGCAGCAAGCTTGGGTCTGCAGCCGGTCCAGGCAATCGTTGTAAATTTCATGGCACCAGATAAGGGAGAGGCTTCTGAGGTGCTCGTCAAGCGAAGGTCGCAGCCATGTGTGTAGCAGGCGAGGAGGGTTGACTCCACCATAGTCCCGGTTCAACGATGTGGTTTCAATGCTTGTCAGCACGCTCAACTCGATGTTGTTGAAGCTGGGGTGGGAGCAGACTGTGTTGAAGGGAATGGACTCGGCCATCTGCAGCACGGCATTGTCATCCCAGGTGGAGATGGAGAGTTTCTCGAGCGGGATCGGTTTCATCTCCAGCTTCATCTCCGGCTCTTGGGGGCCGAACGGTATCGTTCTCAGGAGGGGGCGGACCGGGTTGCTGATCCCATTTCGAACCCTGATCGTGTATGTGCCGGCCAGGCAGTGGAATGCCGTGTTGAGGATCCAATGGCTGAGCGCGAGCTTCCTTGACCGATCCGCATCCGTGCCGCAGTGGTCGTGGAGGAAGATGGAAAGAACCTTGGTGTTCTGAAAGTATCTCATGTAAGGCAGCGTGTTGATGAAGTTATCGTCGCCCTCCATAAGCGTGAACCCGTTCCAGGAGCTGCAGTAGTTGGTATTGATGGTGATTTCTTTTACGTTGCAGCGTAGCTTGGCCGACCGAGCGACATGGAGGAATCTCTTTGAGCTTTCCGAGAAGGATCTCTCGCAAATACCAACTTGCACATGTCGAAATATGTATTTATTGGCAAACACCTCGAAGGAATGACTGACGCTCCGAAGATTGATAAGAGTCTCGAGGTCGTCAACTTCAGCAATCTTGGATACTATGTCTTGGAGTATCTCATTCGGAAAGAGGTCGAGCGACGGCTTCAAGTGTACGATCGTCATCTTGACTTTGAAGTTGATAATCGTGTGAATGGATAGAGGACAATGGGATGGGGAAGAAGAAGAAGAAGACGATAATGACAGACACCAAACCAAGCAGGACAATATTTTGTGTGTTGCCCTGGGAGAAAATCCGAGTTGAGAGAGGTGGGAAGGAAGAGACTGCCGTGCCTTCCATGGTTAACAGGTTAGACGGGCCATGTTGGTTGTATGTTTGCTTCCTGAATCCCGTGACGGCGTCGCGCAGTTGGCCAACAGTTGTCTGTCTCAGCTGGATCCTGCCCGATTGGTCCCGCCCACGCCTGGAAGCCCAAAATCACTTCCTGCATTAGCTCAACGCCATTATGGCGATCCTATTGGCACGAGTGCCCTGTATAACACGGCAAAGTAGTAGACAGGAGCGGGAGGAGCACGAGTTTCATTCCAAGTCCCAGCCGAGAACACGAACCCCGGTCCTAGTTTGAGACCTACCCGGTCACAACTGCTATTTTTTATTTTTTTTCAAACGAAAGACTCTGGTACAGTCGCTATCAATATATGCGTCTTGATGGCGACAATAATTTCCGCCTCTCATTGACGCGCTGGTCGGGCAGCCCGGCCAGCTTGCCCGATCATGTGCAGCCTGCCCCTCCTTTGGGTTGCCAGGACAAAAGCAAATACTGTTTTAGAGCGCTGCAGAGGAGAAGTGATAGACTGGCGTAAATAGTAGCAACGGTTGGTTGGATGCAGATTGTGCAAGTGGCTGATTTCGAAATAACGCAAGAGCACATGCAATTGCCTCAGAGCTGGAGGATGTGTCATGTATCTAGTTCAATTTGCTACATGACCTCGACACCTCTGGTGCATATTCTAGCCACCCATTACTGGAGGCGTGAGAAACGAAGCCAAGTCAAAGCTACATCGGTTCGGCGTTCCCAAGATATTGTTTGTTGCCTCGAAGTTGTTGTTTTAACCCCATTGCATCTGTGTGCATCTAAAGCCTGGATTTGGGTGATCGGCACAGCATGTAAGCAAGCCTCAAGGTAGGTAAGGGCAGGGTATCCCCATGTTCGAGCCTTTCACCGCTATATCTATTCCGGACGCGGTTGTTTGTTGCTCCAGGGTCTCTTAGAAATACCCATAATACGAGGCGTCGCGCAAATATTAAATGGAAGATGTAGTGTTTAGCTGAAACATATTGTGATAATTGGCAGGAACTAATTATTTTTTAATTATTGTTGTTGGCCATCCGCTGAGAACGAAGCAAACGGCTTGGGTAACCCGACGCCCGAGGGTCATGGCATCCAAAAACGGCAGAGGGGCCACCACCTTCGGGGCTATCTGATACCGGCTGGTGCAACCTGATACCCTGGCCGCAAAAGCACTGATTGTTTGGTGGCTTCGATATCGTTACACCCCGGTCTGAGGAAGAATTCAGGACCTCGTGACCACAGTGCGGCGGCGCAGAACTGACAAGCGAGCCTTCTCTCTCCAACCTCGCTGAAGTAGAGGGTCTTGGAATGTTTATTGTAGCCTAGCGGCGGCTTGCTGATATCCCACCAATTTGGGTTCGTGTAGATGCGGACACTGGTTCTTTCTGGATCTCCTAGGCATTACCAAACATCGATTGGCAATTCGATACCCTAGCCAGTGACTCGATTCGAGTAGATGAAACACCTTGGTGAAACAGGTGACACAGTGTTTTCTCGTCGGGCGGGAACAAACTTGTTCAGCGATGCAGGGAAGCGTAAACGGATATTCTCAGCCGCGGAAGCAAAAGGCTGCATCAAAGAGCGGAAGTTAACCTTGTCTCAATCTTGGGACTGACCACTGAAAGCTGCCAGCTGTCCTCCTTTCTGAGATGCACTGCAGCCACAGTGACACTGTTTTACAACAGGTTGTTTGTGTGATATGGTCCCGGCCGCCTTCTGTCACGGTACCGCGTGGCGCTGGCGTGCGGAAGAATTGCGAAGCCATTGGGTGTGTATTTACCATCATGACGGCTTTAGGCAGGCATAGCCGACGCAAGACGGCAATGATAACAGCGTAGGGTGTCAAGAAATGACTGCTTTTTTCTTTTCTTTTTTTGATACTGGGGCTGTGTTTACAGCCGTGGGTTTCCGTGTGGGTGCAGTGACTGCCGTAGTAATTGGGCAGTGTCGAAGACATGGCTTGGTGCAATGTTGCAGTTTGCTTGATGGGCATTGCCCAAGCCGCAGCATCCTGCTGCAAAGCAACTCCTTGTGTGCCTCCCACCTCAGCACAACAGGGCTGGGGCATCAGGCCGCGGGGCCGGGCGCAATGACGCTTACTCCCCACAATTGCCAGCCCTGCAGGCTAGGTTTGGTGCTGCTCCAAAAGTGTCTGAGCGCTCTTCTTCTTATTCCAGCGGGCGTATTGTTCAGAGCCGAGCCGAGCTGAGCTGAGCTGAGCTGAGCTGAGCTGGTATTTGCTTGTTCGCTTGTTGTGCGGCCGGCCAGGGTGTGGTAAAGAAAGGCCCGAAGATCTCGTTGTGTAACCAATGCAATGCCCGCACCCTTGCACGGCCAAGGGTGGCAGAAATGGAAGTGGCATGGCCTTACCTGATCGGTTTTCAGGCAGTTCGAGACTTCTTGGCATTGATTGTGGCGGATCGAATCGAGTGAGGCACCGATCGCGAGGAATCCGGACTAACTTGAGAATCGGAGGCTTTACATTGGCAGCCCGACGGTGCAGGGCGCCTGCGGAGGTGTCATCTTGACCCAGGGATCCTAGTTTCTACTGTGTGATTGATTCCCTGTTTGTAATCAATGCCAGGATTGCATTAATGGAGAAATGTCTTGCGTGCACAACTGCTGGTGCGGTTTTGTGTGTACTTTGTGCATTCTTTGATTCTGGAGTTGGTAGAGCACGTGCAACCGCCACTTAAACCCATCGAGGTTGGATATGTTCTGGTACGTTTCGGTCAAAATTCCCTGGTCGATGCAAGTGGTGTGCATATGAATCTCATCGTCGGTGGGCTTGGAGTCAACGATAAGAGAGTCGAGAAGAGAACGTCGCGGACGACAATTTTGACGCGGTACAACGGGGTCAACGACGTTGCGACGGAAACCATATGCATGCGCAGAGAGAGGGGACGGGGAGGCGGGTTCAAGGAGGATTTACTGCCCATCATCGCGTTTGTTAGTGCATCCGCCAGGGGCGGGAATAGCACTGACAGCCGGAGTGACAGTATCTCCTGAAAGGCCAGAGGGCTCAGGAGGTGGGGTGGGACGTGGAGGGATCACATTTTTGTCAGTCGGTTTCGGGGTACGGGTGCCTTCCGGAGGTTGCTGAACGGTGTCAAGTGATATCGCTTCGTCCTTTCTGGAGAGCTCTAATTCTCCAGAAATGTCCTTGCGAGCGGCAGACGTGCTAGACGCATCAGAGGCTTGGGCGACGTCTTTGCCCTTGGAAACGCGTTTCTTCTGCTCGTCGTGCCATGCTGCAAGGGCTGCGCCCTTGAGGGCAGGCGGGTTCTGCATAGTAGGCATGTTGAAAGAAGGAAGCGCGTAAAGAAGAACGAAGATAGTGTAAAGCCGATCGGTCTTACTTGCACAGAATTCGTTGCAGAAACCTAGCGGTGATCGCCGGGCTCATAACCTGTCAATGATACAAAGTCAAGACAGTCTAGGGTAGCAAGATGAGCTACAGGGTAAGCGATCAATAGCTCTAGGGTAACCTTGTCAAAAAGCGATACTTAGAGATTGTCTTGACCAGAGAATCATGGGTCAATTTGTATTGATGAGGAGGGAAGGAAAAAGCTAGCTACTGCAGATGCATGTGGACGTATTTATGCCAATTGGCGCATTCGCCTACGATTCCCTCATGCGGTTGTTCCAGCATGTTCTTGCTGTTTGTTCTTCTGAACAATTCCATTTGCACGCGAACAATCAGTTTGTCGGCGTGCCCGGGTGTGATGCACCATCAGTGATACGCTCAAACAAGATGTGTTTTGCGGTCGGCTATTCACTGTAGGGATTCCGGGGATTTACCGGCTTGAACAGCGGGGTCGGATCAACTGTTCATCCGTAGAATCAGCAATCAATTGGCTGTGAATCATCCATCTTGCGCCCGATGTTCTACATACTCTCATCTGGGCGTTCCCTGCTGACTCATCAGCCAATTGCGAAGTCGGCGCGTCTAACCACAACACGTGGACGAGGAGATAGGCATTGCGTCGGCTATTGCTAATTTGAAATTGAATTGATCTCGTCCGTCCCATCAAGACTAACAGTAAGTCCACAGCGCGGTCACGGATAAAGTTCAATAATTGGCAGGGGATGTTTGACCCGTTCTTGTCCGTCCAAAGCCATCGGCCGACCCACGAGACCCGCCCAGGACTGGAAATTTCATCGCCCATCTCCACAAAGCGGACGAACTATTCAGGTTAACCGGGGGGCGAATCTTGCACATCTTTAGGCCGGGGAAGCTAATCCTCGGACATTAAAAACCACCAAGGATCAATAGTCGCCGCCATCGCCAATCGTGTCCCGGCACACACGAATCGTTATCAGGTTCGAGAAGCCAACCCTTGAAGGCATTCCTTCGGGCGTGGGAAGGCTGACGACGAGTCCCGGCACGCCTGGCAATCCTCGGGATAAGAAAATTTTTTTCTTGACCTACTAGGCAATCTATTTCGGCCGGTTCCTTCGAGCGGAGACTAGCTAAACAAGGCAATGAATAGCTTAGGGCCCAGAGGCTTCAGGAACTAGCGAGCCGCGGTCGGCTTGCGGGTACAAAGCCTGCTAGGCCCTCGACGGTTTCCCACGTTTTTGGGAGGCCAAGGAATGTCTCCGGCAGACAAAGCCGCGTGCCAAGCCGAGGATTTAAACCGGGTTTGGGGATGTGATCCATCACAAAAAAAAACGCAAGGTATTCTGCGATTGCATGCATGCGTGCCAAGTAGAGTTGAATCAAATACTCCAGCGCTGAAGACCGAATCCATCGTCACATTGGCACGTGTATATGGCAACTCCAGTATATTCAAACTTCGTGTATATCATGTATTTAAAAAAGATAACTAGGGTATAAACGCTGTGAAACCCGATTTTTGGTTGTTATAACGAAAACATCATCCTCGTCCTCTATCGTCACCGTGATCCCATGTTGCCGTATGTGCCCTCATGTATATATACCCCGTGTGCTCTCAACGGTCCATTTCTTCCTCCGGTTTCCCAAAACCTCGTGGTACTCTTGTGTCTTGCCGATCGTATTATTGTTACATTACATCCCCTCTGGTTCCTCGTTTATTTGTTAGACGCCAACGCCGGCGTGAACCGATGCCTTGTTGCGTCCGCCCCGTCCACTATACCACATGTCATCCTCTCCATCGCCTTGTTCGTGGGTAATGTCGTATGTCGTGTGCACAACTACGCCAGCCGTGATGTCTCCTTTGGCAATGATGGACTCCTGGCTGCTGTGGCCCCGGTGGGTCTTGCTGGACGTGGGTTCGTTGACAACGCTCGATAGCTCGTAATGACCGGAAATATCCCCGGACCTGCCCATCGTATTCGTTCGGTTGGAAGAGCCCTTCGTGATAATTCCATCGGTCCAAAAGAGCTTGGTAAACAGCGGTCGCAGAACTGGGATGTTGACAGTGATGATACCGACGAGGGTTTCGCGGACGCCCCATTCGTTGATGGTCAGAGCAGAGGGCTTTGCTGATAGGGTGAGGACGATTCGGATAATGGCGGCAGCAATGACGAACGCTCCAGAAGATAGGAGGAGACCGATGACGATTTTCCTGTGCAAGTATTGTTTAGCATGATTGATTGGTAATGCCACCAGCGACGCCGTCTCCACAAATAACTCACTTTCGAGGGGGAACCTGCAGCTTCCACAACAAAGGAAGTGGGATGCAAAGAATGAGGCCGTCAGTCCTGGTTTATCGTTAGAAAAGCCGCGAAAAAAGTAATCACGTGTCCACAAACAAGACGTTAAAGACTGTCGTCACCAAGAAATTCTGCTTCTTGAATGTGCATTTCTCTGCAACAAAGTCAGCTTGGAGTTATCGGTTAGAAGTGCCGCAAAGACGAACCTCCTGGATCAGGGACCACCCTGTAAACATTTTTATCAGCTTTAGTTTCAGCCTCAGATTGTATGTTTACGTACTGGTAATTGTGGCTCGCGGGGAAGCAACCGAATGTGATCTGCGACGTTCCGGTTAGCTATGGGGACATTATTCTTGCTTTTTCCAGCGGCCACCCTTACCGTTAAGAAAACAGCTACATATCCCAGAGCGCTTATCACAGAAACAGTCTTGACAAAGACGTTGTGCCAGGTTCCAATCGTCATTCTCGAGAAGAAGCACAACATGGTGCCCTTGAGCGACCAAATGAGCGCGGTATACGCGTACCACGCCGTCAGCTCCAGCTTGGAGCCCTTGGTAAACTCAGCAATGTCGTGGTCCGACAAATCTAGCAAAAGGTCAGCGTCAAATCTTCACAGCGGCGAGAGAAGTCGCCGTGCATGGGGAAACATGCGTATGCCTTCCTTCATATACACCGATGCTTCTACATTTGTGCCGAAAAAGTCTGTTTCGCATTAGGCGACGAGTTCATCGAATTGGACCAGGCCGGGGAGCGCGACGTACACACTAGATGGACCGTAAATGCATCTATTGTGTAGAATAGTACTACGAGAACAGAGAAAAAGTCATCTCCTTGCATCCCGCGAAGGCCGACTGTCTTGATGCGTACGGCAAACCGCAGCGTCAGGATCAGCATGCCAACCCCATAGAGCGCCCAGCACTCGTAAAGAAACTGTTGTTTTCTCGTGTTAGTTCCTCTCTGGTTCCATCAATTTTGGATGGATTCTCTTCCGTACCGAGGGTCTTTCTTCGGTGATGGGCATTGTTGCTGCTCTGCTGTCGAGAGAGAAAGGCGCAGCGCCTCGGCTTGTCGTTGTCGAGGGGAGGAAATCTCAAGCTGAGACAGGACAAGCAGGCGCTCTAAGATGTGCGACAGAACTTTGCAAGTCAACTGCAACAGCGGCCACGTCTGTTCTTAGTGGAATGGCTTGGGGATCGTGCATAGCAGCATTCTCGTAATGTGGGCATCGACGTATGGCTATACGCTCAGACATGGCCCTTATGCAAGCCCTCTACGGGGCAGCAAGGATAGCGGCTTCAGCTGCGGCACATTTTCTCCACGTCGTTACCATAGGCCTGGTTCGAGATTGGGTGAGACTAACTAGTGTGATGGCTCACCGGCCCCTGACCTGAGTCAGTAGATCGAGGAACCCGACCCTCCCTCAAGCCCCTCGACTCGGCACATTCTGCCCCGGCTCGGGACAGATCCCCCAGGCTGGGCGAGAGAGCGAGAGAGAGGGAGGGGCGGAAATTGCTTTCGTGTTCTCGTGTTGGTGTTGGTAGGGAAGGCTGGAGGAAGAACTTCGGCATTAACGGCCTCACTCACCACAAGCACAGACTGTTGTTGAGGCCAATGGCAATTGGGTCGCTACTCTTCGTACAATCCATTGTGGAGTCGTTGCAGATCTTGCTCCTCCTCATCCTCCCGCCCTGTCTCGGAAGCCCGATCCTCGAAGGAAAAAAACTTTAAAATCAGAGCCTTGTTATGTGATAATACGCTCGTCAAAATTTAACGGCAACCCCCCAAAAAGGAACAATATATTTGAGTTGGTTGCAGCCCTCGTAGGGAGGTGCATGTTTGGTCGGTTCTCGTTGCCCGTCTCCCGCCCTTTCTCCCAATCTTGTTTCTGTCACCATTCGCTCACTAGGGACCTCCACCGACATCATTGGCGTTGCGTAGTTTTGAACCTAGAGAAGACGGTTGCCGCCGCACGTGGTGGCCGCGGCAAAGATTTCCCCAGTAGTTCATCAGAAGCAAGATTGATTGCCTCTTTGGGAAAATGGTAATCGAGGCTCCTGATCACGAGCGAAATTGGTGCTTTGGTGTGACGGCCGAGCACCTCGACGTTGGCCGATGGATACGTCGCACCGAGAGGTCGAATCGGCGGCTAGCATGCGGGTCGAGTTAGGATTCCAGCAAGTCATCAAAGGAGCAATCGCGCGTTCAGAGGATCCCTCGTTGAAATAAGGTGGTGCACGTCCAAACGACTATTGACGGGACTACTCGGGCGTAGCATTTCGAGTCGTGACAGGACCGATAGCGCTGGCCGAAAGATGTCGGGTTTCCAGAACGCACCCTGCCACGGGAGGCGCCTAGGGCCAGGCACCACAACGGCCGAGGCTGATTTGGACCTTGGTTGAATTTCGGCGCGTTGCAGACAGGCGCTTTTACCGGCCAAAGCAGAGCACGGTGGGATAGGCTATGTGAGACGGTGCTGAGGCAGTCCTTGACGGTGTTGATCGGCGCTGGTCGGGCCGGACCTCGCGTCCTCTCCTGTATGCAGTGCCAGCTGCCGATAAAGTTAATGGGCGTTTCCAATCGCTGAGTTCGCCGTGGTTGGAAAGTCTGGTTGATTCGCAGCCAATTGCCGTCACCGCATGCATTCGCGGCAGCCCCAGAGGTCTCGCCTCGGGAAGTCTGCCCTTGGCGCGAGGCGGCGCCCTGGCCTGCGCGCTAGCCACAGGTCGGCCGCCAATTTCAGTTCCGTCTCCAGATTTTGCCATGATCGACACAGACCCTTGTGTCAATCAACAAGCCTTCCCCGTCGCTAGCGCAGCGTCCTAAACTGGTGTAACACGCGTCTTGGTCAAGGTGCTGCCAAGGCACAAGGCACAAAGTATGAGAGGGGGGGAAACGTGTATTGGCCCTCACTAGGTATCTGACTAATGCTTTCCCAAAGAGTGTGTTTGTTTGTACCTGCCAAAGAAACCACAAGGAAATCCTCCCAAGGTGACAATTTTATTCCAGACAGCATCATCGCCCGCCACTTATTTTTGATTACGCCAAGTGTCCCCTTAATGTCCACATCCAACGACGTCCCGCCAAGAAATATGACATTTGTCAACGCAAATCCAGATTGGCCGCCGGGCCTCCGATCTCAACCCACATCAGGAAGAAATAACACTGCCTCCCACAACCATCTATTGCCACTTCTGTGCCCCGAAAACAGAGCATCTGGGTTGGCTCCCAGAAGATCCTGGTCCCAGATATGAGCACATCTACGGGCTCTTTGCAGAGAAGCACCGCAATCCCCATGAAGCCATGAGGAACCAGCGAGTCAACGTTCCCGTCGGTGCGGGAGAGTTTATAGGACTCCCCCCCGGGGCCGTTGAAGTCAACGACCCTTAGACCAATCTGCCCCAGCACGGACGATATATCGCTTGCCTATAGACGAATTAGTGAGAGCCTCTTCAGTTGGACTGGGAAGCCTGACATGTGCTTGCGCAATCCCGCACAGCTCCGGAAACAAGTGCCGGCCGTTGTATCTGACGGCGCCAATTCGTCGAACAGTTGGCCCCAGCGTGACAAGGTCCACCAGCGACGTCTCTCTCCATGCTACATACTCTTGGTTCAGTGTGACAAACTGGAAGAACGACGCAGGGTTATGGGGTCGTGGGTTGCTCGACGGAAGCACAACGGGTTCCATAGGAGGAAGCCTGTCCTTGGAACTTCTCAACCTCATCTGGAGGCTATTTTCCACTGTTTCAAGACTTGTTGTCGGCCAGGTTAGATGCAGACCACACACGGGAATGGGAAGGGAACATACGTAAACCTCCCACCAAAAAGAGCTTGGATTAGTTGAGGGATACGAAGGCGTGTCGAGTTCAGCCTCTTTCTGGGCTTATAGACCATGTCAGCCGTGCTGTTTATTTTGCTTTGCAGGAGTTTCTCCAGGGCTACTATATGCGGTGCAGAGAAAATGGCAAATCTGCTAAGACAGTTCTCTGCGCATAGGTTAGCACTCAAGAGCACCCTTCTTCACCTGTGGTACTAACCTCTGCGAAGAAGGAACTCGTACGCCCGGTTGGCGTCCAGCCCGGATTGGTGAAGCATGTCGATGGAGCGAATGACCCTTGGAGCTGTCGTTCGCCTCGCGAGAAGGGTGCTCTCCGCCAAGTCTTCTGCCAAGCGTATCGTGTTTTTCGCTTGAATCGACGTCAGGAAGCCCTTGTTCACTGCCACGGAGCAGGCTCCTGCCAAGACGAAAGACTGCAGCTGGCATTCGGAATTGAATGTACTGGCGTATCTCTGAAGTAAAAGTTTTGGGTTAGTAGTCTTGCGTGTGTCGACAGGCACTGTGGCCATGGTAAGCTTGGTAAGGAGTGCGTTGATATCAGCATCAGTCTGCGGGCCCCTCTTTGTCCAATAGATCTCACGGCTGCACTTGATATTGTCGAAGATGCAATTGATATCTTCGGTGACAACGCAACCCTCTCGCGCGGAACGCTTCTTCTTTCGCAAGCCTGGCTCGACTATGGCCTTCTCGATGTTAGCTTTGCGGGCCCGGGCCATGGCATCCAGAGGAGCTTGATGCAAGGACTAGCCAAGGCAAGAGGTTTTTCGGACAGGTAAAGATCAAAGAGGAACTGGTTTTGTTGATGGGTGCTGGAAACACCATTCACCCATCACGTCGGGCGTGACCTCGTTTATATCAATCCACAAATAAAGAGGAAAGGCAGAAACAACAAAAGGGCCTCGATCCTAAAGCTAGGGAAAAGCAAGGACGCTGCAGGTGACAATTGCCGGCTTTATTAGCTGCAGCTCGTCCTAAATCCAGGGAAGAGGATAGGTCGCCCGGAGGTCTGCGGCCCTCTCCCACCCAAATCGCGACGAGACCATGCTCGTCACCAATAAGCATCCAAAAGCCAAATAAACAGCTGTCGACAGGCGACCCCGGCTACCCGGCTCACAATGTGCACACCCTCTTCGTTTATCAATCGCCCGATGCCCGGATAGGCAAATGCTGCAACATGGTGCGGATCTCATCATCCATCATTGCTGACACGGTTGTTTCGACACAGCCCAAGAATGCGGCAAGCTCAAGATTGATGCCCTTGGGCATGGCGTACTACACGCGGATGCTTGTAGCGAGCTGGTTCTCTCTTTTTGATTGGCCGCCTACTTTAAATGGGCCCGCTATTCGACGATTGCCGCCCGCTAGCATCGTGGAAAAGGGCTTGGTGCATGCAGCTATGAATCAATCGCCCGCCCATCCGGTCTCCAGCATGACGCAGACATCCGCACATGGTAGCAGTCCCGCAGAAACAGCCTGCACTGTTGAGAATTCCCCTCAGCTTTTGTCTTGGATATACTTGGAAGAAGAGAGGGAAAAAGAAAAACAAGCAAGGATTCTCCAAGGTGCCAATCGCAGTGAAGCTGATTTGCCTGAAACGCCAGCAACAAGAAGGAGGGGGCGTACTGCACAGAAGAAGGCGCAGCTTCTTCTTGGATTTGGCGCCGGACAGCAATTCAATGTCACGCTCACCTCCCCGTCGAGCTGTCCATTGTCTTTCATCGCAATTGACAAGTCCACTAGTCCAATGTGACAGCGGCTCCCGGGCCTAGCCCGCGTGCCCCCACACTCTTCCACATTCTTGTCTCTGCCCCGGAGGCGGGATTGGCTCTCTCCCGGTATCCCTGCCCCCGAAACCGATCTAGAGCATCCAGAGCAGGCAGCCTGGTTCAACAGCTCCCACGATCCCTTCCTCCTGCGGGTAAGCCGAGCCTCGAGCTGGCTGGCTGATTATGGACACGCATCAGGTGGCGCTGGCACTTCCACAGCCCAATCCCCACTCTCATTGTCGATGGCTGGCTGATGGCTTCTTTTGCCTTCTTTTCACTTTCTCAACGCATGTGCATTTCTCTCGAGTATGCGTGTTTTCGACATGGGTGGCCTGTGGAACTGCAACCCGCCACCCCAGTCATCTTCTGTGCCAAGAAGCCCACCGGCTTGATCCGGAGCGATGAGGATCACTCTCGTTTACCACATTCCACCCCCTGTCTAATCACATTTCCAATCGCAGACTCTAAACCGATACATCACATTCCTCTGCTCTACGCAATAGACCCAATGCCTTCTGCATCTTTTTCTTCGTCTCCAACGCCACCTCGTCTGACCTCTCCGACAATTCGCCCCTCGGCGTCATCCTTTTCACGTCAACTGAATTTGCTCCACACATACCCATTACGACCGCGTGCAGCTCATCTCACGTCACAGTACATCATCCTGAAAGGCAAACGATAGCTCCCGGTCACGGAAAACTCCACAATCATGATTCAATCAACGGCCCGCTTTCCAAAGAACCCCTGTCGTGATCCCCGCAGGCTACTAAGAACCTACTTGGTCCAGTCCCTGCACTCTCAGCCGCCGATAACATTCTCGTATCTACGTTCAGAAAGCCGTGCACAATACTCCATCTCGAATGCATGAACACGTTTGCGGTTACGCCATGTATTTCTAGGTTATGAATTCATCGTTTCAGGGCTTTGTTGTTGTGGACTTGAGATTTAATTTAGCGACAAACGCTCTCCAGGGTCTCCAGTACGAGAATGCCCTGAAGTAAAGGAGGATGAAGTTACCAATATACACCAGTGCTCGACACAACTTTCTGACGTGTCAATTCTGTCATCTACATGACCTGTCCTACAGGGACACGTCCAATCGGGGCACAAGTCTTGACTTGCAGACGAAGTATCAGCGCGCTAAAATAGGAAACACTCCTAGTGCGTCAAAAAGGATCGTGAACCCGGAAGCGTTCGTGTTTTACGCACACATGAAATAAATATTGATTGCATATTCGCGAGGTGATAGCAGTGAATCATTCGCGGGAAGCAGCTATTCTGCAAAATAATAATGATGAAGAAAAAATTGGTGGTGACGAATTCCAGTACAAACAAGCGCTGGCTAGGCAAAATCCCATCAATCATGGGCGCCGCGCTAACAAAGCCATATCTTCCACCGCAACATTCACCCCTTCCCTGCCTACAAACACGTATCAGGGCGAATTCACACCTAATCTACATCCTGTCGGCCCCCTCAATGGCCCAGGCATTCCTGAGCTCAAGCATGTTGATCCTGGCCCCGAGGCTGTCTTGCATGGCCGTGTCGCCAATGTGTTCGGCGGCTCTCTTAAGAGCCCTCAAGCTCTGGAGGTCGGGCTGCATCTCTGCAACCTCGGCGTCGGCCATGCCGCGGTGGACGGCGTATTCCATCGGGAACATGGTCTCAAGGCGCATGAGATCAAACTTGAGGCCGTCTACAAGATCATCAAAGTCTGTGCGGGACTCGATGATGATGATCTTCTTGATCAGGAATGGCCCCTCCTGCTCTCTGTCGAGGGCAAGGTCCTCCAAGCGGTCGTGCAGGCGAGCGTAGAAGGGAGGCAACTCAGTGTAGACCAGAGGCCGCCGCCCAAATGGGCCGAGTCCGGAATAGAGGTCAGGGTCTTGCAGGCGGAATGCAATGCACAGCAGCGTGCTAATGGGAAGCTGGTGGACGTCGAACTGAGGGTCAACGCCAACGCCAACGGCATGCCCCCATCGAAGCATGCGCATCCTGAAGGCGTCGATAATCAACCTGCAGTGCCCGTGGTCACGCTCGAATGCACGGCCGAGCTGAATAAATCGAAAGGCATCAACGCAATTGCTAAAGATGGAGAAGATGTTGATGCATGTAAGAGCCATGACGTCCATTCGTCGGTTCATGGTGGGCACACGTTTTGCTTCGAGGTAGCTTTTGATGAAAAAATGATGAGGGGTCAAAAGGGCAGACGAGAGTAGCTTGCTTGCTTGCTTGCTTGACTTCTTACTTGCTCGATGGCCAAGTGAAAATTGATGAGGGGCCAGAGTTGATACAAATAAGGCAGCCGATATCGCCTGGCTGGCAAACCAGGAGCAAAACCAGGTCGCCCTACGGCCTCTTTTCTTTTTCCTAGCCTTTTCAATCCAAGACACGCGAATGTCATTGCTCTCCGTCACCAACACCAATGGCGGCCCAGGATGGCAAATAAAAGTACCAGGCCGTTTCTGAGGCCCATCTCATGCTGGACGACGCACGTGGGATTGCAGGTTGGAAATGGCAAGACCCTGACAACCAACCACTACTATAGGTCGATCCCGAATCAACCCCATGCCGATACCCTGCAGGGAAAGAAAAAACGACACTCAGCTACAGAAGTGACTCTTCCAAAATGGGTTTGTGTCTGAAAGGAACAATGCTCCCTGGGGGCCGCACCGAGGTCTAGGATGCAGCCGCAGCCATGATCCACTTTGATGCTACCAGTCAAAACCTACACAACGAATTTGCTTTTTATTTCGACTTGGATCGATGGCAGCGCCGTACTGTCGGAGCCTTGGTTAAAACCAGTGGATGCTACCCCGAAACTCAAAGGTTCCTACTATTGGGCTTCTTTCCGACACAGTTGGGAATGTCGCAATGCTTCTCAGGTAGTATCAGTGGATATCGTGAACCAACGAGAGCCTGCAGCTCCTCTTTCTGCCGCACAATGTAATTGAGATTAATTACTCTGGCATCAAGCCACGGTACAGGGTGGTGCATCTGTACCCAAATCGTCTGTCTGCTTGGTCTGGTCCGCGTCCCCAGACAACCCCAGGCGCGCTTCCAAATCGCAACACCAAGGTACCCCCAATCTAGTTCCCCGAAACTTATCTGATGCTTCGATGACGCCCACCTCAGAGACATGATTCTGTTGTTGTCCATCATCCACTCACGCTGCAGTGATCATCAGCACTTTGGACGCTAAACCCAGCCGTGGCGCTGTGCTCTCACATCAACCAGCTGTGGAATAAGCAGCCATTGACGCCAAATATTTGCTTTATTGACATGATCCCGTGCGTATTTTTCTACGCAAATGATTCGCTCTTTGTTCCGGGAAGAAGAAGAAGCAGGAGATGGAGCAAGGTTCCGAGCACATTTCACACCGAAATGCGCTGACCTTGGCAAAATCCTTGTCGTGCATTGCTTCTCAAATTCACTCCGGTGCAGACCATATCAACAACACATTAACGAATCGGAAACGAAGCAGAGGATGTCGACCCTATTTCTGACCTGCAGCCATTCCTTGTGAAAAATGTCTGAAAAGATGTATTCCCGGTCCGGGAATCACAGTGGTTGGCTACAAGACGCGACTAGGAGATAGGAGATGCCGTTTCGAGCTCAGCCTCCACAATGTGATACATTACCTGCATCGACATAAGCATGTATCAGAGTCGGAGCCTAGATCTGCACATCAGGGGCCGAAGGAGGGCCGCCGAGACAGGATTTACGTACGCACGACAAACAAAGCGGCCGAGCCCCAGGCAGAGAGATAGCACGAGGCGTTTGTTCTTGTGCGTGATGCAGGAGGCCCGGTACTTCCCCTGCGAATCGGGACAGGCATACGAAAGCCGGCTACGCCATTGTCGTGTTCGATGCATCACCTGATGCTTTCTCTCGATTCTATAGGCCTTTGCCGCAAGCAAGCACACAAACGGGGCGAATGCAAAGTAAAGTGTCTGTTTCCCTTGCATTTTTCCAAGGCGAGAAAGCGGGGCAGGCGAGTGTCGTTGAGGCCATCTGAGTGGTAAACCAGCCGGTGGCGGCTGGCAGGCTGGCGTCCGTTTCGACATGTCTGTCGCCAAATGGAGAGGGTGAATACATGCATCGACGTATATACCCCGCTTGTCGATTCGAGATGGTGGCATTCATTTGGGTCACGCAGTACGTTTTTTGCCTGGGTGCATGTTTCACGATCCTGGACATTGGTACCGTTGAGTCGTACCCGGGCATTTCGAGCAAAGCCTGGCTGTCGGCGCGTGCCCTGTCCGGCTGGTCTGAATAGCTTCGTTCTCGATCAAAAGACCGCTCGCGACCGCTGCTTTGCTCTGTCACTGCGCGAGATTTTCCACCAACCAAATGCCCCCAGGCTGCAAAGTCACCAAAGCATGTTTGCTTCTTCTAGTGCCCAGAACAGCTGACTGATGTCTCGGAGTCGAAAAAAACACCAGACGGCTCGACCGGTGTGTCAGAGATCGACAGCTGTGTGTGTGTGCCGCTTTGGGTGATGACACACCCTTGTCTATCAGACACTAGGGTAGGTCCAACCTAGACACGGCAACTACGGAGTGTTGTGCACAACCAATCCAAGCAGCAGGGTAGCGAAGAAGAAAAGAAGAAGCAGCAAAAATAAGTGATGATCGATCAAGACAGAAACAAACATGTCGTACCTTTGTTCTCCCTTCCCCCCCCCTCCCCCTCTTGCGCCAACATGAACTATCACAATACATGCATGGCCAAGGTTGCCCCCGTCATGCAAGAGGCTCGTAACGGGCGCATTCAAGTCGGGCAGCAAGACATGGAATGCTGGCTCGCAATCTTGGTTGCCAGTGCAAAAGTGAGGAGAGCCACGGTGCGAAAAAGGAAAAAGAAAAAGAAAAAGAAAAAAAGTAAGAAAAAACCTGGCCGACGTTATGGCACAGGTGTGTCCTTTGCTCTTTGTATTTTCGTGTTGGTACTGGTGGATTGGTGTCTGCTTGGTTCGAGTAACAGCGCTTGGCCGCGGTGCAACCAGACTCACTAGTCCACTGCAAAACAGGATAGAATCAACCTAGTAGCGACTAATCTGGACTGGGGCCCCTCACCTCACGATGCCATGGTGAAATGGATGTTGTGTGGAGTTCTCCACTTTTTCCGCACACGAATAAGCAAGCGAAGGGCAAGCAACCCAAATTTAAGCAACTACCCTATACTGCTTTGGTTTTTATTTTGATGAGTCTTGTATGGGATGAACCACATTATAATGATTAACATGGGTAGCATGGTGATTCTTTTCAGGGGTTCAGGTTTTCAGTCTTTTAAATTTATGCTAGTTCTAGTGTCTAACATTTGTCTCCCTTCTGGTTTGTGTCCGTGGAACATTCTTTGTTTTTTTTTTAAGAGACGTGTGGATGATTTTGCGTTTCATGTATCTGCGTCTCATTAATGTGAACACCCGTGCAACAATGCGCTAAATGTTCAACATGAATCCATGACGATATTTGAGCGTGCAACCAGACAATGCTACTCGTTTCAAGGGTTCCATCTTTTTTCCTTCCTTCAACAGTTGCCGAAAATAGCATCAATTTCAATCGCCAAGGATCGATTGACGAATTGTTTCCCCATAATTTAGGCTACCCTTAAGACAGACACCAATGCGGTGGATCCAGTCCAGCTTATGCAAATTTGCGGCGCAAGACGGATAGAATAGAGGGGGAGAGAGACAGAGAATCAATTTATTCCCAGGTAGCGTAAATTGTAAACGGTTCCAACGGCCGGAACAATGGAGATGAAACGGCCACTAGAATTTTTTTTTGGAATTGAATAATGTTATGATGTGGATATAATAAATCTGGCACGTTTAAAAAAAAAAAAAACGAACCGCATGAACTCTAGGCCCGGCTAGTCGCAAGTCGCTATCCCAATCACCCAGTGCTCTAAAATAGAACGCCTCTCAAACTCCTCCCCAATGAATGAAGATTACTCATACAGCCGAATCGTCCATGTGTCTGGAACCCCCATCATCACGAGCAGGCTCGTGATCATCCCGATGCGATGCCCGCAGAGGGCTGTCACCAACACTAGATCCTCCGTATGAGGACCGTCTACCCCTAGCTCTCCACCACCCTAGAGAAAACAGACCCGTCAGCGTATCTGACGCGGTCGAGCTCCGTTGCCTGAGATGCCTTCGGGCAACCAGGCCTGGGAACCCCGTGCTCCTACGCCGCCGTCTCGTAAACTTCCGAGGGGACGACTCGGTGCTCGGGCCGGACTCCTCCCTACCAGGGGGGATGGCGACCGGCCTTCTGGGAAGCAGTGGGGAGGATTCGGCGAACCCCGGCAGCGTATTTGATCGCCGCCGGTTTGATGGAGACACGGCTTCGTCACGATCCTCCAGCTCGCCCCAGATCTCAGCCTGCTCAGCCCAGCGAGCACTCTTTTTCCGCGAGGCATTCAGGGGTGCGGATTCCCCATTGGTTTGGTGGAATGTTTGGTAGGTTGACGGTGTATCCACCGCGGTTGCTTGGTCGGAGCTGAGTAAGGATTCTTCTTCCCCTTCGGTGTCTTCGACGAGCCCGAGTCCGGGTGCCAATGTAGACTGCCCAACTCCAGGAGTATGCTGTTCATCGCTCAAACGCCATGACAGGGCAAGAACGCCCGACAATAGAATAACAGTGCCCAATGCGATGAGGCAGGCGCGCAGGGCTGAGATTAGGTTGGTTTGGTTGAAGTAAATCAACCCGTCAAGAATTGCAATAATGTTGTAAACACAGAAAACTAAGGGATAGAGAACCGAGGTGGAGACCAGCTTGAGACCTCGGTGTAGGTAGTACAGCTGGCACAATGCCAGGCAGACAAGGGCGAGAACAATCAGCCACGACTGCCAGTGAACAAACTGATTTTTCCCGCCAATTGTCTTGATGACAAGTTCAACAGATGATTTGGCGAACAAGAGCGCATGAGCTGATAGATCACCGCTGATGACGCCGTAACTGATTCCGCGAATAAGCCGGAACCTAGAGTCGTGAGAGAGACTGGACATGTTGTTTACAATGTCGGTCGCTGCTGCAAGCACAGTGACGAATATGGCCTGTAAAATCATCCACGCGACGAATGGCTTCCGCCCCAGCAGCTCCAGCAATTCATTCAAATCATGGGCCGGCGAAGGGATGGCGCCGAAAATGGCGATGAGAATAGCGCCCATCGTAACCAAAACTGTTCCGGAGAGTGACCAGCGCGTAAAGGGTTCGTTAAGTATTAAGCTTGCGCAAATAGAGTTGAAGACCAGGCCAGCCGCCTGGAGGGTCGAGAGGACGGGGAGAGGTAGGGTTGAGATCTGGACGGTGCTCCCGAGGAGATTGGCCACGATGAACATGGCCATTCCAACCTGCCATCTTCTTCTACGGTACGGCGGTCGGCGAACATCGTGAGGCCCCTTTTCATCCTCGAGGATGTGCGATTTTCGTTGCAAGGTAAGACCGAGACTCTGGACACTGGTTGATAGCAACCCCACAAGAATCCCCAGCTAAAAGGCACACTTCATGTTAGTCCACAGGGCCTTGAAGAACGCGAAATCATCATCATCATCAAACGTACGGCTATGCTCCCGCCTGCAGAGATACCGCCGAACAACCCCATTGCGCCTGGACCAGGTCCGGGATCATCTGGCGGGGGAGAGTGGAAGCGGCGTTCGCTAACTGCGTCGCATAGGAATCGGATTGTGTGGCAGATTTGGTTATACGGTGTCGCGTGCGCCCCCCAGTGGCAGGTTGTGTCGTTGGGAATGGGTTGACGTCAGGACTCCCAAGGCGCTTCGGTAAGGTGGAATCGAGGGATGGGTCGACGGCAGAGGGTCGCGGAGTGGGTGCTATCGCGTATCGGAGAGGCGGGATGGAAGGAAGACACGATCCCGCTCGAAATGCGGACAGGTTTGGGGACGCAAAAGGGCACCCTGATACAGGATAATAATACTGGCGATGTCTCGGTGACTGTTGGAGGTGAATGGACGACACCTGGTTCCGGCTGACCTGAGGCATGCAACACGGGACGCACCCGCCACTCGCAGCTAACCTGGGACGAGCTAGCTGGCTCAACGTGTGGCGGTGCAGTCACGTGATCGACGTCATGGGATGCTGAGTGGCCGAGCGATGGAAGCCAGTGGGGTGCGCGCCAAAGGAGCTGTTCCCTTGGGAACTCATTTAGTACACACAGCACCAGCTTGGACGGACCCGCGTCACAGGCAGCTCCGTACTCCACTCTCAACTGCTCGACCTCTCTTCCTCATCCCCAGTCGTCATTCCATCTCCCACGACGACGAGGCCATCATTGTCCAGCTGCGACGGGCCTGCTTCATCCTTTTGTTCCCCTGCGTTAACTCCCCCCATTTAATTCGCCATCATGTCGCAACACGCATTGTCTGACCAGCAGGTACGTTTGGCCAGATCCCAGCCTCTCCCCCCCGTCCCGCGTCGTCATCGCCATTCCGCTGACCATCGCCGCCCTCCCCCCAGGTCGACAATGAACTCCGCAAGATGACTGCCTTCATCAAGCAGGAAGCCACGGAGAAGGCGCGCGAGATCGAGATCAAGGCCAACGAGGAGTTCGAGATCGAAAAGTCCAAGCTCGTCCGCCAGGAGACGGATGCCATCGATAGCCAGTATGAGAAGAAGTTCAAGCAGGCCACCATGTCCCAGCAGATCACCCGCTCCAAGGTGGCCAACAAGACACGACTCAAGGTCCTCGGCGCCCGCCAGGAGCTCCTCGACAGCATATTCGACGAAGCCAAGCAGAAGCTCGCCGAGGGCACCAAGGACAAGGCCAAGTACCAGAAGGCGCTCAAGGGCCTCATCCTGGAGGGTTTCTACGCCCTGAACGAGTCCAACCTCGAAATTCGCGCCAGGAAGAACGATAACGATGTGGTGAAGAAGGCTATTGAGGAGGCGACCAAGGAGTACAAGAAGGAGCTTGGCAAGGACATCACTGCCAAGATCAACGAGAGCGACCCTCTACCCGAATCCTCGTACGTACCCGATAACTTCCTTCAGCTTTCTGCAGAGAGTGGGAAAAGAAAAAAAACTAACATTGTGTGCAGTGCTGGTGGTGTCGTCATTGTTGGTGGAAAGGGCAAGATCGATATCGACAACACTTTCGAGGCTCGATTGAGCCTCCTCGCCGAGTCCTCTGCCCCCGCAGTGCGTGAAGCTCTGTTCGGAAAGAACCCTAACCGCAAGTTCTTTGACTAAGCTTCCGCTGGCGCCCTGAGATGATTAGTTTACCCGCACGCCAAGAAAGGCGACAAGCGATGAGGATTTTCTCCGATCCAAGGCTCGAGTTATTGTTAATCAGTCCGCACCCTGTAGCATAGAGGCTATATCATATCGGTTCCGGTTACTCTTTTTTTTTGGTTCCTGAAATTAGCTCATCTTGTATTCCGTTAACTACGAGATCTGGTGCATTATATATAAGTGCGAAAACGTCCGAAAACGACAGTGATCCTCCCCCGCCCTGTCTACCTCTATCATGCGTAGACCGTCGTCGCCGAGAGAGAAGCTTAGAAATCTATCATGCTCGTCGCTGCTGCTTTTATGCAGTTATACATAGTCTAAACCGATGCTTCCTCCTTTCCATCCTCATAAACTTCCCTCGGGCGAAAGAAATTTCTCATATACTCCTGCTGTTTCGGAAGGGATGGATCCTCTTTGGTCTCTACGGATTCGAAAATACTCTGCTTGACCTTCTTACGCGTCCGAACAGTGTATGCGAGCCGCTGCTGGACCCAGTCAATAGTCGTCTTTGCCTCGGTACGAGCCAGCTTCATCCCTGAATCGTTAATCTTCTTCCACGACTCCTGTAGCATAGTGGTGACTTCGTCAATCTCTTTGTTGAACTGCCGCTCGTCTTCAGGGTCGTCTGTTGGGGTGAAAGCACCATCGTCGATGACAATGTTGACCAGCAGAATGCAGGCTTGGAGCTCAGCAAAGTCTGTCTGCGGTCCGACTTCAAAATCATCCTCTTTCATGCGCTGGATGACGCGCTGGATAGACATTACATTGTCCGGAGGTGAGCGGCTGAGAGCTGGATTGCCAAACAAGAATGTGATAGCAAGCCGGCGCCTCATGTCGTAGCTCTCCTTGTAATGTAACGGCATGCAAGCAAGTACACTGACTCTCAAGCACTGGGGCTTAACCAGCGTTGACAGCAGCGCGCAAGTTTCGCAACACTGTAAACTTGTTAGCGACAAAAGTTGACACGGCCGCGTGTATAAAAATACTCACAAAAGTATCCCAGTGCGGCCGAGGAATGGAGCGGAGGAGAGCCTGGACTGCCTCTTGAAAGAGCCTAAATATGTTGCCGTTGCAAACGACTAACCTGTCCATGGCCATCCGCATCAGCGCCTGGGAGGCGTACATGGAGGACAGGAGAGGCAGGTGCGGCGCCATCCTTTTTAAGAGGACAAGGAAAGATTTGAAGCAAGACCAGTCACGATCTTGATAGGGATCAGCTGCGACTTTCGGCAGAACAAGCTCGGCGTTCCGTTCCTTCAGATCAGGAGAAGCACCGAAGCGCAGGAATAGCTCCTCCATTCGCCACGGCGTTATCATAGTTTCGATTTGTTTCGGGCAACGACTAAGAATGTAGACGTATTCCTTGCGGATGGCAGGCGATCTCTGGCTGCTCAACTCACTCAGCATCCAGTTGAACAGCTGGTCGGGCAAGTCTGCTTTTTTCAGGTAGGTCGCCGGCATCCCAGAGACTAGATTTCGTTCTCTAGTCTTCTCGTCACCCTGAGTTACCAATTTCCAAAGGCCCTTTATCCGTTTAGGAGGGGAGGTAGGTGGCGGAGGAGTGTAGTTTGTATCGAAAAATAGAAACCGGGAGTGTAAGTGCCCTTCTTCTGACCTCTGAACGGCCCGGATGAGTTTCTGCGCATCACGACCACTCTCGTTTTTTGCAATATCCTCGAGAACATTATTCGCAAGGGTTGCCGTGTTGGCCATTTCTTCGTCCTCGCTATCGTCGTGATTGCCGAGGGCCTTGGCTCTCATGGAACTTTCATTGGTGGCGTTGTCACGACGTGCATCCTTGGCCAAGGCTTTAAGATCGAACTTGTGCTTTGGCGCAAGCTTGACAGGGGATGCTGAAGTATACTTGATGGCCGTCCTTCTTGCTCTCGGGGTAGTAAAGAGTGTTTTTACTGGAGACGGGTTTTCTTGCGCAGGACGACCACGGCCCAGGATAGCGGACAAGTCCTCGAGGGAGTCATCTGACGAGGACCCGAAGCCGTCATCCTCGTCATCGGAGGCGCGAATCTCTAGGTCCCGGGTAGGTGCGGCCGGCGGCCGAGACGACCCAGCTGGGGTGTCTGGCTGGCTAGGCGGCGGCGGAGAGGAAGGAGGCAGCGGAGACGGGGACGGAGGGATCGAATCTGTGCGCCGCAGCTTCCGGGGCGTCTGGGGCGAAGTCTGGGAAGCCCGTACGGCCGGGCCCTGGGGTTTGGGCGCGGGTTTGAAGAAGCTCAGGATGTTGCCATTTTTGCGCCTCTGCGACATGATGGCCACATGCAGCTTCAATTTACGCGTGCGTATGCGCCGGCCGGTTGCAGGGAAACTGGGCAACACAAAAAGGGTTCGAGCGAGTTTCCCAACTTGGGGCGACGACCTGCGCGGTGGAGCAGATTCTCCAACCAAAAAAGGAATCCAGCAAGGGGACAAGGATCCTCTTTGGGACGCAGGCTGAGCAGGCGCGTCTGACTGATCACCTCTCTCCTGCAAACGACGGCTACTGACTGGGCAAGCGAATAAAGGGTTTCGATGGGCAGAACGTCGTGTCACCTCGGGAAAGTCAAGCCACACACGAGATGGGATATGAGAACTGAGAACCTGGAGAATTAGGTGTGGCGCAGCTAGCCAGCAAAAGGGCGGGCACACTTTGCACTTTGGACGGGAGCAGGTGGCTCAGCTCCGCGGGAAGGGTGTGCCACTGACGCAAACGCCAGAAGCTCACTGGCGGCGGTCCTGCGTTGCGTGGCATAATTTCCTGTGGCGTTCTTCACAAGCCCGTCCCGTCAAGCGGTTTGGGATGGATAAAATTTGAAGGGGGTTGTAGAACTACTTACTAGTGTCATGTCCTAGAAATAGACCACCCCCCCTCCCCTTTCTCACCATGATATTCCGGGCTTGGCAAAGCAGAAAGCCGTTTTGTTAGCTGCTGACAGAGCAGCAATGCGTCTCCCGTCTACCACCCTGACGTGATTCCGTACGGTTGTCGCTCGAACATACACACCTGACTGGCACCAACCACTTTTGACCTCTGGCCGGACGGACTCTTGTTAACTTCCATACGCACTCGTACTGCCCCCCGTGGGACGGGACCCGGTGCATTGCAAATGAGCGGGCGGCCGACCGGGGTACCTGATGCTTCACCGACAACAATCCGATGATGCTGGGTTTCGCGTATCATAAAAAAAAAGGGGTCATGTCGTGGGCTCAAACCTGAAGATTGATCTTCAGGGACCAGGTTTACGGTCCATTCCGATCTATTGGGGCGGGGAACGGCATAAACGCTCCTTGGATTGTTCTTGATGGAATGTGTTTAAGGGCATACCTCATCCGTTCGTGGTATGTGATCTTGTGTTTCATCCATGGTGGGTATTTAATGTGAATATTGGATCCTAGGCATAAGGGATCCTAGGCATAAGGGATCCTTTTTCTGGCCATGCATTGCGCTCCTAAAAGGAAAAAAAAGATCCTCTTACCAGCCAGCTTGCATCAGCCCTGTTTCGGCGCGTCTGACGAGGGCTTTGCAGGTTAGGCCAAACGGTGATCATCAAGGTTTCAGACCCGTGCTTTGAGTCCCTTGTCGAGCATCATTCGCCAGGCCCAGAACATCGCGGCCAACGTATCATGTCCATCCCTCCTTCGTATCCCGGTGCTTGTTTGCTCGTGTCGAGACACTTTCCCGGCCACGGGCCCACGGTCCCACGGTAAATCTGCACTGAGGCTTAGATGCCTACTAGCGGAATGAGCTCCTATTGTACGTTTTCCTCACCGTCGCCCATCCCACGGCGGAGAGGCACAGGCAACCCAATTCCGGGGGAGCCATTTCTAGAAACCCTGGATTACGTAGCGCAGCCTTTTCTTTTCTTTTGGATGGTTTGGGACATGGGCGATCCCAAGGCCGGCCATGTGCTGGAAATTTGGAGCTGCACGCCAAGGGACCCCTGGCCAGGGTCGCTCGGAGCCATTGGCTTACAAGGCAGGAGAGTAGACAGGAGGAAGGGAGGGACCGTGCTTCCGCAGTCCACCGAACCGTGGCTGCATCATGACGACAGACAGGCCGCGACACAGGGTGTCATTGCGTATATTAAGCCCTTCGTGCGGGTGATGGTGTGGTGACGGGAGCATTCGTAGTGTAAACGGGGTGATCGCCTTGGGAAGGCTAATTGAAGAAGCGTGTGTGCACTTGGTCTATGATTAGGATCTGACTGCTGCGACTACGCGTATGTACTGGCGGTGCTCGGCATTTCAGTCTTCATGAGCATCTAGTCTGCAGCAGCCATAAGGAACCTTGTGGAGCGTGGCAGTCATTGGCGCAAGCCACCGAGAGTCCGCGAAATGGCGACTGCTTCGTACGGGAGAGATGGCCCCGCGACTAGCCTGCTAGATCAACTGCTACCGCTCGTGCAGGTGCAGCATCAAGTGCACTCGTGATATCACCCGAGAGTCCGACGATGCCGGACATGAACGGTGACCGCCGTGTGCGTGTGTGTGTGGTTCGTTGACGGACGGTGGCGGAAAGCGACATGTTGTTGGTTGACCAATGTTTATGAAAGCTGACTTACAAAAAAACGGCGCATTCGGGGCCCGGCAGAGACCGAGGCGAAAACCTGCACCGACGCCGAATTGACAAACAATATGTGTAGCAGGTGTCATCACATCGGGCCGGGCTTCCCATGCCATGTTTCGGTCGCGGCGATGGGATGCGAATGTGAATTGGCCATCCGAGCACACCTTCGGCGCCGAGAGGGACAGTGAATTGGCGAGGCGCATTGACGACCCGAAAAGCCAACTGACATCCTTATGTTTATCGTGGGGCGGCCTCGTTCATCAATTGAACGAGGCGGGAGAGATCTGGGCACGGCAGCAAGACCAATCGAAAGCGACAGAAGCCAACGCCGCCCAAATCTAATAGCGGGGGCCATCCAATTGGCGGTTCTGGTGAGGCCGCCGGATGCAATCGCCCATGCTGACTGGGTGAATACGATGAGCCAAAAAAGGACCCGGCTGAATGGATGGAGAGGCACAGGAAAGGCTATTCGGTTTTGGCGATAGGTTCAGGCTGAGAGGAAGAAAATGAAGACCAAGAAGATGAAGGCACCAAGGGTACCCTGGAATTATCGACGCTTTACGGGACATGGGAGGTGGGAAGGGATTGGAAGGATGTGATGGGATAGCTTAATTTCCGATGCTTGCACGCCTGGCCTGTGAGAGGGATGGCCTTGCCGTGTGCATGTTGCTTATGTCAGGGTGCGCTAGCTAAGTGGAGGGCGCCAGAAGCAGAGAAGCCAAGGCAAGCCGCCCGGCTCACCACCAGCGCCAGCCTGCGTGCCTACCAAAGCAAAAGCTTGGTTGCTGCGGGCTGCAGCCTCCTGGGCGCCCAGGGACTCAGCTCAGGGCTGGCACTAACCACCACCAGCCTTCTGCCCCCTTCAGGAACCAACGTTGTCGCCGCTGCTCGAGTGGGCTCTCCATCGGGTGCTTGGCTCAGTTTGGTCTCATCCAAGGCCCACGGACCGTCCTCTGTTTGTATTACTAACGTGGCCTCGTCCAAATTGGTGTTCAAAGGGCGTCTGTCAGCGATGCCGCTAAATGGTGGCGGCCCCCCTCCCTCACCCGCTTGCTTACAAGATCACGACAAAAACTCGGGGTTTTGGGGGGGACAAGATTTGCACTCTGCGGCAGTCCGGCGTGGAATATCTTTTTTAGTCTGCAGCAGCTGCAACGATCTGAGTGGACGGGTGCTGTCACGCTGCGGGTTATGCTGCGGATGATTATGCTGCGGATGATGCTTCGCCGGATGCTGCGGCGGAGTGCTGACCGTGTGAGTGTGAGATGAGTGATGATGACTAGCTGCAAATGGCTGCTGGTCCCTCCCGCTGAGAGACAAGTGATAGTGTGAGAGGTGAGCGGGCAAAGTGCGAAAGTGTGCTAGACGGCACGCGCGTGGGCGGGCCTGTCGTACGTGTGTTCTCCGTAATCACTGTACCTCCGACAAGGCCTAATTCTGTCACCAGCGTCCGAGACAGTGGACATCGCGGGGAGCACATGGGGCATCTATGGAGAGAGCAACAAGGACTCAAGAAAATAGACGACGCTGTAGAGTTGAGTTCTTGACGGTTGTGGTAACTGATTGACTGTCTACGTCCGAGTGAGTTTTCCATTGGGTTATGGTTATCTTGGTGGCTCCTCGCCAAGATTGTCATCGTCGCTCCGTTCTCATCACTATTGGCAATGAACGTCCTCGAGGAACCCTTCCTTTTTTTTTTTTTCCCTCTCTTGCAAGGAGCATCAGGGGAGGGGGGGCGTGCGCGATAGCTGAGAATGTCTTGGGGGCGCTGAGCGAGCTAAACAAGAATGCCAGTACGGGGCCAGCGCTGCTAAATAAAAATTAAAGGTCGCTGCTGGATCGGATAAAGAAGTTTAAATCAAACCAGCCGCTGGTCGACGCATCCAACCCTCGCTCCATCGGAAGAGATTGATGCGTGTTGGATTGGGTAGGTTGTGCCGTATCTTGAGCAAGGGGGCGTGTGTCGTGATGAGGCCATGGGTAAACGCGCATGTGGCAGGGTAGTGGCCGTGGATCTTGCGTAGATGGATTCGTCCAAGGCCAGCTTCGTCGGGGCGGATGCTCTCCGAATCTAGCGGGCATGGGCATTGGATTGGGGAACTATGCAGCGCTGTGCGAAATGCGTCGCGGGGCGCTCAAAGGGGGCGCCTTGGCAGGGTCGCCCTCTGTGCAGCAGCGGCGAAGAGTCGTGCCCGTACCCACCGGCCTGTGAATGGGTGCGCTGCTCCCGCGCGGAACACCCCATTCCGTGCCCTGCACGCGTCTGTACGATATAGGGCTTCGTAATGCGTAGATGGAATAAAAGTGAGGATGAATGGAGAGAGAGAGGGGGCCAGGATAGATGAGCGTGGGGACCGCGGACAGTCGTGCCAGGGTGGTTTGCGGTGCGATATTGTCGTGTTTGGTTTTGTTGCAGTGCACAGCCCTTGGTTGCATGCCGTTACCTCCGCTGCCTCCGTTCTCCGTCCGCTTGCTCCGGACCTAGTTGTTGCCCGCGGCCGAAGAAGAATTGACTATCGACTTTGGACGCAACATCGCCGGATCGCTCGGGAATCAGTCTCTTTTTCTCTCTCCGCAACCCGCAAACCCGCTGGCCAACCCAATCCCATGCACTCGAGCAAGCCCTCGCCGTCGACGCCGCTGCCGCCACACCCACCCGTCCCAAGGCCCAAAGCAGCTTGGTGGTGTGCTGGACGTGTCCGGCGTCCTGGAGGGAGAGGTAAGGTCCCCCAGTCGGCCCCTCAGGTTGACGTCGGTTCCAAATGGAAGCGATGCGCTACGCCCCACTGCCCGCTGCCCGCACACCCTTCCCACACCCACTTCTCCCCCACTGCCATTTCCCTTGCCCAGCCCGTCCCAGGCTTTCCCAGGCTCCTACAGGTGTCCCAGCCCGTCCCCGTCCCTCCCAGCTGCTCCCAGCTGCTCCCAGCTGCTCCCTCAGCACCACCGCGACGAGCCCTGGCGTCCTTCTGGAGACGCCCCTAGCCTGTAGCCCCCCCGGTAGCCCCAGTGGACCGTCGCTCCCAAAGTCCACCGTAGCTTTTTTCCCTCCCGCCCCGTCTTGCTTACACAACTCCCTATTCTCCCATCTCGGTCGTCTCCATCCTCATCAACAAACATCCCATCTCTCCCTCCCCCTCCTCCACGGAACGAACCGTTCGTTAACCGTCCCGGGTCGACTCTCCATCTAGTCGTCACCGCCTCTGCTCCTAATCTCGACGATAGCCGGCCACCGCGAGAATTGCGCCCTCGTTTTCTGTCCCGCTCCGATACCTTCTCGCGTGTCTGCTCCGCTGCCACTCCCGAATCTGGCTGGCGTCGAGGGGCGGATCGGGCGCTTGCCCGCGACTTTACCAACATGACAACATCAACAAACCCTCCCGAGGGTGGCTCCGCCCCCAGTGCCCTCAACACCACACAGCGCGCACGATGGGCCACTAGAAGAATGTCGGTCAAGACCAGCATCAGCAAGCGGCATTCCCTCCTGAAGCGCTCCCAGACCAACAACGAGAAGAACCCCCCTCCCGAAGGTTCCGACCCGCCCGCGCAGGATGACCAGCAAACCAACGATGCCTCTGGGAACAAGAACCAGGGCGAAGAGGACGAGGACGTCTCGGAGAATCGAATCCTCTACTTCAATCAGCCTCTGCCCGACGACATGGTGGATGAAGACGGCCACCCGCTCATGTCCTTTCCCAGGAACAAGATTCGTACCGCCAAGTATACGCCTTTATCATTTATTCCCAAGAACTTGTGGTTCCAGTTTCACAATATCGCAAACATATTTTTCTTGTTCTTGGTTATCCTGGTTGTAAGTAGCTGTTCTCCCGCTCTCAGCTCGCACCTGTGCAAGAACCTTAACCATGTGGCAGATCTTCCCCATTTTCGGTGGCACAAACCCCGGCCTGAACGCGGTGCCTCTTATTTTTATCATTACGGTCACGGCCATCAAAGATGCCATCGAAGACTACCGAAGAACGATTCTCGATATTGAACTCAACAATGCCCCTGTCCACCGACTGAGGAACTGGAACAACGTCAACGTCCTCGAGAGAGATGTTTCGCTATGGCGCCGATTCAAAAAGGGCAATTCTGCCTTTTTTGGCTCCATTTGGCGTGCCATCCAGTCGATCTGGTCCAAGAAGGCCAAGGAGGAGCGTGCGAGGAGAAAGGCTGAGGCCGAGTCCGAGTCCATCGAAGAACCCGTCCGACAGTCCATGGAGTCGCACCGAACCCGTCGATCGGTGCGCGAGTCTCTGGCTTCACCATTTACGCGCGAATCATTCATATCCGCCCGAGAGGATATTCAAATGACACCGGTGCCTTCGCCATCGCCCGGACCCCACGTGCGAATTCAGGAACCTGACAATGAGCAGAACGGTCTCAAGCGCGACAAGGCCATAGCCAACATGAAGCCCGACGTTATCGACCACGGTCGCCAGGCTGAAGGTGCGAGATTTCAGAAGGATGTCTGGAAGAGCATTGTTGTTGGAGACTTTGTTCGTATCTATAACGACGAGGAACTGCCCGCCGATATTATCGTTCTTTCCACCTCTGACCCCGATGGCGCCTGTTACGTCGAGACGAAGAACTTGGACGGCGAAACCAATCTCAAGGTGCGCCAGTCGCTGCGCTGCGGTCGAACGCTCAGGCATGCGCGAGACTGCGAACGAGCCAAATTCAGCATCGAGAGCGAGGGTCCTCATCCCAATCTGTACAAGTACAACGCTGCCATTAAGTGGCAGCAGCCCGTCCCCGGCTTCCCTGGCGAGCCCGAAGATATGACGGAGCCTATCAGTATTGATAACCTGCTTCTTCGAGGTTGCCATGTGCGAAACACCGAATGGGTTCTTGGTGTCGTCGTCTTCACGGGACATGACACCAAGATCATGATGAATGCTGGCATTACACCTAGCAAGCGCCCCCGCATCGCTCGTGAGATGAACTTTAACGTCATTTGCAATTTTGGAATCCTCTTCATCATGTGTTTGCTTTCCGCCATCGTAAATGGTGTCGCGTGGGCAAAAACGGATGCCTCGCTGCACTATTTCGAATTCGGCTCAATTGGAGACACTCCAACCATGACTGGCTTCATTACTTTCTGGGCTGCCTTAATCTTGTTCCAGAACTTGGTGCCCATTTCACTCTACATTACGCTCGAAATCGTCCGAACCCTGCAGGCAATTTTCATCTACAGCGACGTGGAGATGTACTACGAGCCAATCGACCAACCCTGTGTCCCCAAGTCGTGGAACATCTCGGATGATGTTGGCCAGATCGAATACATCTTTTCTGACAAGACAGGTACCCTTACCCAAAACGTCATGGAGTTCAAGAAGGCTACGATCAACGGACAACCTTACGGAGAAGCCTACACCGAGGCACAAGCCGGAATGCAGAAGCGACTGGGTATTGATATTGAGAAGGAGGCTGAGCGCGCTAGGGTTGAGATTGCCCAAGCAAAGGTCAGGGCTCTCGAGGGCCTGCGAAAGCTTCACGACAACCCCTTCCTTCACGATGATGCCGTTACTTTCATTGCCCCTGATTTCGTTGCCGATTTGGCTGGTGAGCACGGTCCTGAGCAAGCAGCAGCCAACGAATACTTTATGCTGGCCCTGGCCCTTTGCCACACTGTCATCGCAGAGCACGTACCCGGTGATCCTCCTTCCATGATCTTCAAGGCCCAATCTCCTGATGAAGAGGCGCTTGTCGCCACTGCTCGCGACATGGGCTTCACTGTTCTTGGCAATTCTAGCGACGGTATCAATCTTAATGTCATGGGCGAAGAGCGCCACTACCAGATTCTTAACACCATTGAGTTCAACTCGACCCGAAAGCGCATGAGCTCCATCATTCGCATGCCTAACGGCAAGATCGTTCTATTTTGCAAGGGCGCCGACAGTATCATTTACTCTCGTCTGAAGAAGGGAGAACAAAAGGAACTGAGGAAGGAAACCGCTGAGCACTTGGAGATGTTTGCCCGTGAGGGTCTTCGTACTCTCTGTATTGCTCACAAGGAACTGTCCGAAGAAGAATATCAGGCATGGAAGAAGGAACATGACGTGGCTGCTACTGCCCTGGAAAACCGAGAGGAGAAGCTTGAGGCTGTCGCCGAACTGATTGAGCAAGACTTTTATCTGTTGGGTGGTACTGCTATCGAAGATCGACTCCAGGACGGCGTGCCGGACACAATTGCTCTGCTGGGTGACGCTGGTATCAAGCTCTGGGTTTTGACTGGTGATAAGGTGGAAACGGCTATCAACATTGGTTTCTCATGCAACCTGCTCAACAACGACATGGAGCTTATTCACATCAAAGTGGATGAGGACGAAACTGGCGAAACCAGCGACGACACCTTCCTGGAAATGGCCGAGAAGTTGCTTGATGACAACATGAAGACGTTTGGCATTACTGGCAGCGACGAGGAACTTGCCAGGGCCATGAAGAACCATGAGGCCCCCGCGCCAACTCATGGTTTGGTTATTGATGGTTTCACTCTTCGATGGGTTCTCAACGATCGTCTGAAGCAGAAGTTCCTGCTCCTTTGCAAGCAGTGCAAGTCGGTTCTTTGCTGTCGTGTCAGTCCCGCGCAGAAAGCTGCCGTTGTTGCCATGGTGAAGCAGGGTCTTGATGTCATGACTCTCTCCATCGGAGATGGTGCCAACGACGTTGCCATGATCCAGGAAGCCGACGTTGGTGTGGGTATTGCCGGTGTGGAAGGTCGACAGGCCGCTATGTCTTCCGATTACGCTATTGCCCAGTTCAGATTCCTCCAGAGACTCGTGCTGGTTCATGGCCGCTGGTCTTACCGCCGTCTTGCAGAGAGTATTAGCAATTTCTTCTACAAGAACATGGTGTGGACATTTGCCATCTTCTGGTTTGAGATCTTTGCGGACTTTGACATGACCTATCTGTTCGAAACCACCTACATTCTGATGTTCAACTTGTTCTTCACCTCGGTGCCTGTTGGTATTATGGGTGTACTGGATCAGGACGTGTCGGACAAGGTTTCGTTGGCCGTGCCGCAGCTGTACCGTCGTGGTATTGAGCGACTAGAGTGGACCCAGACCAAGTTTTGGTAAGTGATACAACGAAATAACCTCGAGGCACAGCGAACTAACTAAGGTGACAGGCTATACATGTTGGACGGTATTTACCAATCTGTTATGGTTTTCTTCATCCCTTACCTGCTTTTCGAGAACGGTACCTTTATCACCATGGATGGCCTCAATGTTGAGGATCGCGTCCGATTTGGAGCATACATTGCCCATCCCGCCGTTATCACCATCAACATGTACATTCTGATTAATACGTATCGATGGGATTGGCTGATGCTCCTCATCGTCGTTATCAGTGACGTCTTCATCTTCTTCTGGACCGGAATCTACACGTCCTTCACCTCTTCCGAGTACTTTTACGAGGCTGCTAACCAGGTATACCGAGAAGCGACATTCTGGGCGGTTTTCTTTATCGTACCGGTCATCTGCTTGTTCCCTCGATTTGCCATTAAGGCCCTTCAGAAGGTGTACTTTCCTTACGATGTCGATATTATCCGAGAGCAGGAGCGAATGGGTAAATTCTCGCACCTGTCGCCCAAGGACGACTCGGATGACGCTACTGTCGCCGATTCAAGAAGCAACAAGTCCAAGTCGTCCAACAGCTCCAAGTCCCGTAAGATTAAGCACGCCAACTATGGAAGCGTTGATGAGGACTTGCGGCCTATCTATCCGCCGTCTACAGCTACGCGAGCCACAACGTACAACCAACACAGCCAGAATGGCAGCGACTCGACGAACTACACCGGTCCTCGGATGTCGATCGAGGTGGCCATGGGTGCCAGTGGTGGCGGTGGCGGTGGTCATCAGGCGAGACCGTCCATCGATCGCGCTCGGCCATCATATGACCGCATGCGTGCATCGATGGACCGCGTCAGGCCGAGTTACGAGGCCAGCAGTGACTTCACATCGGCAGCGCGACTATCGCGCATCGAGTCAAGTCAGTCACAAGGAGGGCCCCGATTCCCACGGTTGCGCGGTCTCTCGCTTTCGAAAAGTGCCAACAACTAGGCACTTCTGATATATACCAAACAACGACGCTCCTTGTACATTACCCAAACTCACGACTGGTAACACACATCCGCCGAAATTCCTTTTGAGAGCCGTCATTTTTCTTGTTTTGATATCCCAGGCCCATTACGAGGCTATTGATGCACTTATGATCTGCACGAGCGATCTACGAGTGGCTTCTCCACCGCACCTGAAGGAGCTGCAAGCTCTGGCGTTCACATTTTACGAACGCACCATGCAAGGGAAGGGGTTGATTTGGTTGCTTAATCCCCATCGTTTTCTCGGGGAGTCTCTTGTCTTATACACACGCAGGGCGTTTTGAAAGGGGAAATGCAAAAGGTGACTTTGGTTTTTGTATGATCGACTGTTGGCACCTGCGCTACACTGCCATTATATTTTCTTATATCTCTTTTTCGTCTCGTCTTTTTTTTTTCTCTCGATTTCGCATATTAGAGCTGAGAAAGCGGCAAAACTCAATCATTATGAGAAGTGGTCTTTTCTTTGAGTGGAAAATCAGGGGGCAGGGGGGAGAGAGAAGAAGCGCCTTAAGAGGCGAAAGGATACAGGTGGAACTGTACATACGGCATTATAATAGCTTGTGCCCTTTTTATTTTTCATTTGCAGATTAAACAGGTCAACACGAAGATATAATTTCATGAGCATTCTCTCCCTCTTGATGCACGCATGTTGATATGGCAGTGATTGCCTTTTGAGCTTTGCAGCCTGGTTGCTACATGAGTGCTGGGTCCGAACCGGAGGACTGACGAGCCTGGGTTCGTTTTGAGTTGGGCAGGAGCGCTACGAAACCGGCGAGTCTTGCATGTGAGTGGGAAAGAGCGTGCAAAAAGATTTGTTGAGGCGGCAAGTCGAGTCTGGCAAGTTGCCCCTGATGTACGCCTCCACCAATACCGCCATAAGGATTCCGAATTGTGCATGAACATTGAAAAGCGTGCCAGGTTCGCCTTTGACGAATGTAAGTCGGCTCCATGTCCTCCTCCCTTGTCTCGCCAGTGGCTTACGCCGTGCTAGGCCGTCGTAATGACATTTTCAGGTACTTTGACGCTCAAAGAGAGGTATTGCCCGTTCCAAAGGGGAAGACCAAGATGCTTCCACACAGTTAAAAGATTATGGGTCCTGGGACCCTATGAGACCCGCTTGAGCTG
This sequence comes from Calonectria pteridis, assembly GCA_022837005.1. Classification (NCBI taxonomy): domain Eukaryota; kingdom Fungi; phylum Ascomycota; class Sordariomycetes; order Hypocreales; family Nectriaceae; genus Calonectria; species Calonectria pteridis. Next base: position 595,515 of record JAKZGU010001160.1, on the reverse strand, counting down.
TTCTGGAGCCGCGACGAGATCCAGTCTTGGTTTGACGGAGGCCAGAGAGGATTGGCTTCACAGTATCCGAGAACTGGCCAAGGGCAAGGGGTCATCGTCCTGAACGGGTTTACCGGCACCAAGAAGCTCGAGACGCTGCAACGGCTGGAGAAGAAACTGCTCTGTCACAAAGTTCACGTCATTGGCCATCGCTATTTTGTCATGCTGGCGCAGGCCCCGCACCCTGACGACGACTTCAGGCGAGACATGCTGGAGCGGAAGCTTCGCGGCGAACTCTTCAGAAACTTGCAAGAGCAGGTGGGAAACGGGCACACGCTCCTCATCACGGCATGTCTTACACGCGAGCAACAGGATCTGAGCACTTGCGAGGAGTATCTCATGCTCAGCGGTGACATAACCTGGATCGATGCCCGGCTCATGCCGGGGACCATTGGGCGCGGTAGTACTCATGCGGCCGGCACCGTCCCAGCCCCGATCTCTCAGTACCGTATGCCGGGATACAATCTCGTGCGGCCGCTCATGGACATCCCCCGACCAGGAGGCATCAAATATCGAGAGATCAATGCGAGTGGAACGCCGGAAGCCTGGGTGGACCAGATCCTGAATATTCTCTCCGGGCCACAGTTGCCTATCGAGATACCTTCACTCTCAGGTGTTGCTACGTGGGGTCACTATGGTGTATCTGACATCCCTTAGGGGATATTAGACTAGTGCTGTAGCGGATCAAGAAAGCATGTATAGCTTACAGTCCGTAGGGACGGCAAACTGGTTTTGGAGCGAACTAAGAGAGCATGTAAGGTATGCCGGTCCAGTCCATTGGTGGCTTAACCAACCATGGTGAGGTCTAGATAGAACAAAAAAGAAACCATTGTTTTCTCAAACATGTGCACTGCGTGTCTCGTCCTTTTTTTTTTTTTTTTTTTTTTGGCCCCGTGTTATGACTTGGATCCCTAAGAGACGGTCTAGCTAAGAAAACACCACCCGTGTACCGTGCAAAAATTGAGTGTGTTGAGTATGAAGTGGGCGATCTATTTTTTTTCTTTTTCTTTTCTCAGTGTATAATGGCGCACAACACGTTTCATCGTGTAACTGGCCTTTTTTGTTGGCCGAAAGCGGGGAACCGGGCATGCCTCCGAAGCACACTCGGTACAGCAGTAGGTGTATAAATGGCATTTTATAATCATCCAGGTTCTCACAGCCTTAAACATTTTTTTGACTTTTGTGGCAACAACGCTCGCACCAATCAAACACCCATGCTCTGACGACTGAGCTGAAAAAATTCTGAGACAGCTAAAGAAGAAAAAAAGGTGTTAACATCTGTTATCTATGTCATCATGACTGACCCCTTTCTGGGAGGAGGGGGGGATTCGTCGCTGCCGACGCAAGCCGGCGGTATGCGGGAGAAGAGAAAGAGAGGGGCCGACCGGGCGCGGGTGCGGGAACGAGAGGGACGGACGGATGCCCGTTGATGGATCCGGAGCACTAATGAAGCTAAGTTAGGGGAAGGGCCGGCGATTAAGGTAGTGTTTAGCAGCGAGGAAAATTAAAAGTCAATTTGTGTTAAGGATTACTTTTTAAATATGTTGTGTGTGTGTACATAGAATAGAGACAAAACATCCAAGACCCAAAAAAAAACTAAAAAAAAAAAACTACGGAGACAAAAAGTATCTAAGAAAGGTGCTGGGATCGGAGCCCCGCGCAGAGAAAGGAAGCTCGCTTCTCCAGCATGATGGAGACGGCGCTCAGGTACAGCACCTGGTCCGGGTACCACTTCTCCCGGCGCTCCTCCTCGTAGCCTCCTCCAACCTTGTAGCGCAGCTCGACGCTGACGGGGAGCGTCGTCAGGAGCACGAAGACGCAGACCCAGTCCTGCGGGAACTCGACCTCGTAGTAGGCGTCGGCTCGGAAGGTCTGGGGGCACCTCTGGGGGAGGGCGAGGCTCTTGACGCCCAGCTGTTGCTTGCACTGGGGGGAGGATTCGACCTGTTACAGAAGGGTTTTGTAAGTCAAAGAACGAGGGGATGACCACATGAGCAACAGCACGTGTGTAAGTCGAAGAACGGGGCGGGGAAGAGAGGGCATTGCTATGACAAGAAAGAAGAACGAAAGTGCAACAATGGGAACATACCTTTTCGCGGATAGTCTCGTACAATCTGATGCAAGGATCCGGGAGATTGTAGGTGTAAATGTTGTCAAAGACGTCTCCGCCACGGCTTGCTGGCCACGGGATGAGGGCCACAAGCTCGGCGGCGGCCATCTGGCGAGCCTCGCGAGCTTGGGCGCCCATGTTGAAGAAGCCATAGCGGCCGTCACGCTGCCTCTTTCGTTGCATCGATTGCTCCATGGCGCTGATATCCATCGTGTTTGGCAGTAGTGTCGTTGTGTTCTCTTGTTTGGTTGTTGGTTTCGTCAAACCAGGGAGAGGAAGAGGAGGAAGAAGAGGAAGAAGAAGAATCTATGATGATGGCCCTGGTATAACATCAATACAGGAGACAAGAGCATCGCGAGAGAGAGGAGGGGGAGCAGAGACCCTTTGAATCAAACCCCGCTTCCATCCTGTCTGAGAACAGAGGCAAGGAGCGCCTTAGGCAACGAAATATGATAGCCCATATTGCGGCCGCCGCTATGAGCTGATGTGTTTGTTGTGTTTTCTTTTTTTTTCTTTCTGACAGGGAGGTGTACTCGATGTACTTGGTGAACTTGGACGGTGGCTGGCTGTGCCTTGATTTCAGTAGAGCCACAACCTCTTTTTTTTTTTTTTTGCTTTTTGAGGCCATTAGACTGGAGAGGCGAGAATGTCACTGCCAAGCTGTGTTCTTGAGCTGTTTGTGTAGTCGACGCCGCGTAGTCGTCCGGTGACCTGTAGTGTTTGCTGGATGAGAGATGCCATCTGAAACCGTGCTACTTCCTGTCAAATAAGTACGCTGCCTCCTGTCAAGTAGGCGTAATGCTTCTTGTCAAAGTACGTGTGTTGCTTCCTGGTTGAGTACACGGTGTGATGAGTAAACAATGTGGTGGTGCTTGCCAATGCACTGTACAGCAGGTGCCCGTGACGCAACCACTTCCCCAGAGCCTAGAACGACCTTGTAGTGTGCACTTTCCAAACTATGAAAAAGCCACAGTTTGTTAGTTAGCGCCTGCATTATGCTTCAGCACCCTGTTCTTCAAGCTTTGCTGCTAGCTACCTACCCTGGCGGTGCGCACGTCCCTGGCACCCCCTCCCCGCCCGTCACTACACGGCATATCTCGCGAATCTCGACATCTCCCGGCGTTTCCCGCGTGAAACACCTCTCAACATGTTCGCGAGCCGGACTCGACGACGGACGGACGGACTCTAGAACCGTGTCACCCTGGTCATGACCAAAAGCCGGGTGATGTTTGCTCCGAGACAAGCTGTGGGGATGGTTCCACGTCGACTCAAACAAAGATTGATAAGCATATTAGGCGAGGATTTAGGTGGCGAGGGAAGCACGCGTGATGATTCATCTGGATCTGGGGAGGGAGCTGCACGTGAGGATTCACTTAGACTAATATACTGGGGAAACCACGTGACGAATAGCCAGAGAAGACGACTTCATTTGTACTGGCTCCGTTTAAAAAACAAAATAATTACATTGTAAATGATTACACTCAGAATCTAGACTAGAAAAGGAACTGGTGTAAAAAGAGTCTAAGCCAACTGGCTAGGAAACATCCTCTCCAAAGTCGCCGAAGCGCAAGGAAATCCAAGCTCAAAGTGAAGAAAGGCGGTTCCATTAGGGTTAGTGAACCGGTTCATGAAGACACAGCGAGTGAAGTTGATGCCCTGGGCGCGCTCCCTGAGGTAGATGGGGGAGGTGGTGATGCCGTAGGTCATCTCGTCGCCAAAGATGTCGCGGAGGGCTCTGGTGCTGCAGCCCTGAAGCTGGTCCACCAGAGCAACGCCCATGCCTGGCAGGACGAGCTCCCGAACCTCGCCGTTGGTCTCGAGGTGGGCGGCGAAGAGGAGCATGGCCAGGCGCTCGACCTTGTGCGGCAGGATCTCCAGGCTCATGATGCAGCGCATGATCTGGGTCACGATCTCGGGATGAAGTTTCATCGTGATGGAGGCCAGCATGATGTCATCCTTGGACGGGACACGCCTGATGCAGTTCCGGAGGTACTCGGGAAACAGCTCCAAGTTTCTGAGGTGGGTGCCCCAGTAGGTGCCGGGATTGATCATGGGCGGCACCGTGGCCCTGATGTTGAGCCGCGGCAGCGGATCAATAGGCGGAGAAGAGGGGCTGACATGCGCGGGGGAGAGATTGGCAGGCGGAGAAGAGAGGCTGAATATTTCAGAAACCTCGTGAAGAACTTGAGGAGATCGGCGGCTGGCTGTCGGGGATGACGGCCGGCGCTGACCCCTGCGCGAGCTCGGCCTCGAGGGCACGTCCATGGGAGGTAGGAAGTACCTGAGCCCTGGCGGCCCCGCGAACTCTGGCGGCCTTGAGAGCCCTGGCGGTCCCGAGAACTCCGACGGCCTTGAAAGCCATGGCGTTCCCGAAAGGTCTGGAGGCCTTGAAGGTTCTAACGGCCTCGAAGATTCTAACGGCTCTAACGGTCTTAAAGGCTGCAACGGCCTTGAAAGCCTTGACGGCCCCGAAAGCCCTGTGTTGTGTGAGTTAGCAATGTATAGGAGAGATGGTAGAGAGGAGGGGGTTGGCTTACGACGACGCTTGGGAGAAGAATAATCTCGGGAGGGAGGGGGAGGAGGCGGCACCATGACTCAAGGGAGCTTGGTGTAAGTCGGCAATATTACTGGAGGCATTGAATGATCAGGAAAGAAGATGAAGCTATGCGGCTGATGAGGGGAGGAATTGGAAAGGGACGGGAAAGGGACGGGAATGAGACGGAGGAGGAGAGGTTAATATAGGCAACGTGGATGGGGGGGAAGCATCTCGAGTCTGGACCAACGGCGGGGGGGGGGGGGGGGGGGGGGAGCAAAAAAAAAAAAAAAAAAAAAAAAAAAAAAAAAAAAAAAAAAAAAAAAAAAAAAAAAAAAAAAAAACCTTCGGCCATCAATATCTCCATCATCAGCTTTACCTTGTTGATGGCGGTGCTTTCTGAACATGTTCAAGAATTCAGGGTAGGAATATTTGTTGTTCATCGCGGTTGTACCTTTTAGTCTTCCCTCCCTGCAAAAGACAGGGACTACACGCAGGTCCCCGCAGCTCATCTGCCCAAGGTAGCGATCTAGGTCCGTTTAAGTTTAGGTACCTTTGACGTTGCCCAGGGGCCAGGCATAGTTAGATGCCAAGTGAATGCGCCTTGCTCAAGTATACTGGCATATAAATAAAGCACACAGCCACAACTGCCTGATCTTTTGTTGGAACCGGTTGGAGGCCTGCTTGTCCTTCTGTGTTTAAACAACCCGTCAATCACAAAACTGTGGCGACGACCGTGACACAGACTCGCATCGCAAGCGTCATCGATTCACAAACACCAATCTCACGCGTCCCTGGACTTCAACCAATCTCATCATCTCACCACAGCCTGCGTCCTCAAGCGGGGGATTTTTTTTTCTTCTTTCGCAGCATCAAGAAGCAATTTACCCGGCCATCGCAAATTCCAGCCTTAAAATGTGCTTTGGTAGTAAAGCCGACCAAGGCAACGAGCCTGCCGCACGGCCAGCACAGAGACCCTCGTCGTCTGACAAGAAGAGCAGCTACATGCCGCCGCAGTACAACTCAAGCCAGCCTTCGGGTGAGCCCAGCTACGCGCCTCCCGCAGGCCCTCCTCCTCCTCAGACACAGGCCGAGTACGCGCCGCCTTCAGGACCGCCCCCGGGACAGTCATCACAGCAGCAATATGCTCCCCCGCCAGGCCCTCCGCCGGGTCAATACGCTCCTCCTCCGGGACCGCCACCGGGTCAGTATGTCCCTCCCCCGGGGCCTCCTCCAGGAAAGCATGACTGGGAATCCGTTGTCCCCGACACGTCTCTATTCCCGCCGCCGCCGGCCATTTTCAGTGGTTTTGACAGGTCTCCAACCAGCAACGCTACCGAGGAGGAAGCTGAAGCTGGCGAAGAATGGTGTGCGCAGTATCCCCTGACGCAGCCTCTGGTGCTTGACCCTATCGCCAAGAATGCGCTTCAGACGGGCAACATTCGCCTCATGCAGCCCGTCGGTTTCAACGGGAACCTGAGCTGGCTCAGCCCTGGTCGATGGGATGGCTACACGGCCAAGAACTCGCCTGACCGCTGCATCATCGGCTACCCGCCGCTCTACTCGGTCACTGAGCACGACCCCATCCGGACCGGCCAGCCCAAGACCATCTACTACGAGCTCCAGCTGCGCTCCGACAGCCCTACCGTCTTCGTGGGCCTCGGCTTCACGGCATTGCCTTATCCGTCCTTCCGCATGCCCGGCTGGCACCGCGGCAGCCTGGCTGTCCACGGTGACGACGGACACAAGTACATCAACGACCGATGGGGTGGCAAGACGTTCACCAGCGAGTTTCGCCGCGGTCACACGTATGGTATCGGCATGACGTTCCGCCACGTCGGTCAGTCCAAGCCCCAGGTTGACATCTTCTTTACTCACAACGGTACCCTGACGGGCGGTTGGGCTTTGCACGAGGAGACGGATGCTGAGCAGGATCTCCCCGTGACAGGACTCGAGGGCTTCCATGATTTGAGCTGTGCTATTGGAACGTATGACGGTGTGAGGTTCGAGGTCAACTTTGATCCGCCAAAGTGGTTATATAACCCCTATCAGGTTTAATCGTCGAAGGGATTAAGCGAGTGTGAGTGAAAAGGTGGTAATACGGGACTGACGTGCTGGAACTTGCTATTTGACTTGATTAATTGTTCTTTTCCGGGGCCAAAACCGCACTCTGTTGATACACTTTCTACTAAGTTGTACATAATCAAAGTATCTCATTCAGAGATATCATCTTCTTCCCAGGGACATATGGGCAAGGAGAGTTCTTGCAATTAGGGCCATCGGGACATCCCAATCTTCTCCAATCTCCTGGCTCATGACCGCGATGTGAAGTCTTACTGGACAGTGGCAGTTCATGAACCGAACAGTCCAATTTCCTTCAGAAACAATGGCGTTTGGGAGACAGCATGTACCCTTAGGCGAAGGAAGTTTGTTTGGACCTGTGATTCCCTGTGCGCTCGTTTTCTCCTGAGGTGTTCCAGGTATGACATCCCCAAGGTCTGCAAAATAGGCCATGCCCTTTGCCTGTGTTCGCATTATGTCTACTAGTCGACACTTGGGCCCTTTTCTGGCCTCCTTAGGGTTCAATAACGAGTTGATGGGTATGATGGAGGCAGCGTTTGCTGCTTTCTTCGGTGGAAGATGACGAGAAGGTGTGGTTGGCCTGGTCCATCCCAAGCTCGGACAGCATGATCCGGGTGTTTTGATTGAGGCGGGCATTTGAATCGTATAGCAAACTCGGGGAGGGAGAGTAATCTGGAGCAGCGGACCGTGATAAGTAGATATTGATAGGGCACAGCGACTGGACTGGTTCAGGTGGAAGTACTTCTCGCGGATGTGAGGAGAAAAGTAACTGGTGGGATTGCTCGCCACGTCGGATTGCTCGGGGAGAGTGAGCTGAATAGTATCTCCTCGTGGCAGATGTAGAAGAGCAGAGACGACATTGAATGACTGGCGCGTGTTAATGGTGTGCGTGTAAGTTGACCTGAGCAAGGGACCCAAGACTATACCATCAAAGGGGGGCCTTCTACGATAGAAAACTCCTCAGCTGGACCATAGTCGCCTTGCATGCAGGCGCTCTGCAGAGCTCGGACGATTGTGCACGTGCGAGGATGGGGATAATCGTAGTAGTCGACGTGCTCCCAGGCGCAGGGTTCCCAAAAGGATCGATCGAGATCCCATCTCGACAAGGAGAGGGTCTGGGTGCCGCCATTGGCGTCGCTTGCCTGTGCCTGGAGAAGCGAAGCAAAACGAGGGGTCGCGACGGGCGTTGGAGGCAGCGAGGCCATTAGAGATGGAGAAGAAATACAATAAAGGGATAGTTAGGTGTCGTGGATACGGGGTCGGGTCCACATTGTATGGAGAAAGAGAGAGAGGGAGAAGGAGAGAGGGAAGGAGTAGAGGATGGCTTCACATGAATGCCTTGGACAGGCCTTTACAACGGGGCCACAGGAACGGGGCAGGGTTTTATTTGTTTACTCTTTATTTCTCACAGCAGAAAAAAGGGTGGGCAGCATGCAGAAGAGGAGAGAGGCGAGAGACGAGAGAACAGAGAGGCCTGAGAGGAGGGGCCAAAGTGAAGGAGAGGGGTGACGGGTGGGCAGCCGGCGGCAGAGTTGCACGGAGCGGAGCGAGGTTGGCATTTGCATTTTGCAGATGGCATGCATTTCTCAGCGAGGATGTCTGGCCAAATCAGGCTCGGATGGAGACTGTGACGAGAGATGAGGCGCAAACCAGGGCTGACGATAGGTCTGGCGCGAGAAGCCGATGGGATAGAGGCAAGGGTGCGGCGTGGAGGAGCTGGGGTGTGGGGCCGGGCAGCGGGACGGCGGCAGTTGGCAAACCGGGCGCGGGTGATGGCATGGGATGGAACCTTCTATTCTGGTGCACCTCCGTGTATTCTGTATAAGAAGAGAGGCCAAAAATAGTTGATGACTGTAAAAATATCATAAACTAGCATGCAATGTTTGATTGGAGACTAAGGGTATCATCATTATTTCGTTTTGTTTTCCATCCAACTTATCCCCCAACTACTCCATCCTGCACACCCTCCAGTGGGCACGACACCACCCTAATGCACATAACGGGGCACGCTGTTGCACAACAGCATCGGTGAGGCCCTCCTCTGGTCTTGGGTTGAGCAATCCAGCGTTTGATTTGCGGGAAAATGAGCGCTGAGAACTTTTAGAGTATCCTGTAAATTAAATAAAAAAAAATACGACATGAAATAGAAATAGAAATAGAAATTAAAATAGGAATAAAAATAGGAGAAGCCAAAACAAAACAAAAACAAATTTGTGTATTGTACAACACACCGCTAGCCACCCTACTTCAAACGTTCGCTGCTCCTTTGAGGCCTGCCCCAGACGGGCACATGTTCAGGCGACCAACCCCCTAGCGCGCCCGTTTGCCCTCCCGCTTAGCTGCAACCCCACCATCCACCAAGCTTCAGCCTTGGGCCCCGTCGCGCTCTCTTACAGCCGCGCAAGACATGCTCTGCCCCAAACTCCATTTCGCCCACACACAATCATGATGGAGGTTGACAGCGACAATGGCCTTCTCGGACGGGTCGCGTTGGGCGCCCTGGTCGAAGAGTGAGTTCCTGCCTGCTTTCGCGTCCAAATCTCTTGCGCCATCCTCTCTGACTATGCTCATGACAGAAACGACTGGCCCGACTTGCGCAGCGACATGATCGCGCGACTCGACAAGGCAAGTCTCCCCCGTGCAACGTCCGCTCGCAATATGACGTGCCTTCTAACCATTGTTCTTTTCTTCTTCGCGAGCAGATTGCGCACAACGAGTTTCCCATCCCCAAGCTTCCTCCTCCCCCGGCCGCCGCTCCCCAGACCACCTCCGAATCCCGAGCCTCTCCCCTTCCCTCGTCACCGCTCGGCCAGTCGTCCCAGGAGGCCGGCAAAGAGAATGCGACAGCCGAATCGAAAGCGCCTGCTGAGGCCGCTGAGGCTGGCGCTCTCCCAAAGCAGATTGCTGACATGTTGACGGGAATCATTACCCATCTCGAGCGGTTCAACTCGTACCCGCCGCACACCATCCAGCGACTTGCCGAGCTGGTTCTCCAGCCCCGTGCGCACTACAAGGCGCTGGCAGCTTATCTGCATGCCGTGGACAGAGTTGTGCAGGTGACTTCTGGAATTAACACGTACCCTCTGCCCCCAGCCATCCCAGACATGTCCTCGATGCACCTGAATGGGGAAGATGCGAAGGATCCCGCTGTGTCTGTCGCCTGGAGCAACCCCACCACGGCTGCTCTCGGCACGGATGAAGCCCTAGGAGGCGCTCTCCTGACGCCCATCCCATGGCTAACGAGAAGGAGTCCGGATAGCAACAACGACACACCCGGTGCGCAGATTCACAGCGAGAGTACGGAGACCATTGACGGTCCCAACGGCATGGGCAGCATTGAAACGGTCTCTGTCAGCGTCAACGGTGTCCCGTCAACTGGCCACACCAGGGGCGTGACGCAAGGTGAGCTTCTTCGACAGGAGCAGCGAGCAGGAGTTGTCCCAGTGAGCCAACTTTCACGAGCCCAGGACGTTCTCACCGAGGAGGAGCGTGCTCACATGGCGGAAGACGAAGAAGGGGCATCGCGGGAGGATGAGGAAGAGGTACCTCACGCAAGAGGGCCGGAAGAGATTGGCGTCGGCGACACAGGCCCCCAGGCTGGGTCAGCAAATTTCAACGGCGAAGGCAGTCTCGAGATGCAAGACATTGACGTCGAGGCTGCTGTGGGACGAAAGCACGAGGATGACGAGGGCGAGACCAAGGCGGAGGCGTCTGCCGACGAAAGCAGCGAGGCCAAGAGTCCTGGCGCGGAGAGCATAGGAACAAAACGCGAGGCAGATCAGGATCTGGAGGGCGAGACATCAAAGAAGGCCAAGGAGGAGGATGAGAACGGCGACGGTGCCGAGCCAGAGGGCGCAGAAAAGAGCGAGGAGAAGGAAGCGGCATCCTCATCGGAGGCAAAGCCAGAAGAGAACACTGGTGATAAGATGGACACGGAGTAAACAAGAGGGTTCACGATAAGACTGCATGATACCACGAGCCGGAATTTGGGAATTGTACCACCAGTAGATTCACTTGGAATTACTAGAAATGCCAACTTGGGAGTTTTCCTCTGAAATATTTGTTATTAGATTGAGATTTTCTGGGACGGATATGTGTGATTTGGAGCAGATGAAGAGATGTATCATTGGGACGACTGGTGAACTGTTGCTCCAAGCTGGTGTGCGTGGTTACGATCTGAAAGGATTGGGAACAACAACATTGTATTGCGTCATCGCTATGCTATGGCTTAAAATAAAAACCACTTTATATATCTTCAATGTCTCTATTAATTAACATGGTGGCTTTGACGAGCAAGCGAATAGATGAAATCACACTGTATCAAGGTGTGACTGCACTAATTGGTCTGATAAAGGGTCCGCCCCAACTCGCCGCTATGGGCGTGTTGAGATACGGGTCGACGAGCTAGAACGACAGGATATCCTGACAGGAAGACGGCGCGAAGGATGGATTGAACACAGACCATGAAGAGACACGAGACCCAGTCCGAATAGGGCAATTTTCATCCACGTCTTCCCGCAGACGCGAGACAGACGAGTGGCTGCCAGCGCATGGAAGAGGCGTTGCCTGGGTGAATTAGCGCCAATTTTATGTTGACATGGACGAAACACACGGCCCACCCGCAGCATACTAACGCATCCGACAGTGTATTTACACCAACAGCCCTGCTGCAACACAACCACCTGCAGGCAACCCCTCCACACCGCCAGGATTGAGGTCCGAAACCTTTTCTCTTTAAGACCGAGGCCCTGGATTTGCATTCTTCTTCTATCGTACTGACAGCCAGCGGCCGACTTCGTCTCGCGGACCCAGACGTAAACACCACCTCACTCCAACCCCGCCTACCCAGGCCGACACCTCTCACAGCCGCCCACCGTGGCTTACCAACGACAGACTCGCTCCGAGCGAGAGGGCAGCCGGATAGCGATGGGCTCTGGCCTTCGCACCGTTGCTGGAACCCGCCCCGGAGTCCGACAGGGCACGAGGACCTCGACTCGATATGCCTCCTCCATCGCGTCGCGCATCGATCGCGCCGGCGCCGTCTCCCCCTCCGAGTCCATCGCCTCCACAGCCACCACCGGCACGAAGCGCAAGGAGCGCGAGTTTGACTTGGACCCCCACGCCGAAGAGACCAACATCAATGTCGTCGTGCGGTGTCGCGGCCGCAACGAGCGCGAGATTCGCGAGAACAGCAATGTTGTCGTCAACTGCGACGCCACAAAAGGAAAGGTCGTCGAGCTCTCGATGGGCCCCAATGCGCTGAGCAACCGATCGTACAACTTTGATCGCGTCTTCTCCCCGGCTGCCGATCAGCAAAGGGTCTTTGATGACACTGTCAAGCCAATCCTCGACGAGGTGAGCTTCGGATCCTGTGCGCCCCTCTCTGCTGCGCCTTTGCTAACATGCCTGATAAACAGATGCTTGCCGGATACAACTGCACAATTTTTGCTTATGGCCAAACAGGCACCGGAAAGACATACACCATGTCTGGTGATATGACCGACACACTGGGTATGCTGTCCGACGACGCTGGTATCATTCCCCGCGTTCTTGACCAGCTGTTCAAGAAGCTCGAGCTCGAGGAGGCCGAGAGCACAATCAAGTGCTCCTTTATCGAACTTTACAACGAAGAACTCAAGGATTTGCTGGCCGTGGACGAGACCGTGAAGCTGAAGATTTACGACGACACATCCCGACGCGGTCACTCAAGCACAGTCGTGCAAGGCATGGAGGAGAAGCACATCAAGAACGCCACGGAAGGTATCAAGGTGCTCCAGGATGGCAGCTTGAAGCGTCAGGTCGCGGCCACCAAGTGCAACGACCTCAGTTCCCGTTCCCACACCGTCTTCACCATCACAGCATACGTTAAGAAGCCTAATGAGGATGGTGTTGAGGCCCTCGTGAGCGCTGGAAAGCTGAACCTTGTCGATTTGGCTGGCAGCGAGAACATTCAGCGATCCGGAGCCGAGAACAAGCGAGCTGCTGAGGCTGGTCTCATTAACAAGTCTTTGCTGACGCTTGGCCGAGTCATCAACGCCCTGGTCGACAAGAGTGCACACATTCCTTACCGAGAGTCCAAGTTGACTCGTCTGCTGCAGGACTCTCTTGGAGGCAGGACCAAAACATGCATCATCGCCACCATTTCCCCTGCCAAAAGCAACCTGGAAGAGACTATTTCCACGCTCGACTACGCCTTCCGAGCCAAGAACATCAAGAACAAGCCTCAATTGAACCCCATGATTGAGAAGAGGACGCTCCTCCGCGAGTTTACCAACGAGATTGAAAAGCTGAAGAGCGAGTTGATTTCAACGCGACAGCGCAATGGAGTGTACCTGTCCAACGAAGTGTATGAGGAGATGACAGCTCAGAGCGAATCCCGCCGTATTGTCACCGAGGAACAGGCCGCTAAAATTGACACGCTGGAGAACAACCTGCGAAACAAGGTCAGGGAGCTTCTTAACCTCACATCTACATTCATGGGCCTCAAGAAGGACCACGAGGGCACCAAGATGGAGCTCGACGAGACCAAGGAGGTTCTGGACCAGACCGAAATCGTCTTGTCAGCCACAAGGAAGACTCTGGCCGAGGAGACTCAGCTGAGAAAGGCGCACCAGAAGACGGAGACCAAACTGACCAAGATTGGTGGCGAGCTCATTAACAAGCTCCACAAGACTGTGAAAGATGTTGATAGTCTTCATGCGAAGAATAGGCGCAAGTCGGACCTGCAATCCATCAACCGGGCAGCCTGGGGCACGTCCCAGGACCAAGTCAGCGATGTTACGAGCATGGTCGAACGCCGGATCCAGGAATTCCAGGAGGAGCAGCTTGACCACATTACTACCGTCTCCCGAAGAATGGCTGAGTTTGTTGACGAGGAGCTGGGCAAGCTGTCTACGACGCAGACATTCCTCGACGAGCATCTTGGGAGCTTTAACGAGTCCAAGCAGCAACTTCTCAGCGGGAAGCAGCAGTCCAAGGATGACATGGACAAGGTTCTGGAAGAAATCAAGGATGTTCGCGATACCGTCAAGGAACGAATGGGCGAGAGCCTCCAAGCCATCTCTCACTCTGCAGAGAGGATAGCCGCCGACATGCTGAATGAGATGACTACATTCCACAGTCAGGTAAGTGGTTTAACGCCCTTTACAATCACTTCTTGTTCAAGACTAACAGGGAGCAGCTCCACAACTCTTACAGCACCCTTGGCAAAGACTGCAAAACGGTATTTGAGGATCTTGTCAAGCATATTGCTGACCAACGTGCTGAGTGCGACGCCCTGAAGCGCCAGCTCCACGCTGCCACCAACACCATTGTGCTCCAGAATGCTAGCATTTCCACACGCATCCAGGAAGCTCTGCAAGAAGAGCGCCGACAAGCTGCTGAGGACAGGCAAAACCTCGCTGCCCAGATTGCCGGCTTGATCAACACACAGGCTGAGACCCAGGAGGCGCGCATCGTCGAAAGGGCGTCCCAGGTCCAGAAGAGTCTAGCCGAGTCTAACGTGTCTCTCGAAGAGGCCATGTCTCGATACAGCCAGGGCATGGAGTCTTGGGACCAGAAGGAAGGTGATCTCATGGATGAGGTTAAGAAGTCCCGCGATCAGCTCAAGACCAAGCTCAAGGACGACTGGAACTCTGCCAACGAGCTCAGCACTTCCATCCAGGCCACAGCCAAGTCGGTGCACGCCGAGACGGTTCGTGTTGTGGATGAGCAAGTCAAGGATCTCGACGTCCAGATGGTGGCTCTCGACGATTTTGTTACTCGTGCCAAGTCTGAAAACGCCAACCACCACGAGACCCATAGCCAGTCTGTCCAGGCCTTGTCCAACACGGTCGAGGAGTCGTTTGGCAACATTTCGGCTCACTTCAAGACGACGTTTGGTCGCGTCAAGAACCTGGGCGAGGTGATGGACTCGGATTTCAACGAGCAGCTCGACCAGCTTGAGCCTCTCGAGGAGCAGCTCTGTCAGCCCCTAAGCAACCTGCGCGACAACATCGGAGGCACAAACCTGCAGGAGTACCAGCCTACTGGCCAGACTCCAGCCAGAGTGCAATACCACTTCCCCACCGAGCTGCCGCGAACCGAAGATCACGACCTCATCATCGCCCGTGTCGACGAGCCGGCCACGCCATGCAAGGACGACCACGACAGGGACACGACCATTGTCTTTGCCGACCTCGAGCATAAGATGATGACATCCCCCGCTCGCCCGCCGCCTCGTGCTTCCAACGCCAGCGCCCCTGATCATGGCAGCGGCGCGGACCTGCTGGGCTTGAGCCTCCGCGAAGTCAACCCCAACGTCACTGGCAACCTCACCACCAGCTGCATTGGCTTTGACCCTCGTGCTAGCATCGTGTCCATGCCGCCTGAGCGTACTATGCCGCTGCTTAAGCGGAGCACCCGTTCTACGCGCAACGCAAAGAAGAATATCGCTGCGAGTGTCGTCAGCGAGGGCACCGAGAACCTTCTCCTGACTGATTTGAGCCAGAGCGCTTCAAGGAGGAAAAGCCCTCGCTTGAATTAGACAAGGTCTTTAAGGTGATGGGTTTTTTTGTTTTGTTTTGGGCAGCAGACCTGTGGTCGCTGTTCAAACACGATGTATATGCAAAACGTCTTTAGTTTATAATGAACACTGGTGGAGAACTGGGTATGCATGACTATAGCTAGGCGTTTGGGCAGGACACGGTTCAAGAGACGGCTTTTGTGGTTCTATTCGTTGAACAGGGACGGCGGTTACTTTTCTTTAGATGGCAGGGTTACTTGAGCATTTTGATACCCTTTGGCTTTGAGACGAACAACTGAATACACATTCTTACATTTCACACATGCGCGATCCATTGAAGGTTTTGGAGTGTTGTTTATCGCGCCCTACTAGAAGTGAGTTGATGTGGTGTTTATTCGTAGATTCACTCGCTGTCAACTTTATCCATATAATTTATCTATTGATCTATCTATATATGTGTGTGTGTATATTCGAAATACTTGGTTACTAGGAGGATTCATCCCTTTCCACGCTCGTCGCCCGACTTGCCGTCTTGGATCTCTGTCCGTAAGCCCTCTTCCTCTTTCTAATCATGGTGTCTTCTCCTCTCCAGCCCCGCGCAGGCACAATGGGCCGCAGGAAGCCATCGACGTGGACAGCGCCCACCAGCTCGTCGTCGCTGTCCACGTCCTCGGTCCTGCCCTGGTGCACAAGCTCTAGGTGTCGTCGCAGGTTTGCCTTGCGGGAGAAACCCTGGGCGGCGCGGTCGCACGAGGGCACGGGGCAGAAGACGAGGCCGCCGGCGGACCTCGAGCGGGATCCCGAGCGGGATCGGGGAGATTTGGGCGCCGGCCCGGGGGATTGCGTTCGGGAGAGGCGCCCGCGGAAGGACTCGGGGCTGGCGCGGTCGAGGCTCGAGGCCCTGGAGCGGGCAAGCGAGGCCTGGCGGGAGGCAACGCGGCGCTGGACGAGGTCGGCCTCGTCGTCGCTCTCGTCGTCGGCGTCGGATGGCGACGAGAGCCGGATGGGTTGCGGGCGGTATTCGACCGTCTCCATGCCGCCTCCGCTGGCCGAGGCCGGCGCCTCGTTGAGCTTTCTGAGCACCATGCCCTCGCCGAACAGGTCCGCACAGCGCCTTGTGGCCCTCGCGACAACGTCGCCTGAGAAGCCTGCGAGGGCGGCCGCCCCGAGCACGTCGCTCCAGTCGCGGAGACCCCATCGAGCGAGCTTCTTCTGGTTCGCTCCGCCGGCCCCTTCGTCGCCGGTTTCTTCCGTCTGCGAGGCTTTCCGCGCGCGCGAGAGGGAGCGCTCACGCTCAATGGCCTCGTCGCCTTTGCGCAGCCATTCCTCAAATGCAGCGTCCTTGTCCTTGGGCGTGGTAGGCAGTCGGCGGTGAGACTGGCGGGCCACGCGCTGCACCATCTCGTCGTGGGTTTCTCCCTCTTCCGGGACATGAATCTTGCCCGGCCGGCCCCGTTTTCTGCGAGGAGTTGTCGTCGTGGGGTCTGCATCTGTGGTATCTCCGTCCGTCACACCTCCTGGCTGCTTCCTGGGCCGACCTCGTGGTCGCTTCCCGCCGGCCTGGCTGTCCGACTCTTCTTCGGTCGAAGAGTCGGACAGGCATGTCACTCCAGACACTCGCGATTTGTTTAGAATAGAAAGCGTGGCATCCAGCTGTGCCAAGATGTGCCGAACTGAAGGGCGTAGTAAGCTGTAAGAAAGGTCGTCATTTGATGACACTACTGGCTCGTAGGTTTTGGCCGGTTGCCGTAGTCGTTTTGCTGCAGGTTCATTTGCATCAGTCATCTCTTCGTCCTCCTCTTTTGCTCCAGGGTCGGCAGATGACTCTCGAGATAACGGTATGCCCACCTGCTCTTCTCCCTCTTCTGGAGCAGGTGTCTCAATGGATGAACGTGCCATTCTGGCCTTTCTCCGGCGGAAGCGTCGTGTAGCAGTTCGCAATATGGTTGCGGACAGCTCCTCCTCCAGCTCGGTGCTAGGAAGTGCTTGGTCCTGCCTCCGAAACGTGAAGCCCTCATCTTCATCATGCTGGCTGTTGACAAGGCGGGACTTTGGCACTTGCCTGTGCTTGAGCGGCCATGCGGTCCAGAGTTTTGGCGGTACCCAAACCCCTTGTTGGCCGTTTTCCTAATGGGACTCTTAGTATTTTTTTCTCTATATTTCAATAGCTGAGATAAGAAAAAAAAGTTCTGCGGCTTCTTTGGGAATCTAGCAGTGTTGTCATGTGCCCACCAACTCACCAACTGCATCGCCAGGTCCTGGGCGGTGGCAGGGTTCCGGCCATGTCGCTTCAGCGCGAAAGCGTTATAGAGATGCACCGCTAGATCCCGGTCCTGTATCTGCTTCATCGACTGCCAAAGCAGGCGATCTTCTTCCGTAAGAGTGCGCCATGAAGACTTGGGTCCTGTCCAGCGGTTTGGCCGGTGCTGGTGGAGGTCCTCAGATGCAATCGACGCGATCTCATCGCTGTCTAGCTCCCAGTTTCCTGAGCTTGCCTCCATTTTTCAACAAGGCCAGAGACTAAGATTGGAGCTAAATTGACGTGAGCTGACTCCTTCTTTTTCACCGTCGCATATTGGGTCGTATTTTCACTTATTGTCGTACTTGCGCATCATTCGTTGTTGGTGTAAGAGTTACGAAGCGGTGCCAGGGTCCGCTTGAAAAAAATGCGAGCTAGCCACCCAGTAAAATTCTGTACTCTACAATGCGCACTGCCCAACTACCAGTCGATATTATCAAGACACAACAGGATATACTCGTTCCATCGCATGTAAATTGAATATGTCTATCTGAATGGTATAAACAAACCTTTACGCCTTGTTTTTGCCCTTCTTCGCCTGTTCCTTTTCAAACCTTCTCCTCTTGGCCCGCAGCTTTTGGTCCTCGGCGCTCTTCTTGTTATTAGTGTAAACCATCTGCTCGTACAGCTTGCGCTTCTTCTTGCTCAACATGCCCTTGGCACGGTCTAGCTCCTCGGCCTCTTCACGAGCCTTCTTGTTCAGCGCCTTGCGGGCATCCTCCTTGGCCTTGGCCTTGGAGTTTGTCGCCTTGGATTTCACTGACGCACCAGTCAACTCGGCCTCGAGTTCCTGTTGTCGCTGCTCTGCCTCATCCTCCTCCTCCTCATCTTCTTCCTCATCCGCCGAGAAGCCTCCAAACTCATCATCCTTCTTGTCCTCATCCTCATCCTCGTCAGAATCGGCCACATCCATACCCTCAACTGTCTCGTCGATGTCCTTGACAGCAAGGTCTCCGTCTTCGTCCTCGCTCTGAGCCTCAAGAGCCTCGTCCTCGGGCTGCTGCTCCTCCAGAGGAACTGTAGGATCGTAGGCGCCCTGGACCTGCTTCACGAAGGGGCTCAGGTGAGGGGGGAGAGCAGCGCCAGGGGCATATGCGTAGGCCTGCTTCAGCTCACCATCGTTGATGCTGTCCCATACCCATTGAGGCTGAATGTACACTCGCCCAGGGACGCGCATGTTAGCTGCCAACTTCTGGCTCGTCTGGTTGTCCTCGCCGTCGCCCTCTTCCGCAACAGCAGCCTGAATGGGAGGACGGTCGACAATGTGGTGGGTGATGGAAGGATCCAGTTCGTTGGTGGTGAAAGCACCATCACCAAGAACTGCGTCCCAGCCAACGCGCTTGCAGCCAAAGGCTTTGAGGAGAAACTCTAGTGGCTGTCGAGGAGTTTCACGGGAGAGGTAAAAGGTGAGGTTGGAGAATAGAGCACCGGTACTGTTTCCGGCAGCAGAGGGCTGAGGAAGGATATCGCCGCCGGGGGCAGCAGGCTCAAACTTGTCAATGGCGGCGGTATTCTCATCGTCACCATCGGCCTGGTTATCAGTTGCCGATGTTGATTCCTCATCGGCATCGCTTGATTTGAGCTTCTTGAGAACTTTGTTGACAGCAGCCTGCGTCTTGGGATCGGGCTTGTGCTCGGTGTCCTCCAATTGCTTCTGCTCTTGGACACCGACGAGAGTCTTGCCCTCGAGGGTGAAGGCACCAAGCTCGGCAGCGTTGTCGTCCTTGGCCTGGTCGAACTTGGGGGGGTACTTGAGTCCAATTGAAGTGTATAGTCTGAAGTTGATGAAGCCCAAGAGGGTCATGTAAAACTCGACAAAAGTGCCCATGATTCTGAAGTCGACGTCGCCAACAACTCTCTGGTTGAATCGGTAAGGTACCAGCCAAAGAATATCCTCTCCCTGGATGTTGGCCTGGTAGTAGATACCCTTGATTGACAAGAACGACTTGGTGATGCTCTGCGACACAATCAAGTAGTGTTGGAACTCGAGGCAGAGTCGCTCGCAGCGAGCGATCATCTTGGCAGGGACCATGGAGGTAGAGGGGAGGTTGGCGAAGAGGAAGAGCATTGACAGACAGTCGTCGAGGTCGCGCAGGGCATCCACAAAGGTCGGGTAGCGCTCGCGAATAACATGGTCGAGTGTGTATCGGGGCTTGCCAGTTTTTTCGGGTCGCGCAGCGTTGCCTTCGAAACGAGCGGCATCAGAAACATCGCCGCGGCCGAGGGCACGGGAGATCTTCTTCTCGAGAACCTTTTGGTCGCGGAACCTCTGAAGCAGGGGCTCGTGAAGGAGGTACTGGATGTCCTTGGCGAAGTAAAAGGTGGTAGAGTTGGTCGACGACTTGGAGACCTTCTTCCTGCTTCGGGGCTCACGAGGGTAGATTCCCTTCCAGATGCATAGCTTGCGAAAGTCTGGGAGGCTGATTTGGAGTTTTCGAATGGCCTGGTTTCGGGTCACGTAGTTCTTGGCCGCTCCGGCCTGGCCCTTCTTCTTTACCCGAGCCATTGTCGCAAGTTGAAGCCTTTTTGGTTGTTGTCTTCTTTGCGCAATGAATCGGCGGGGCACTTTTTTTCCCAGCCAGCGCTCGATATCAACTTTTTTTTTTCCAACTTGATTTTTTTTACTGCCAGGCGGTGAAAAGTGTGGGGACGACCAGTCTAATCCTCTTGCGGAAGGGTTCCCATCGGGGGTCCAGTGGGCCACAGCGAGTGCTTAGTGGACTTACAGGGCACCACGGTGACTTTTCCGGTCCACCTCGCCGCACCTTACAGCGCCTCGGTGAGGGTGCTTCAGTGGCAGCTCTAAGTGGTTCCTGATTTCAGGCAGGGGTGGTCCGACGCCGCACGCCGATTCGCCGGCGGAGCTCAATGTGGCCACAGGTACGGAGTAGCTTTAGACTCCACGTCTCCCGTCGCGACGTTGCGATTGCGACTGACCTCAACTCGGTCCCAAGCATGCCATGTCTAGCACCATGACATTGCGAGGCAAAGCCAGCGTCTACGCCGGCGCTGCCCTCCTACGGCTCGCTCTTTTTCTTGCATTTCCCGGTCTACCCGACCTTCTCACCGGCCGCGTTGAAATCTCGACGCCCGTCACCAGCTTCAAGAGATGTACGAACCTGTGCCCTCCCCTCCTCCACACCCCAACCCTGCTCCATGACGAGCAAGTAGAGCCCACCACAGCTAACGTTGGATCCCAATTGCAGTGCAGGAGGGTTTGTTCCTCTACACCAACAACGTCTCCCCCTACGATGGCGGCGTCTACCACCAGGCCCCGCTACTCCTCCCCTTGTTCTCGCTCCTCCCGGACGTCAAGGCCTGGCCCATCTTCACCCATGTCCTGTACATCGTTGTCGACCTCCTGAGCGCCGATGCCCTGTATAAGATTGCCAAATCTGGTGAGGCTGGAAGCTCGAGACTTTACACCTCCCCGCGCCGAGCGAAGAGGTGGTGCGGAGTTGTGGTTGCTGCGGCGTAAGAAGAGCCCCCGCTCCTCAAGATGACTTCGATTGACGACCATGTTAACACATCACAGGTTCCTCTTCAACCCATACACCATCGCTACCTGCATAGGTCGCTCAACCGGCGTATTTACAACATGCGCGATTCTCCAGGCCATCGCCAAAGCCATCCAGGGCTCTTCCTTGAACGCCATGGTTGCCATCTCGTTTGCATCCTATCTCTCCATGTACCCAATCCTCCTCCTCCCGCCTCTTGTTCTCCTCGCCTACGACCGTCAGCCTGAGAAGCGTCGAATCTCTTCGACGATCCAATTCGCTGCCAAAAATGTTGCAGTCGCGGCGGGATGCATTTCCGTCCTGCTTGGTATGTCGTTCGTGCTCGCCGGTAACTCGTGGGAGTTCCTCGCGCGCACCTACGGCATCCAGCTCACCCTTTCGGATCTGACGCCCAATGTTGGCCTCTGGTGGTACTTTTTTATTGAAATGTTCGATTCGTTCCGCGCATTCTTCCTCGGCGTCTTCTGGCTTCACCTCGCCTCCTATCCTCCAGCGCTGTGCATCCGCATCCGCCCCCAACCCCTGGCCGTCCTAACCATCCTACTCGGCACCTTTTCTATCTTCAAGCCGTACCCGTCCACCGCCGATGCCAGCCTCTTCCTGGCCATGATTCCTCTGTTCCGCCACCTGTTTCCCCTCATGCGCTACACCTTCGTCGCCACCTCGACCCTTCTTTACGCCTCGTTCCTCGGGCCGGCCTTTTACCACCTCTGGATCTACGCCGGCAGTGGCAATGCCAACTTCTTCTACGCCATCACGTTGGTGTGGAGCCTGGGCCAGAGTCTGCTGGTGACAGACTTGACTTTCGCCTTGTTGAGAGACGAGTGGGAGATTGACAGGCCCGAGATGATCGGTAAGGAGATTCGACAAATTTAGAGCCCTCTCACAAGCGAACCATGCAGGATATATATCCAGATATCCGTGTATTCTAGGAATGCTTCACGCATACTGCAACGTGTAAAAGACCAGACTTAGATATTACAGTTTAGTAAAATGATTTCATTAATAGCGTCATCATCCCACATCTAATTTTTTTCGGCGATTTTCCTGCGCAGATACAGTTTACAGTGATGTTACAAGTTGAGAGGAGGGATCGAAGTTAGTCAACTTCTGTATCCGTTTCAACAAACCGAGCTTCGTTTGACACCAAGCCAGGTGGCCCTGTTGGGGCCTCGTATCCTCCCAGGACACTTCCCAGCATTGAGCCGAGTTCACCAAACTGACTCAGTTTTGGTCGATTTCGCTCTGCTCGCCACAGTTGTGACCTTGCTCCAAACGGCTGCAAGGCCTTGTAGAACTGCAGTCCGTAGCCAACAGCAGCACCCGTAACCATGAGACCCATGGTCATCATCAACGTCCTACTATCAACGCCCGTAATATTCTGTTCTGCTCGCCGCCTCTTTTCAGAAGCGTACCCATCACCAACACTTGGGGCGTTGAGAATTAGGGAATCAAGAGTACGGGCGCAAAGATGGATAGTTGTGTCGCTTTCGGGTTCTACCCAGGGGATACTTTCAGGCTTATCTAGACACCTCGATTTCATTTCATCCACAAACTTGGATAACCTTGGGGCCTTATCAACTATCCAATCCTTCAAAAATGACCTGGGTACTGGGGCATCTCTCATGAGAGCCAGGTATGCAAAGGCCAGGCAATCCAGTGAAGTTGGTTTAGGAGTGTCAAAGAAGCTCAGCAAGTTCTTCTCATCGGAATTTTTCAGCGCATCATCCAGCACGGAGAGACAGTCTTCGGTCAGAGCAAACAGCCTGATGGCTGCAGTCTGCTCAGGAGTCATCTCCTCGGTGACCGTCTTCTTTGTCCGAGCCGGGATGTGGCGGCGGAACGTCTCAGGGAGAGCATCCCTCCCCGCTGACAAGTGTAAGCTTCCATTAGGGTCAAAGTCAGTATCCAAATCAGCAAAGCCCAGATGCTCAACCCGCTTGACTGCTTCGGCACGGATGAGCGGCGGAACGGTCCAGGTCAGCGGGAACGGCAACAAGGTGCTAAAGGCAGGGCGGGTGGCTGCGGACCAGTTTGCAGCTGACACATAGAGGGACAGATCGAGCAGGGGGGCAGCGCGGGCGGCCAAGAAGCCTCCGTAGGCAACGCGGTCGGCTTGCTGGATGGAAGTCAAATTGCTATGGCTCTCGGCGCAAGGGAACTTTGCGGCCAAGTAGTCGACGATGGGCCAGTAGCCGCTTGTCCAGACGCCATCATGGTTGAGTGCGGGGAGGGAAGCTGGGGGGTGGTGGTCAGCCAACAAGGTTTGGTCTGGGGTTGAGCTTGTGGAGTAGTCATCATACTAGATGGGCTGACGGAGGGATCGTTGCTGGGGACGAGACGCCAGTCAGCTGCGGGCAGGCAGCTGTGCAGGTATGTGATGCCGGCGAGACACTCCGGGTCGATGGACGGGAGCCCAAAGGCGGAACCCCAGACGTGAAGCTCGAGCATGGCTCCGGCACGATGCGCAGCCAGCGATTAGGCAATGGCGGCCGCGGATGAGACGGCTGGCGGCGGCGTGGGGGTCTGGTGCGTGTGAATGTGCAAGAGATGTTGCGATATCAACGGAACCCTGGAAAACTGTCTCCGTCTTGGCCCAGGGCCCAGCGTGCCGCAAAGCCCAGCCTTGTTACAGTTGGCGCCCAGTGATGCTAGCCCTGGCTCGCAGCCACGGCGCATAGTCGGCACGTGACGGACGGGCCTCGACGTCGACGAGTGCTGGTCGGCACGCCTTGCTTTGTGACTCAGGGCTTAGTCTCGGTCCTGCTGTCAACGGAGAGGGGGGTGTCAACAAAGGAATAGTGAAAGGGAATGTCGGTGAGAGGGAAGTCTGGAGAGAAATTTTTAAAGAAGAGGGAGACTAATGCCGGAGGGAAAAGAAACCCATGTTGCGCTTAAAGCAGTGCAAGTAGTAGCAAGTACTCCACAAAAAGATACAACGAACAATACAATACAACCCTCGCAGGATTGTAGGCCATAGCATTTTTGGGCCAAAATAAACCAAGAATAATGTCTAAGTAAATATGTTCTCTTCAAATGCAATCTCCTGACCTTGTTTCGGGATTGTTTTTTTTGCTTGACAGAATGTGATTATTTTGACTTGGCCAACTTGTGAAGTGGGCGTTGCGGGAAAGTACCTCCGTTACAACCATTCAAGGGTTGGATTGTATAAACTCCCCCCCAAGAATTTTAGACTCGAACGGTTGATAGCTAATCATGCTGCATCTAAAAAGTATGCAAGATCCGTTTGGTCCGATGTTTTTGTATCTCGCGGTGAACGCTCGGCAGTTGCATCCTCCAAATATGATCTTGTTTGTGCATCTCGGTACTTGAGAGCGGTGTTGCTTGCAACCGTCCTCACATTGGATTGTGAACGGCTCTTTGATTTTTATCTGTTCCACGATTCATTGTATGCCGAATCGTGTATCTAGGTGTTGCCGGTTTTTTCTTATTCCATGGCAACACTCTATTCCACGGCCCGATTGCCCAGTCTATCGGTATCAAGTAAAACAACGGCAACTCATGGCAGTAGGAGCGACGCTGACCAAAGCTGGCTCGTGAACATCAACATTGGGCCGAAAATTCAACAAGCCATCGTCTTCGGCAATTCAATACTTGCAAACTTTATCCCGAGGGAGCTAAGGCTTAGCGGCATAACACCGGAGCATATCCTCAAAGGCTGCTCTTGTCTGCATTCACAAGTGCCGTCTAAGACGGTACAGATGCAGTCTAAAAGCTGCACTATGAAATGACAGGTCCCAAATCCCGAAAACTCAATGCACGTCTAGTACTGTACAGAGCCCAAAGGCACCAGCAAACATAGTTGCATGCACTGCAGTAGTTGGCATGGTTCCGGATACCCAACCACGTTGGTCCATGTAGCCTGCGTTTCCGCTCGAAACCACGTCGCACCAGCCTTTCAAAGGTTAAATTCTAGCCAGTGCCTCGGAAACACGGGTTTGAGTTGAAGATGTTGCGCGCACTAATGTATGAGTATGTCTCATATATTCACCACAGCGTCATAGACGACGCATTAGCCGTCGATCCACATCTACCTAGAGGGCGATCCAGCGGCACTACAGGTATCACGATATATTTGGGCGACAGACCGCCATTTTGCCCACGCCTATTCCCATAATGGCTTCGAGAATACAATTCAATTGTGCTGATGGGCGGGCGCAAGACGGTCTCTTGAAGACACCGCCAGACGGCCGTAGTCCGATTCGCTCAGCACAAGGCCGGTATCTCGATCGATGGCTTGAGTTCATACCCAAAATAAACACAACCTGGTGAGCTGGGTGCTCCGCAGTGGCTGCTGGGTTTCTTGATAAAGTTCCATCAGACATGCGAAACGGTCAAACTAATAATAACTAAGCAGGCATCTGGATCTGGACCAAGCCCGTATCTTGCTCTCCGCAGACCTAAAAATGCTCTCCCCAAGGTGACGGAACTCAGACCTGAGCTCGGTCCGCTGGTCCACAGTCCCCAGTCTGGTTACAGTTCGCGCCCAGCCATGTTAGTACCGCCCTGGCCCCAAAGCCACAGCGCGTATGCACGTGATGGGCGTTGTGCTGCGTCGAGCAGAAAGAGGCGGGGCACAGAGCCAAGCCGATTCCGATTCCAGCTGATGTTTGCGAGTGACAATGGGCCTGGGCGGATTGGCACTATTGATGTGCGATGATGGCAGTTCCTTGCCTTGCTCAGCTGCCGCCCCCCTCACTCCACGGCCCCCCCGGCTCGTTGGAGAACGGTGGCAACCTTTTTCCCCTTGAGCACGAACCCGAGCGACTGGGATGGGGTCTGAGTGGTATGGGAAACGTGGGCGAAGTTTGGTAATGCGACCACACGCTACTCGACTTGTACCTGAAAGGCATGCTCGTGCCTTGGAACTGGTCTCAGGCACCCGTGCCAGAGGGCGGGAGGAGGGGGGGAAAGCGCCAAATGAGAGGGGAGCAGCTGAACCACGCCGCAGTCCATCAGCTACCTTTGCTGGATCGATGCGCTTGCGAGTGTGTGTGTGAGTTTTGGCATCGCCACAAATGGCAACCAAAGCGATTCCTGAGAGGTGCCAAGATAAACACTTCTTTTGCGGGCGGTGTGCAGGCGTTTCATTCCGCAATCGTGGTCGAGGTCTCTGCGGCTTTGATTTGACTCTGGGGGTTTCGGTTGGGGACCAATCACGACCTGGATGCCGCTTAGCCAGGCCGCTGGCTGAGGCTGGCCAAACTATCCACACATGTTGGCCGGGTCAAGCCCGGGCATAATTAGGGGGGGAAACCAGCTGCTAAGAGATCTCATGGATCATAGTGATCACCGGCCCGGGCGGGCGTAACTTCACCAGGGGCGCGGGATGATGACGACAGCTGCACCCTCCAGCGATATCTAAGCGAACTCTACCATCATGGGGAATGGCAGGAAACACTAGGCAGCCGAGTGCAGCAAGAGCGGGGGAATATGGTGAGCTTCAGGCTGCGAGTGTGTCAGCTGCTGGATCGACGCTGCACATGGTAACACCAAGCATGCACGAGGCTGTGAGCAGACGTCCAGCATCAGCTCTCGGAAAATCTCGGCTAGGCGCAGGATTGCCATTTTGAGGACATGCGAGACAAGGATGTAAGGCATCACGAGGCACGATCGGGAACAAGGATAGGTCACGGGTAATCAGGGAAAGCAAGTGTGATATGATAATGTAGACGTGATAATTCCATTGTAGCGTAAATAATCTGGTATCTTCTCCGTATCCGTGTCGGCACTGAGTGATCAGTGGACGTAATCATCCAGTCCAAAACTCTTTGCGCTTTGCGAGTCAAATACCCAACCCAATAATTCTATAGTTTCCCAACCCGACGTGTTCATCGTGATATCCACCACCATCGCTGTGCAGAGCACAGAGGATGCTGGGGAATGGTATGTGTTGTAAGACGCCGTAGTATGCCTTCTCTAAAAATACAGATCCCAGAAATCAAATACCCTCCAAAACAAAACAAGACGTGTGTATATCGGATAACAAGAAAAGCCAAAAGGGATTAAAGCTTTTATGGTACAGTAAGACGGAAGAGGCTCCTAGGGGAGGTTCTCCATCGAGAAGCGAAGTGTTGGTTTTTCCGGTCGGGCCAGCCAATGCCGGTGGAGTTGGTGTTTGTTGTCGAGGCCCGTTATGTGGCCGTCTGCTGGGTGCGCGGAGTCTACCAGAGACGAGTGCAAGACCGGTGAAAGCAAG
This sequence comes from Calonectria pteridis, assembly GCA_022837005.1. Lineage (NCBI taxonomy): Eukaryota > Fungi > Ascomycota > Sordariomycetes > Hypocreales > Nectriaceae > Calonectria > Calonectria pteridis. The sequence goes on along the minus strand of JAKZGU010001160.1, from coordinate 568,211 downwards.
CGATGGGATTCGACAGTTGTTTGAGTTGGGTGTCGAATTGGCTGCATGTTGAAGATGCAAGGCCAGCTCAAGAAAGCAAAGAGGGTGTTGATTAGATGCATGATGAGCAGAATGGGGTCGCGCGGGTCGCGCATGTGCATATGCGCAAGCGCGCCATTGTAGACAAGGCGAACCCGGGCGAACTAGATTTGTGTAACGGAGGGCGCTGGCCAAGCGAAGTAGGCTAAGGCCGACTTTTCTCAACAGAGTGAGCCAAGTCGAAGGTCATTGAGGTGCTTGATGGTGTTGACCCTATTTAGCCACGCTTGGGCAGAGGAGGGAGAGGTCGGCTGGGAGGGGGGCCGGGGCAGGGAGGAAGCTGCGAGGGGCGCTGAGCAGGCATGTTGATTGTGTTGTAGCGAAAAGGATTTCGAGTAGCTGGTTGTATAGTGAAGAGAACTGAGGGCTAGGGCTCAGTTCGTGGTTGTTGGTGTGAGTGGTCGAGGAGTTGTAGTAGTAGTGGTAGTAGTGTGTGACAGACAAGAGTCTTTGATGTTAGATAGATGCAGATGAAGTTTGCAAAGGCGAAGAATGAAGCCTGAGAGTCGGGATGGTTCGAATCGATGGTGATGAAGTGTTTGAATTAAGTCGTGGAGAAGAGGGAGGCCGCTGCCTTTTGTAATCTCTCGCCGTCTGGTGTTTGCTCATTTCTAGCGAAAAGGCAATCTAGAGTGAAGCAGCCCAGGGCGAGCAGGGCAATGAGCCGACAGGGGAGGGGGTGGGCAGCTGGCGTGCGCTGGGAGGGGGATGGGCGTGTTGGGGCGTGGAAGTTGCACAAGGGGGGTACAGCGTACAACTACGTCGGGCTCAATGAATGAAAGGTGGGCTGCGCTTGTCTCGTACGAGAGGTACATACGTCAGAAAGGGTACACGGACTCAAAGTACCTGGAGCAGCGCTGGCCCCTAGTACCCACACGACCGCACTTGGTCGGTGACGCACAGTGGGACTCGAGCGCAACAAAGGAAATTGACACAGGCGTGGGGACATGGGCGCACCCCTGGCACCACAGCGCAGCACGGCGCTCTGGCGAGTCTGAGTAGTGACCCTGGGCATTATTACCCCCTGCCCCAGGCCCAGCGCCAAAGCCAGCGCACCATGGCACTATTCGAGTTACGTTTGGAGCGAGTCCATTTCCAGTGCCAGATGCGGCGGTGGCTGCTCTCTTCTTTCTTTGCCTGGCCAGTTTGGCTCCGGCGCTATTTGGTGCTCTCTCGCTTAATCATCCAGTGCTGGACGAGCTGGGTGCTTGCACCGCTGCACTTTTTCAATCTCAGTCTCAGCGAAGCTAGGCGATTTGTGGGAGTGGATGCGATGCAGTGATCGGAGGGCACAGTACAGAGACATGATGGGGGATGGGGGTTGCTTTTTGCCCTATGCTCTCAGCCTCCCTGTTTTGGATGCAAGTCGACCCGTCATACATACGGCATACGGGCAGACAGGGCTCGCGGCTTACAGCTTACACCACTACCTCATGCCTTTTTTTATTTCACAGCCCTCTCAGCTCGGAGGGGGGGAGCTGTTGAGATTAGAAATAGACTTAAACGCGCAAGGCAACCAAGACGGCGGCATCGCAGCTGTAGCAACAGAAATGTGGCGGAGGTTGCCGCAGGTCAGCTTGTGTCCGAAAACCTCATTCCAGCCAAGTAGACCATCGGTGGTGACTTTAGGCGAGCGAAACTCTCTCAGCTTCCCAGGGCAGGCCTGGGGGAAACACACAATCGCAACAGAAGAAAAAAATTAAAAATAAAAGAAAAATTGTAACAAAGGAGAACCACTTTGGACCACTTTGGACCACTTTGGGCGATGGGGAGGCCCACCGAGTTTTGGAACGCATAGAAGCTCTGTGGAAGGCCTCCTAGCGCCAAATTTCTCTTACTCTTGAGCTGGCAAGGCAGGTCGTCTCTTCGCCAGCCTGGGGAGTGGAGACTGGAGAAAATGGCTGGGGAGACTAAGGTGCTGGTGGTTATGACATCCAATTTCACAATTGATGACCTGTCATTCCCGGCCAAACCAGGGCATCCTAGGGGGCGTGCCGTCCCAAGGTCAGACCAGACGCCCCCCAGAAGATGAGCCAGAAGGTGCTCGAGTGCCTAAACGCACCTGCAACAGAGACGAAAAAAGAAATCGGGGGCCAATGGTCAAAACATGGACATGGCCTGGGCCTTTGACAGTCATCTACCGTTGTTCCTTGAATGCCGGACGCCGGAAACAGTGCGCGCTCGATGCCTTCCTTCCTTCTTTGTGTCTCCTTTCTTCTCCCGCGCGGCCTCTCTGTAGCCCGAACGGGTACGCTCTGTGCTCCGTATCAGAAAAGCTGAGACCAGGGGCCGAGGCAAAGGAAAAAATCCACGCCGCATAGCGCATGCGAACGGCAATTTAGCAGGAGGGTCAGCTGCCGCCCAACAATAATCCCTCCCACGCTGCGCTTGCAGTGCGCTGCGCGAATGGGTTCTGTTGCGAGAAATGCTGACCGCCTGTGCAATCAATCGCTCTACTATTGTCTTAGCTGTTACACAGCCTGCAGGACCTCTGGAGCCCTCGCAGCAAATCAGGTGTGGGCTTACATCCACGATTTTCCCCAATTCGGACTTCACCCGACTTGTTGCTGCCCTTGGTGTAAGATGCAGTAGATTCCGAACACAAGCAGTCATGCGCACCGCCCTGGAACATGGACCAGGTGGTTTTTTTCTTTCTTTCTTGTGCGGTGTCTCGTGTTGGCCGCTATTTCCCTTCACCCACGGAAGTCATCATTTCCCCCGTATTATTAGGACACGTAATGTTCTATATTCGGATTGCCCAGAGAGCGAAACCTCCAGAGCTTCCGGGCACTAATACATACCAACGTCTGTTTCAGTGTGCTCTTGACGTGGTCGCCATGTCCGTTTTTCCACGTGCTGGCGGACGAAGGCGGCGCAGGGCTTGCTCCGCCCGCATTCCAGTAGTCTTCACATTCCCATCGTGTGTGTAACGGCGCGTTAAGCTAAGCTTGGATGAAACGACCACGGCAAGGACAAAAAAAAATTAGGGCCTTCTCTTATGTTTCCAATCACAGCTCTTCTAGGTCATATCCGAAGAGCTTGCAGCGATTCAGGCATGCCCGCTTTAGTCGGGCTTCACCGTTGAGTCGTCGGAACCGCGATAGCGACGGCAATTCGGGCAACCAGCGTGGGGAGAGGAGGGCCATATTTCGGCAGCCGGCTCGGTGAGTTTTGGCCGCCGCGGGGCACACCCAATTCCGGATGAGGCGTCTGGCTCTCTCTGTGCCGAAAGCAAAAAAAAAAAAAAAAAAAAAAAAAACTATATTGGGAGGGCATCAACAAATGGCAAGCTGTACGGCACCCGATGCCACGGCAGTGTTTGAGCCGGGATCCAGTCAGAACGGAAATAGAAGCCGATACGGACACTGAGAAAAGATCACCGACGCAACAAAACAAAAAGTAAACAGGATTCGAAGACATTCAGATGCCCGTATCCGATTTGTTCCCAGCAGCTGCGCTGTGACTGTGACCCCGCCTCATGGTTGCTTTTGCTTTGTTTCTCAAGGTCGCATGCACTGCGCCATGAATCCTTCACACCACCCAACCGGTGCGGTGCAGCGTGCTGTGCAGTGCAGTGCCCGCTGCAGCCTTATTCCTGCAAGTCGACATACCACACATCGCACAGCAACGCATCCCGTGGCACTTCCGGGTTTGTGCCATCAGCGCCCCGTGAGTGGTTCACCACGCCCCCGACCTCTGGATCTGCATCCCTGCCCGCCAGCACAGGCATGCTTGGGACTAAGTTATCCTACGGGTACAAGGTCCTCAGGTAGGACCAGGAAGGCTGTCTCCCGGGGTCACGATGACTCACACCCGCTTCGGGGTGCAGATGCTCTGATGCACCTCTTACACAATGATGCTGTGCCCAGCCGGCCGGACGCGGCGGAGGTTGATGGAGGTGAGGGGACGGCGACGTTGCAGGCTCCAACTCGCCGGGCCAGCCCTAGGCGAAGAGGCTCAGCGGTGTAAGAAAAAACCCCCACTCACCAGACAACCTCTTTATTCACAACTGTTCACCGCGTTTATCAGTCATAATGCGGAGTACGAATACGGAGAACGTGGGCCTGGGGTCGTTGTTTTTTTGTTTTTTTTGTTTTTTTCTCGCTGCTGATCAGATTTAACATTCCCCATGTCGATACCACACTCCCCTTCCTCTTTTTTTCCGCGCATCACTGCCAAGGGAAGCGGTGACGTTGAGGTCGATCCGAAGATCCTAGCTCCAATTCCTTGTTGTTGAAATATGATGAAGTCATAAGGGTCTCTGGACTCCATTCCGACCTGGCACAGAAAAAAAAAATTTTGTTCGCTCGCTTGCTAGAGCGCGTTGATCAATCTCCCCCAGAATAATTATCAATGCTCTTGCGACAGTCCTGAGCGCTGGAGCGACGCCCCCCCTTCGTCCAACGCGCCATCCTGCCTTTCTTGCCACTAAATAATCCGCTAATCACAATGAATACGTCTGTCGGCTTGTTCAAACATCACCGAAGCTAAAAGTCTGGACGAGATGGAACATGGCCAGAAGGCCCCCCCCCCCCCCCCTCCTCTTCGTCCCGTCCGCTGGCGCGGAATTTGCCCTCTCACGCAAAGCATCCTGGCCCGGCGCCAGTCCGGCGGCGGCCAAATAAGAAGCAGCGCAATATTAGTCGACCGGACGGTCAGCGCTTCGGCTCAAAGGGGCATTCGCGCACGCCCTCAATTGCTCATTAGCTCACCGAAGCATTGATGTGCATACGCGAGGACCCTGAGCACTGCTACGTAGGGCATGTTTCCAGGTGCCCGGGCCTGAGATTCGTCACGGCGGCGGGCACACGGATGTGGTTCCCCCGTTCACCTGCGAACGTTCTGCCGCTCTTCTGTGAACTGTCTACCCGCCAAGGCGGTCGGCGCCCACATTTCCACCGCCGCCCCAGGTTCCCGGGATGGCGGTCAACCTTGTACACTGACAGCAAGCCCACTGTTGAGACGGGTTGCTGTGGGCGGTATTGTCTCACTTCGCTTTTTTGTTTTGGCTCAAATGTGACAGCCTTGTGTCTTTGACATGATGTGGGGAGGGGCGCCCAGGCAAGGTTTGTCTCGCCGGCCGAGACATTGAGTGGATGATGAGTTCCGTATTGCTCCGTAAAGATGCTTTTTTGTTTACACCGCTGAGCGCTCATCTCTCGTTGCCAAATGTCCCAACAAAGTTGTCTCAATCTATTTCAGCTTGGCGTCCTGCGATCTGCCCGACCCAAGACACCCTCATCTTATGGGCCCCTTCGGGGGAATAATATTGAATGATGCTATTTGTGTCCGGCATTGCCTTACCAGAGCCTGATATCATGTTGTACACAATGCCATTTCCCGGCAATCATGCTGTCAGTGAGCCGACCGACCGTCCCGGTGCGCCGTCCACGGCCCACCTTACTCAAAGGCTTGAGCTTGTTTCCCTGGTCTGCAAATACCAACAGGTTGCCATTCAGACCCAGCTTTCGGGAATGAGGCTTCTAGTGGCCTTCTACCTTGACACCCCGGCATCCAAGGGAGGGGAGGCCAGGCCCTTTGCTACTTGACAGGTGTGTACCATTAATTAATGCTAGTCGTGCCAAGAAAATCTTGGGAGTGTGCAGATGACTTAAACTTGGAGAAAGAAAAAAAATTTTGCCTTTAATTATTATTGATTTTTCGCCTTCGCCTCCCTTCATCCTGCGTTGTTGCGGCGTTTCAAACCCTGCTGCATATCCCCTGATTCGGCAGTTTGTTTCTGTTCTGTCGTCCGAGAAAGGGAGAGCCTGAGGCTGTAGTTCAGGAGAACGCACGCACTTCTGCACGGTAAATTTTTCCATGCAGCAGACGCGCGGGCCTCTCCTCTGCAATGCGTCTGTTGGGAGATTAATTGGCGGGCCCTGCATAAACTATTCGAAGGGCTTCCTTGTGCCGTGCTCCTTTTTTTGGATTTGGTTTTTTGCCTCTGCTTCCCTGGTGCACGCCCCCCACTAAACTTGGATAATTTGCACAAGCGAGTGAAATCAAACTTGAAATCGACACCATTGTTCCAATGCCCCATCTCCCTACTGTGCCCCTGACTACTGCGCGAACGGGTGGCGAACACCTCGGCGCTAGCGGGCACCAGGGGTCCAACGGCTCTTAGGGTGTACCTGGCTCTAATCTCTCTTCTGCTTGTCTGGAGATGAGCCTTACGGCAGCGAATCTGTCAGACTAGTAAAGAATTTTTCTCTGGCCTTCTTTAATCTGGGGTCATCTAAGCCTAATTGTCTAGACTCGTCTGGCCGGGACATTTCACCGACTTGTGGGAGGTTGTGGCAATAAGTGGCGAGGACTGAGAAACCAGTCGCCGACTGAAGTGGACTTGTTAACTCGTTTTGAGCACGCTCCGCGCCAGACAGCAGCTGTGCGGTGGCATGAGACTTTCTTCGAAGGTGGTTTAGAAGGCCTCTGGAAACATTTACGGCCTTGTCAGGGCGGCCGCTACCAGCCACTTACAAGCTCAGGGTACGGTACACTGGACCCAACTGGATCCAGGTAAGCCAAACCCCGGCCTCAAACCGCTGTCACGTTGCGGTTTTGTCACGATGACAAAATCATTGGCGAGTGGCAAAGCCGATTTCAAATGCACATTTTTTCGCTTCGATTGGCAACTTGCCCTTGCCAGCCGGCAGCGGCGTAGCAGAGCCCTGCAGCGATCCCGTCAGCTGAAAATGCCCCACGGCGCTCGTGGATTGCAGAATGCAACGTCTTGGCCCCAAACAAACACTGGGTTCTTGCGACGAGCGGTCATCTGATGGGCGTTCGTGCCACGGATGGGCACCGCTCTCGGCAATTCGCTCCGGCTGCGCAGGGCGTGAGACAGAGTGTATGTGCCTGTTCCGCCGTGCTGGTACCCCTACCAAGACGGTTTGAGAACCAGCCAGCCCCCAGACTGTCGTATTTGACAGAGATCACCAACCCGTCTCAAGCGCGTTTGGGATTGGGCAGACAGGCATCAGGCCGGTTGGCGGTGTCGCCGTAGTTCGGCGGTCGATTCTGGAGCCAGAGGAACGCCTCAGTCGCTAGTTTGCGTGATGGTCCAAAACAGAACGGGTGAGTGGGCCGGCGCACATAGCAGCTGGCGTTCGAACACGCCAGCAACGAAGAAGGAAAAAAAGGTACGTACTAGTAGGATGAGGCTGGGTAGGATAGACTGGACGAGCTGAAAGACCCGGCGCTTGCGCGGTGCATGCGCGGTGCATTGTCAAAGAGAGAAAGGACGGCTGGCGAGGCCGCCAACCGGTCGGTGTCTTCTGCACGCCATCGACAAGGAGAGGACGAAGCGGCAGTCGGCCCGTGTCAGTCCCAGGCAATAATCAACTTCCGGGTTTTCGGCTCATGCTTATGCGCAACAAGCGATCGGGCCGTCCGTGTTTCGAGGTCCTCGATGCCAAGTTTGGACATATACGCACGATTTGCTGTCTTGCGTCGGGGACCAACTCTTTCCACCCGGCCGGCGTAACATTGTGTGTGCGAGTGGCTGGCTGATCTGATCTGATGGGAGCGAGTCCATTCCGCACCTCACATCTGAACAGCCGACGTGGGAGAAGCAAAGAAGAGGCTGAAAACTAGCATCCCCTGAGCTGCATCTCGTACAACCCACGGTGTAACTCGTACGTGGGCAAAAAACAAGAAGCAACCATCAGGTACGTCTACAATGCAACCAAAGTTCCAGCCCCAACTGACCAGGGCGAAGTTGACAGGTCTCGGGCTCAGGCCAAAAATACCTAGCAAACAATGATCGTGGCGGACGTTACCTAGACGGTCGGCGCGCGCATCGCGTCAGCGAAATGTCTCAGGCCAGCCAAGGTCCAGGTCTCTAGTGCGCGCTGATCGCGTAGCAGGGGGAAGAGAGGCGGCTGCCTGAGACTTGCTTTCAGCTCATGGATATTCAGCCAAATGCGGTTTTGCAAAAGAAAGGAAACACCTGCATTTGGCGCATAGGAAGGCGTACCGAGCGACAAGGAAAAGAGGCGTCTTTCTTTTTTTGTCTTGCGGAATCCACCATTCAGATGTTGCATCTGATTCCGATGGCCGATGGCCGATTGTCGATCATGTGGTCCAGAGCAAAGAAGCAAAGCCGCGTGCAGGTGGGGGTCAGCCACACCAGGGATTCTGGGGTGAGACCTCCTTGTGGATAGGCAAGCCACAGCGCCAGGGACGACTATTCCACGTGGGAAACCAGGGGCACCGGTTTAGAGTTGGTTGGGGAGCGAGGATGTGGCGGCGCGTGCAGTGCGCGATGTGAAGGCTCAATCGTCAGGTCAAAGTGTTGTGTCAGCATCATCATGATGGTGTAACACGGGTCTAAACCTGAATACACAACCACCACCGCTCCGAGACGAGTTTATTCTTGGACAACGTGGTTGTGCACCGAGTACAGGCGAGAACCACTCCATTGGGTTCGTGGCCCGCGTAAATGTTCACGGTGCAATCTATCTGAGTCCAGACGCAGACGCAGGCGAGCAGTGATACAGGCCCCCTCCAGCTGAAGAAGCCGCTCGTCTCCCGACGGGACGAGACGATCCAATAGCCGACCCTCCGTCCTCACCTCGTCCCAGGTGTGGTGTGCAAGGAAGCAGCCGTGGTATGATGGTATGATGGTCTACCTGGTCATGGGCGTCGCTTGGCGTGCTGCCCATGCCCAGGCTTGACGGTGACGTTCAGGTTGCGCGAACGCCAATCTGCGTCCGAGCCCACCCTTGCCGATGCCCGCCACCCCCAGACTGCTCTGCAGCCGACCACAACAGGGAGGAAATAATCGCTCAAATCGATCATCTTAGGCCTTTCTTTTATTGGAAACGCAAATAGAAAGAGTGCGGTGACCCTCCTCCCGATGGCAGATGGCCCGGGCGATGTAACCCCAGACATGTCAACGAGCCTGAGGGGGTGGGGTGAGTACGAGTGCGTAATATCCCCAGTCGAGCTGGAAATGAGATATTCCACTCCACCAAATGACATGGACGACCCCGTGGCCCGATCAAGATTTCAGTTTCGTGATGCCACCATGGGTCGCGACAACGCACGCACGTATCCTGAACAGAATGAGGACCGCGCACCGCAATCGAGATGCTGCGCATCATGGCCCGAGTCCCCCAAATCCCAGACGGAGGTGGAGGGATCCAGGGGCCCAATGCACGTACTGTCGCAACCATCGTCTCCCATTCCGAGCGAGTTACTGCTATTTCGATACAACCTCCAGGGGGTTCGGAGGGGTTCGGGGACTAGCGCCCCGGCAGCTGCAAGTCATCCTGTCATAATTTTGGCTGCTTGGGGAGTTGACACAGTCTCTATCTTAATAATCTATGCTGCCTTCGGCTCGTGAGGAAGGGAACCCTTTCCCAGGTCGGCCCAAAATATCGTATGTGTGAAACTGGCGAGACTGGAAATATTGCTGCTGTTGTTGTTGTAACAACGTTTGACATGGTGGGATGGGACGTTTCCGGTCGGGCAATGTGGACGAGACGAACCTCTCGAGGTGACTCGATGTTACGCAAACAAAACCCGGGGAAGAAAAAAGAAAAGTGCGGGAAAAAAAAAAAAAAGTAAATCATCCATACACACCTTGTCTGATCAATCAGTCGAGTCTCAAAGTCCCAATCATGCCACCAAATGTCTCACAATATGATTAATCAGTATATTCAGCTTCACACTTTTCCCTTCCGATCGTCGACTCTAGGGTATGTGTACGGCCATCGCAAAATAGTGACGTTGCACGCCGACTCGGTAATTGAAGATGTGGATCAATGATTTGACTCGCGTGTCTCGGATACTCTCAAATCCTTGCTCATCTGTCTTTCCGCTGGCGGTGAACATGTCAATAATAACCCCGGGCCCTTAGCGGGACCCAGGATTATCACGGCCGCCAATTGACGTTGACATATTTCCCTCCACCAAGACTGGGTAATTGACCGAGAAATAGACCAAGGCATGCAATAGTAGCAACAGGGTAGAGTCCCCGCAGATTGGTATGCAAGAGAAAAAAAAAACACTGCTTTGTCGTGGTGGAGTTGTACTCAACAAGGGTATCCGATTTCGAGTCCCGGGTAGGTCCGCCTGTACTCGAATCTACTATCCGGCCTGTCATTTACAACCCCAGCTGCCCAGAAAGGCCGAGGGCGCTTAGCAGGTGTTAGTATACGCCTCGCCCTATAATGTCTTACCCTTTTGCGCGTCATCCCTGGGCTGACAATTCCAACCTGGACTACACGCATGGGGCTAGCAGGAGGGGTAGTTGCCGTTGTCAAGGATCTTTTACATAGTCAAGCCCTTGTTGACCTTGGTCAGGCCACGGCACTAGTTGTATGTAAACTTGAGACATTCATTGTCCGTCAACATTACCCAATGCGACGTGGAGAGGAAAAGCTGGAGAGGCCTCGGCAAATCGAAGACATGCCACCTCAAGACTGGGTCTCGACCATGTATCTCCCAGCCCGCTGCTCCACCATGGTTCCTACCCGACCCCATTGTTGCCCGCATACAAGGTCCGTGAAACCCTTGACGCAGGCCTTGAATGAGTTTTTTTTTTCCCTTCTTTTCTTTCCTTTTTGTGTTACATTCTGGCCGGTGGAGTTTCCCGCGGCGGGATCGCCCAGAGTGGAACCCGAAAACTGTCGGCACCATAATTGCGCGGCTGCACCTCAACGGGGTCTAGTTGCCGCCTCTGTCCAAGTGAAACTATTCGCAGCCAGGGCGCTCGACAGGGGGGCTCGTCATGAGGAGGCGAAATGGATCGTCCCTGATAACAGCATCTAGGCTAAGCTCCGGGTGCGCGAGGAACCTTGAACGGGAAAAGCTCCAGGATGGGGTTTACGGCTATGTCGATCGGATCCTGCCATCGACCAGACTCGAGGCGCCCGGGAAGGGACTGATCTGTGGTCTATGTCGTACCACCCAGCAAGGAAGTGTGGGCGAGGGGCAGCTCGATCTACACAGCATGCAACTCGCGCATGACGTTTCTGGCTGTCACTGCTACCCATCGAGGCCGATAACAAGAGAAAACAACGCCCGTCGGGCTCAATGCCTGTCTGGGACCGCGTTGGGGATGTGTGCTATTGACTCTTGCGTAAAAAGGCACGGCCTGGCACGGCTGTGGCACGATCGACGGCTGGGATGGGTGTCCGGCTGAGACCTCGATCAGCGCCGCTGGCCTGATGTCGTGCCCAAGGCCCGGGGGCTCCTCCAAGGCGGCAACAATTGGTGGCATCACGAAATTGGGGTCCAGAAATCACCATCTGTCGCAAAGTAGGCCTGACAGCGGGCCATACAAGCAGTACCGAAAAAAAAAACCCAACCCAGCCCAGCCAGGGCCTGCCCAACGCGTCATATCACTGCAGGAGACGTGTGCCAAGACGGCTCCGTTGCGTGCCAGTTCTGTACGAAGCAGCAAGAGGGGGATAGCTTCCGCCGAGCTGTAGATTCCCCGCTCCCAGGTCGAGATTAATTCCACCAGTGGCCCAGCCGTTTTGGTCAAGCTGCTTATAGCCCAGCGGTTGCTTATGGCCCAGCTTCTTGAGCCATTCAATCGGCTCGATTGTCTGAAGCACGACATATATCTGCTGACCATGCAAGCACACCCAGCAAGCACGTATGTATTATGTGCTTGCTTCTTGCATGAGCCCAGTTGCGGCGGGTGGTGCGGTTAAATGGGTGAAAACGGCATAGAGCAAGCGACTTGAATGTCTCACATCTACATGACCTGGCTGCAGCCTTATCTGGAGGGGGAATCGGTGAGCGGGTAATCCAGGTAGCATGTAAGACCTGGCACGCAGCCCCAGGTCGCTTGGTCGGTGATAAGGGTGCTTTGGTGATGATGTTTCTGGGCGAGGGGGTTTGGCTGAGCGTGTGGCTGGGCGGGCGCAGCTGTTTTACTCGCCTGTAATACTACGACCACGACCACGACCACGACCTGCAAGGTTGCAGCCAGCGCTGAAGGGAAAGTCAGTCTAGCAGAGCGCTGTATTTGTACCTGTCTGTTGGCTGGCAGGCAGATGTGCAGCAGTAGGCTGAGATCATGGCACTATGATGATCGACTGTCGGGATGCACTATTGGCCTGAAACCTGAGTCGGCTCCGAGATGCCATTGCCTGCCGGGCCGGCCGTGACTTCGGACATGAGCAAAGACGGCCTGGCTCCATCGTGATCCTACTTTCGGTGGGTGATGCGATATGAATGTGGATGAAGCGATCGCTGGTGAGGAGGGGAGCGGGGGGGTTGGCGGCCTGGGAGGATGCTCATCTTGGAGGTGGAGGAGACTTGTCTCCGCCCAACGGCGGCGGGAGCAACGTGCACAAGGCGATAACCAGGAGTGGCGGCGATGCTGTCTCTCATCAATGTCTCAAAGCGGGCCTGGTCTGGCCCCTCCGCAGCGGCCGGGGGCCTGTTGTGTTCTGTGTCTGGCAAACAAACAAAGAAAATCGCAGGGTGGACTCTTTCTTTTTTTGCGCACACGTAGAGGGCGTGTGCAGCATCCATTACCTCTAGGCCGGCCTGGGCCTGGATCCTGATATGGCCTCATGGTGTATCTGGTTGACGGCAGGTACATGGAGGCCATGTACCCAGCCCTGGGCCGTGTGCATCGCCGACGCCATGGATTTGCATGTACCTGGTGGCCAAGTCTCGCATCCATCCCACGGCGCCTCTGGAGGCGGAGGCGGAGGCGTAGGACATGGAGGAGTTGCTGTTGCATTCCCAAACTCGACCACATCAGGATTCACCAGAGAATCCATGATCCCGGACCTGGCACAAGGCGCGTTGCGGGGTTGACTGATGTGCTAGTGCTGAGGACAGAGCAATGTTTCCAAAGGCGGAAACCCAGGGGGCGTGCAGAGTTGTAAGAAAATCCAAATCTAGGATCCGATGAAGCCGTACGCCGTCGCATTTGCACAAACAGCGTTTCTGTTTCCTGCATCCGAGATCCCCGAACCCAGCGATGCGGCCGCTGTGGTGGTCTTTGGTGGTCACCTTCAGCCAGGCCTATCCCCGCCAGCCAGACCTCCTCGCTTCGTATTGTCCTTCACCGTCAAAATCAAAGGAAAGCGAGCGAGCGAGCGAGAGACAGACAGACACACACACACACACACACACGCATGCCCCCCGGAATTTGCGGACCCCTTTTGCCAAGCCGAGCGCATCCCACGTAGACACGATGACGCTTGATGCTGTTCTGATCCGACAATGACGAAGGCCGAAGTCCGACGGGCGCTAGCAAACAAACCTAGTAAATAGGCTCAGGCTAAGCTAGCAGACAATACCGTCATCAGAGAGCAAAGATCCATCCGACTTACATACCACTTCACCACTTGCGAGTTTCATCAATCGCTCGGGGCCGTATCGCGCCAATGAGACTGGCCAGATGGCCTCCAACCATGTCAGGGGAGCCTCACGTGGATGCCACGGGAATTCCCACCTTTTTTGCTCTCTTTTATTGATGGACCGCATGATTGGAAACAAGGAGTATCGGGGCGCCAAGACCCCCCCGTTGTGTTAACATGGGCTTTTTCAACTTGCCATCGGCGTAATTTCATGACATGCCCGTCCATGTCCGAATACGCATGCGCAAGTTAAAAAAAAAAACAGTGCTATCGACGTCGTCAAATACCATGGGCTCACTGCTGTGATTAGCATGCCTGCATCTGTCTATCAGCCTCTCAGGTTGGAGGAGGGGCCATGATTTATCAAACCATTACATGTATTGATTTATAGATTGTATTGTAGTTTTCATTTGCAATTTCCCACAACTTACCCGCTTCGAAACGATTTCCCCTCTTCTCCCCTCCCCTCCTTCGGAACTCCGGCCGCCTGTAACGAATCTATAGCCAGCTCGCCATTCTCTAATATTGGCAGCCCACAAACGTCGTGTGGTTGATCCATGTGCGCCAACGTCCTGAACCTAGGCGACTCAGCCCCCCTCCTCCGCTTTGCCATTCGTTTGCCAACATGTAACCGAACGTATGCTCACCGTCGGCGATGCTTCAGGTCCTAGGATTGCGAATGCAGTCCCGCTCTCGCATTCAGAACGGCTTCCCGGAGCCAAGACCTGGGCAATTTCCGACGTGACGGTTGCGCCGGCATTTCGTCGCCCAAACCCAGCCCGACCGCAACCAGTCAGGCCACTGCGTGACGCACGCTGCGCAATGAAAGCATCGCCCTGCACCCTTGGCACGTGTGGCCTCTCATGAAACCTCCTCCCCGACAGGCACTTGCGTAGACGAGATCCAGTTTTCCATCTTTGCTTGGCCTTCAGGCCGGCTCCCACTCGTGTTGGCACTAGCACCGCCACGGTTGCTTGATGGTGTTCTCCCATGGTCTCTTTGCTTGACGACTAAACAGAGCACCTGACCGTAGATTGCGAACCCCTCATATGATACATCCATTGCTAGCTTTTTCTTGTCGTCATCCTCGTCTGGAGTCTCGCCGGATAACGCTGCCCGGGACCGGTGCCGTTTAGGAGGGGGCGCCTCCGTATCAGAGTCGATATCGATAGCCGATGCTGTTTCATCGTCGTCGGACGCTTCAGAGCGTCCATCATCATCATCGTAGTCTCGGTCCGGCCTCCGCCTCTGACGTTTGCTTCGTCTGATTGAGCCCGCGGCGGGAATACTTGCCAAAGCAATCCCGTCATCGGCTTCTTCCTCCCGCAGGACGGGCGCAAAGTCTCCTGCGTCTACGTCTATGGCAGTTTGATCCGTCTCGCTGATAAGCTTTGTTGAGTTTGATTCCATCCTATGACGCGGATTTTCTCGAAGATGCTTTGTCTTGGTGAGTAGAGAATGCCTAGTGGCAGTCTCCATTAAGAAGATGGACACCTCGAACTCGTCTAAATCACATCAGCCTTGCGCCCTGAACCGCGAATGGGATCGCGACAAACCGTACCTGCAACTATCACGTCCTTTACCGCCTTCTTCTTGGTGCTCTTCTTCTTGGCCCTCTCCTTTTCTTCACGCAGCTTGGGGAGCACAAGAGGGCGGATGCTCTCAATGACTTTGGGGAGTATTGGATTCCGAGGGTTGAGCAACCATGATTGGGCCAATGCAGGATTGTCAAGGTAGATTCGACACTCAAGAACCGAGAATTTCGATATCCTAAGATATCGGCGTATAGGGGCCATGTTGCTTTGCGATGTTGAACGAAAGGCGAGTCGGCGTGAATGAGTTTGCGAAAGTGAGCATGACTGTTTCACGCCTGCAATGACGCTGCCCAGTAAAGTGGCCAGGCTGCCGCTGAAGCTCTGGGCGGAGCGCTAAAGCTTCAGTGGTTTAGTAGCCTTGCAGCTAGCCTAGCACCCCGCCTGCAGGGCGCCTTCGCAGACGCGCGGGATCTCGGGTGTGACGCCTGGCGCTAAAATTCTTCCACAGCCGCCAGCAACATTCAACACCATCTTTCGATATCAAGGTTCGACCGCAGAGTCATTGCCACGCGCCTCGCGACATGATCACCATCCGATCATGTCCAAATCCTGGAAGTCAACTTTGAGGCTGCCTCGGTCAAGTTTTCCGTGTGTCCCACCCATTCCCCCCAATGACATCTGCGCAACGCATGGCGCTAATTAATTGGTTTCCTAGTGCTCGTCCGAACCCCAAGCTCCAGCAGCAATGGCACCGCCAGTCTACCGATGAACTATATGCTTGGCAGAGGAAGTACCGACCGGAAGACGAACCGTTTGTTCTCCATGATGGACCGCCATACGCCAATGGCGACCTTCACGTCGGCCACGCCCTCAACAAGATCCTCAAGGACATGATCATTCGGGTCAAGGTGCAACAAGGGCGAAGAGTTACGTACAGACCAGGCTGGGATTGCCACGGACTGCCAATTGAGATGAAAGCTCTCGGAACAAGCAGTACGAAGGGTCTTAATCCCGTACAAATTCGGGATACCGCTCGTCGCCTGGCTTCAAAGACGGTGAAGGACCAGATGAAGAGCTTCCAGTCGCTTGCTGTCATGTCAGACTGGGAGAAGAAATGGACTACGATGGACCGAGACTTTGAGATTCGACAATTGCGTGTGTTCCAAAATCTAGTTCGCCAGGGATTGGTCTATCGCAAACACAAGCCCGTCTACTGGTCAGCATCGTCTCGGACCGCACTTGCCGAAGCCGAATTGGAATATCGAGATGACCATGTCTCCACGGCTGCATATATACGATTCCCAATTGTTTCCGATTGGTCTTCTATCCCAGAACTCTCCAAGTTTCAAGGAAATCTTTATGCTGCTATCTGGACAACAACTCCCTGGACTTTGCCTGCCAACAAGGCGATTGCTGTACACAACGATCTCACATACTCACTGATCCGTGTCGGGTCGGATGGTTTCCTAGTTGCCACAGAGCGTGTTGAAGCTATGAGAAAAATGCTTCCCGAGTTCGACGCAGTGGTAGAGTCTATCCGTGGATCGGACTTGGTAGGTCTGCAATATCACAACAAGCTACGAGGCCAGTTTGCACCATCGCAACCAATTATTGATGCAGGTTTTGTTACTTCTGAATCTGGTACTGGTCTCGTGCACATTGCCCCTGGACATGGTCAAGATGACTACGAGGTCTGTGCCTTACATGGCATTGAAGCTTTTGCACCCATCGATGATGGTGGATTTTTTACAAAGGAAGCATACCCCGATGACCCAGAGAAACTAACATCGGCTCCATCTATCTTGGATGGCGGAAGCCAGTCAGTTCTTGACCTGATGTCGGACGATGTTTTGGGAACTCACAAGTTGCGCCATAAGTACCCTTACGACTGGCGAACAAAAAGGCCTGTTGTCATTCGGGCTACTGCCCAGTGGTTTGCTGATGTTGGAAGTATCAAGGATGATGCTCTGGCTGCCCTTCGTGATGTGCGTTTTGTTCCTGAGGCTGGAAGAATCCGCCTCGAGAGCTTCATCAAGGGCCGTAACGAGTGGTGCATCTCGCGTCAGAGATCTTGGGGAGTTCCGATTCCTGCATTATATGACGAAAGTGGAAACTCCGCCATGACACCGGAATCAATCGAACACATCATTTCTGTTATGCAAGAACGAACATCCTCAGCCTGGTTTTCTGATAGCCCCGATGATCCCGCTTGGATAGCGCCTTCCTTGACTGGCAAATATCGTCGTGGGACTGACACGATGGATGTTTGGTTTGACAGCGGCAGCAGTTGGACTGAAACCGAAGGACAGGCTGATGTCTACCTTGAGGGTTCCGATCAACACCGAGGCTGGTTCCAGTCGAGTTTGTTGACATACGTTGCTACCCAGAAGTTGAACAAAAAGGATTCCAGTAAAATATTCGCGCCGTACAAGACACTAATTACCCATGGCTTTACGTTGGACGGGCAAGGTAAGAAGATGTCAAAATCACTTGGCAATATGTATGTCCCCCAGCAAGTGATGGACGGCAGCCTTCTTGGCCCTGTCAAAGTGAAGGGCAAAGGGCAAGGCCAAAAGTTTGATGGTCTCGGTCCGGACGCCATTCGGATGTGGGCAGCCAGTGCCGATTTCACAACCGATGTGCTTATCGGACAGACAATTCTCCAGCCCGTCCATACTTCATTGATCAAATATCGAACAATCATCAAGATGCTTCTGGGTTCGTTGAGCCAAGACGCCCGCAAGAGTCCATTGACAAAGCTGGACCAGATTGCGCTGGTTCAACTCCAGGACACCATGTCTCAGGTTATGGAGTCTTATGACAACTACGAGTTTCACAGAGCGGTTGGCGTGATCAACCGCTGGGTTGCAACTGACCTCTCCGCCTTTTACCTTGAGGCCCTCAAGGACCGCCTTTACTGTGGTGATGGTGGCGGTATTCTGGAGCCCATCTTTGTCGGGTTCCTGCGTATGCTTGCTCCGATCACGCCGCTTATGGTTGAAGAAGCCTGGTCACATCGGCCGACTTGGATGGCTGAGGACACGTGAGTGATTGTAAACTGATGGTCAATACCACAAGCTAATTGGCGCGACAGATCTTTGGAAAACCCAGCTAGACAGCTGTATACTTCGTCTCTAGTTGATCCCGCTCGATTGACGCTTTCCCAAGCCACCCTACGTGAGGACATGACGGTCATATCAGAAGTGCACAACGCGGTCAAGGCTACCCTTGAGCAGGCCCGAAGTGACAAGGCGCTAGGAAGCTCCCTGCAGTGCTCGGTTAATCTTGTTACTGGGAACAGCAGCAACAGGGTGGCCGAGGTTCTGCAGCGGTACGCGGATGAACTTGACGCTATTTTTGTCCTATCGTCCGTGGACATTAACCAGGCCATCCCCCAAGACCAGGCTTGGGCATACCAGCAGGAATTCAACATTCAGGGAACCGAAGTCAAGATTCATGTACTTCCTCCGAAGCAGGAGAAGTGCTCCAGGTGCTGGCGATACGTGGCGCCGTCCGAGGACGATCTATGCAGCCGGTGCGACGAGGTGGTTGGTTCGGCTGCAGCAGCCGCCTAAGCGAAAGGAGAAGACATGTCTCGACAGGGAAGCAGAGAAAAGGAGTCTGTGCAAACGGTTGATGACAGCATCATGTATTGATAAGATATACCCCCTCAACCTCCTACTATGTATAGTAAGTGTAAATGTATCATGTATCATGTGTTACTAAATGACCAATGGTGTAGAGGGTGTTCACTGTAATGCAGCCTGGAGAGAAGTAGATGGCATCTAGAATAGGCGCGGCGGGGAAGGACTAACAGGGGCGGAAGCGAGAGAGATGGTGTCTGGGCAAGCGCATGACTGAATGGCGATGGCTAGACCTACGCTGGTGATTCACCGCCGCAGCTGAATTCAGCTTGGACTGTGTTGGATGGTGGACAAGAAAAAGAACGGTTGTGTGTGTCTCAGTTGCCGCGTTTGATGCAGCATAATTTTCATGTGATAGAGCAGGATAAGCCACTCGTTGCACGCAGCACACCGGTGCAGCCCACAGGAAGTGGCCAAGTACACGTAAGGGGGGGAAGTTGGGTTGCATCTGCAAAGGAGCCAAG
Source organism: Calonectria pteridis (assembly GCA_022837005.1). Taxonomy (NCBI): domain Eukaryota; kingdom Fungi; phylum Ascomycota; class Sordariomycetes; order Hypocreales; family Nectriaceae; genus Calonectria; species Calonectria pteridis. Next base: position 549,153 of record JAKZGU010001160.1, on the reverse strand, counting down.
AAAATCCATCCCTCTCATGCCCAACTTGATTTTCCCGTTGTTTGGATTTGCGCTGCTCAGCCCCTCGGACACCACAGCGAGAGTTGCACGTTTTTGCAAGTTTTCACGTCGGGCTTGGTTGGCTACCGCGGCTTTTCCGGAATAAGCACGTGTCGACGGAACAGAGGTGCAAGTGCGTCACTATTTCGCCCCCAAAGATCTGAGCGCGAATCACAGGGTTTCCTTCGTAGCATCAGTTGGACAGGGGCCTGGGGTTACGTCAAGGTGCGCGATGGCCACGGCCGGGATGCTGGGGCCTGATCGAGAATCATGCTACTGAAGTGCCGAAATAACGCATGCCATTTTTCTCGTCAGGGACAGCAGCAATTAATCTCAGCCCCTTGAGCCAACTGCGCACATTGATTGTGGTGGGGATTGGTTGAAATAGGCGGCCAGGGATGCCAAGACTGCCGCGTGTCGGAGACATTGGGCACACAGCCTGAAGAGGGTGTGTTGGTGTGCCAGGTACACGCATGTCAATGTCAAGCATACATATGTGTCCAGCAAGGCGTGGCGAGGCGGACGAGGGTCGACTTCCGGATTGGCTGTCAGCAAGGTTGCCAGTGGTTTCCATGGTGGACATCCCAGACAGCAGCTCTTCGTCTGTTTCAGCATCGTGCCCTTTGGGATGTTTCATAGACGATCGATCCAGGAATCTGGACGTCAAGGGCTGTTTTGTCTGGGAGTTTCGTCATAACGATGGATGCTGGCTGTGCCTCGGAATATCTGCCGAACACATGCGATTGTGATGGCCGCGCGCTCGTACCACATGGCTACCTAGGTAGGCACGTTGGCGACTAGGTAGCTAGGTGATGATGAACCAAGGCACTCCCGATGCAGTAATTAGCCTTCGTCCACGGCACTTAGTAAGCGGTAAGAGTTGGCAGAACCACAAGTGATGTCAAAGACTAGTTTAGCGATTCGGAGACGGGCGAGGGAACAAAGAAGCGCAGACAATGTTGGTGTTGCAGAAGGGAAATGGCGGCTATCAGAAATACCTGGGGGAAAAGTAAATCTCAGATCGAATATGGGCGAGGATCGCATCCTGGAAACCAATCGCAAACATCGGCATTCCAGAGCTTCTTCGTCACTTACCCTTGCTTTCCAAATTGGGATCAGCCTGGGCCTTACAGCGCTCTCTCCCAAACACACAGAGTACCCAACGCGGAACTGGCCACCCTCACAGGTGTTCCTCGACCCACAATGGCCCCAAAAGCGACTTTATTGTGCCCCCCCGGCAAACCTTAGCGGTACCTTAGTGGCTACTCTATAGGGAGCCACCCGGCTGCCGCCCCGTGACGACCAGACCCAAGGCGAGGCAGGGGCCGGCCTGCAGGGTGCAACGCAACAACAGGACTTGATGCAAATCCAGTTCCCAGCAGTTATGCCAAACCCAGACCAAGCATTTTAATCCCCGCGCCTCCATACGAAAATCTGCCATGAGTCCGTGAGCAAAGGGTCTTTTCGTCCCCCTCCGGCCGGATCCCGCTCACACCAGTCACTCTATTGTCGACATTCTTCCGCCCTTCCTCGTCCCGACAACCCTCCCTCTCCCCGTTGCTAGCCCGTCACGAACACGCCCCTCCCTTCTCTCCGGAACCGACGCCAGAAAATGCTGCACAGCTCTCGCCGCCTCTACTAAAGACAAAACCGCCTCCCATCTGCGAGTGCGAGTCTGGCATGTAACAGCTGCGCGCAATGACGGACAAGCGCGTCCCCTCGACCCTTGCGGCGTACGGGAGACGAGATGGCCCAGTCACGCCCGAGGCCCCGACGAGGTTTAGCTACGACCACGCTTCAAGGCCCGAGCCCGCCACCATCGGCGCTTTGCTCAATGCCCCTTCGTCCCCCGATCGACCTCTTGCCTTTTCCGACGATGAGCTTCTCCCCCGATTGAACCCCAAGTCTCGCGATGCCGGCCAGGGAACTGCTCAGGTGGCCGCTCGTGCGAAGCGATCGAGACGGACACACAAGCCCCCGTCCGGCGGCGCCTTTCTCCTGCAGGATGCCGTGGCCGGAGACGACGACTACGCTCACTCCAAGAGGCTGCCCCGGGGTTCCGCGCATCGGAAGGAAAAGGATGCGGCCGAACCGCTACCCGGCGGAAGCCAAGGCTATGGCCTCGGCATTAGCACCGGGGGCAAGAACCGGGCTCGGGTGGTTTCTCCTGATACTTCGCAGGAGGACTTGTTTGTCAGGAAGAGGGACGGACACTCCCGTAGACCGAACGTAGCCCAGCAGGGTCCCTCCGCGCTGGATGTCGACTCGACCCAGATCGTGAATATGGCGCTGAACCTGAGCGAGTCGAGGCGAATAGCCTCTCGGCGCAACATTACCCGTACGAACCCGCCTCGCTTGGCTCCAGTACAAGACACCCCCCCCGCGAGCAACATCAAAACCCATCTCCAACAACAGCGAAAAACGATGCGAAACATATCGCCCAAGCCCCCACAGGCTCTTACTCCTCGAATGCCCAGTGGCAGGTCCAGCAGTCCCGTAAGGTCCCCATTCGTTGATGCTGGCAACGAGGGTCCCTACCGATATCATTTCTCTACCTCAACTCTAGCAAGAGCGCAAAAGGCTCGAGAACACCTCGAGCTAATGGCACAGTACCGGCAGTTGCTGGAAATTCTCCCCCCCTTGAAGCTTGGACCTAACCGGCCTTCGGCTTTGAGTCCACCAAGCTCACCCGCGAACGATAAGCTGGCCAAGCTTGGGTTCTCTGACCCCTTTCACACCGTCGGGCGAGAGTACAACCCCCTGCAATATATCCGCAATCGAAAAGTCCGGGCTAGGGAAAGAATGGTTATCGATGGCGAGACTCAGGGGTTTGCCGACGTCGAGTCCGTGAGGAGATGGGTCGAGAAAGCTTCTCATCGAGCAAACACTTTGACCGTGTTCTCCGGCGACGGAGATTCTGTCTTGCCCCCTTACCCCACCGCTGACCAAGTTCAATCCCAATTATCGCTGGAATCCAATCCCAAGGCTGCGTTGCGGGTTCGGCGCCCCCGGGTTGACTGGTTCTTCGAGCCGTGTGATCTCATAGCAGACGCATACTGGTTAGAACAAGATCATCACAAGCAGCTTATTGAAGATCGAAACTGGTTTAAGATATTCTCCGACGGAGCTGTTCTCAGCCGACCAATATCACGACAGGCGGATGATGACCTGGGACCCGGCGTGAGCCCATTCACCACTAAAACCCTTGAAGATGGCGAGGCGGCGCAGGATGCCAAGGACCTGAAGCTCATCAGGCCGGATACAGAGGTCTCTCAAAGTAGTGCTAAAGAACGGGCGAAGCAGAAGCTGCATAGCATCGGCGGCACTCTTCACCGGCATACCGCTTCGACTCATAGCCATCATGCCTCCCATGACTTCCTGCGCTCCAGAAGAGACTCGACTTCTGACTCCGGCACTGATGACGATATGAAAAGCGAAGGCAAATCCAGACGAACGCGAGCTACTCGCTCCGGCACTATATCTAGTCACACCAACGACTTGCTTGAGAAGCAGATGTTGGAGATGATTGCCCAGGAAGCGAAACAGCGACTCTCCCACGTTCCAGAAGTGGATTCGGACTACACGCAACCAGATAGCTCTGCAACACCTGAGAACAGCTTGATCTCAAAACGGAATAGCAACAGAAAGTGGTCCTTGACGGACCCAAGCGACTCTGACCACCGATCTATCCAAGAGAAGCCTCAGATGGAATTATCCCCTCGGCATCATACCAAAAAGAACGATGGGACAATGAGACGGCACAGGGATGTGTCGGATGATATTGATTCGCCTCAACCAATGTCACCAGAATTGAACCCAATCCAGAAAACCCTTTCGAACCCACCAGCTGGTTTGGAGCTGTCTGCGCCGTCTAGCCGTGCTTCGTCCCCATCGCGGAACCCTTTTACGAAAGTCAAAAAGAAGGTCTTTCGAGATAAAGTCCGGGACGAAGGCGCCGAATCCCAGGCCGAAGAGGCAGATGAATCTGATCATCGACTGTCTCTTCAAGAGGCTTACGCTCCTGGCGAAATCAAGCTTTTGCCTGAACGGAACCTGTCGCGTACTCGATCAGCCCACGGCCGTCATAAACACCATCGTACAAATAGCTTGCGAACAAGAGGCGACGAAATCGGCCTGCGTGGAATCTTCAAGGGCCCTCGAATCGACACTGTGATTCGAGGTGGCGTCTCAAGACTGGGAGACATGTTATGGAAGAAGGACGGTAGCTATGAGACACAACCAGACGCCCTCTCTGATGAGTCGGAGAGTGAGGGGATCAAAGGACGAGCACGATTGTCTCTTAACTTGTCGCGGTCAAGCTCTCGGCGAAACCACGAACCCCAAGACCAGACCAAACATTTCTTGGATGCTATGCCTCAGTTCCAACCTGTGGCGGAAACATATGGTAGGGTCGCAAGCGCGGAGCAGAAGCAGGGGCAAGAAAACCGGCCTCAGAGCCCACAGCCTCGTCTCCCCGGTAAGCCGTTAAGATTGGAAGTGCCGAACCCGACCACCTCCGGAGTTCCTAGCCCAGTTGAGGAGGTTGTTACGGCAGTTGAACCGTCAGAGGTGGACTCGTGTCAAGAAAGCGCACCAAACAGCGCTCGAGCCCTTGACAAGAATTCCAAGTCTGGAGCGTTGATCGTCAGGTTCGATGAACCTGATAGCTTCAGGACTCGAAAATGGTCGATCGCTGATCAGGCTCCACCGCGCGAGTGCCATTTCTCAAAGAGAGAAATCGCTCGACTACGCACTTTACTTCTGACATCGGGAATCAAGGCTATGGAAATATCTCGCCGGGCTCAAGAGGCTAAGAAGCCTCTCGCCAATGGCGGCCTGCTCAACCCGGGCAAGTCTCCTAGATCTAATATCGCAGGAGTTCCATGGGGGGACATCGCAAGGCTCACCCCCAAAGCTTCTTTGCCTGCCGACCAGGAAGTTCCTTTTTGTGACCATTATTCCCTTGCAAGCCAAACACTCAGCATTGCCATTGAAACAGAGATCGAGCGATGGCAAATGTCAGCTGATCGGTTTAACAACGAGACACGGCCAAAGCTCGAGGAACGCATCTGGTGTGTTCGTTCGCGCATTGCGGACGACCTTTCTGGCATGACCGGAGAGGGAGCAGACCTCGCCGACGAGACTGGCAAGGACCTCGCATTGGGCCAACTGCTCAAGGTCAAGCGGGTTGTTGACTTAATCGAAGAGTTGAGCCGAAATCGACGCAGACGGTTCAGATGGGTTCGCCGTGGCATGTGGTCTGCTGTCGAGTGGGTGCTTGTCGGTTTCATGTGGTATGTTTGGTTTGTTGTAACCATCTTCCGCATTTTCCTAGGCATCGGACACGCTGGCTGGGGCGGGATCCGATGGCTACTATGGCTGTGAGGCACGCGACCATGTGCAATGAGTTGACGAGCATAACCATATAACAAGGTGCACTGCTGGGGATCCTACATCTTTTTTTTCCCCTTCACCTACAGGGGCTGGAAACTTTCACACAACAGCTCCCACCAAAATTTCCTAGAACGGATTGTTGCTATTATTTTTTTTATTGGATACCTAAGTGAATTGGGAGTCGCGTTTTGATACCCCTATTTTTCCGAGGGAGCGAAGAAGAGCGAGGCATGAGGAGGGCGTGTGGTATTACACTAAAGTACATTATCATTTTGCATGGCACGGCGTGTTGCGATAATTGCATAGCGAACAATTTCACCAACAGGGTTGGGTTGGGTTTTTTGTCTCTTTTTCTTTCCCTTTATGTTATTCTTCTGTAATTTGAACGTTTATTATAATTCAGACAAAGTTAACCATGTCTTTTTATTCTCACACTACACCCCGCCTCTACCCATCGTATTACAAAGTGTATGCATCCCTCGGATGAAGCCATTCTACTAAGTAGCCACTAGTTATTACAAGTCAACAACTGTTTTCGAACAGTTCCACGCCCTCGAGCGAGCAGGTGGGCAACCTCCCGACCAAGTTACCAAGTACAAAGGAATCCGTCAATCCAAAAAAGAAAAAATAAATAAAATAGCGACAGGGGAAAACAAAAAAGATGCTTGTGGTTTTGCGGACGTCCGTTTATTCGATCCTCTTCTTGCCTTCTTCGGCATTGAGGTAGCGCGCCGTGCTGAGTCCCCGCTCGTGCTTGGCCACAAAGGATCCGACCACGGCATCCTTGCGTGCCTTGGAGTAGTGCTCATTGTAGCCCTCGACAGCATATGGACGAGGGTTCAGGCGTGGCCAGTTGACCTGCAAGATTCGCGTTAGTTGTCAATCGTATACTTCGTCAAAGCGTTCAGGTAGAATATGTATAGGGGATGACTTACGTAGAGCATACCGTGTCCCCAGACAAAGCTAAAGGACCAGGCTGCAACGGCAAACCAGAAAATCATGAACAAACGCATGGGCAGGACGCTGGCGTCCGGCGCGCGGCGAGTCAAGAGGCTAACTAGTAGAACAAAGACACTGAAACCCAGAATGTAGGGGATAGCCTGAATGAGGACAGGCCGGCGGTCAGTAAAGACCAAGGTAGTGCCAATGTTGGTGGTGCCGGGCTTGTAGGCACCCAAGAAAAGATCAAACGAGTCCTGACGAGGGCCGTCAAAGAAGTTATTGCGGAAGTATCGCGTGACACCAATACGGGCGTCTTGAAGGGCACCGACCTTGGTGCGCTTACCCGTGCGGGTGACGTCTGTCTTCATGGCACCAGTGCCCGAGTATGCGGTCGAGATGACATCCGCATTGTCAGCCCACAGGTTGCGGAAAAGGTTCTCAAAGGCCTCATCCTCGTCGCGGAATGAGGAACCCCGAGATAGGAAGCCAACATCCTCGAAGATGCGGTTAAGCATGTGGCGTGCAAACATGCTCTGAACAACATTGGTACGATCAAGACAATCCATGCAGTTGGTTCGCATGACACTGGTCTGATAACTACGAGCATCAATGTTACCGTCGATGCTCGATGGTGTATCGACGGCACGGAAATAACCCTGTTGCTCGAGGGCGTCGGCTAGCCTGTCGAGAAGGGCGTAAGCCTTGTCAATCCTCATGCCCTTGGTCTCACTGTGGTAGTCAAAGTACACATAGTGCAGCCGGTCAAATGCCTGACGACTTGTCTGAGGCTGGATCGTGGTAAACTTCTCCTCGGTGAGCAAGTCGGCCTCCCGAGATTCCTTGGGTAAAGTCACTAGCTTCTCAACCATCTGCTCGTAGGCCTCCTTGACGCGGCGCTCGCGACCCTTTTGGTTCACCAGGTTGATAAGCCAGTTATCACCGTATAGGCGAATTTGCTCGTCAAAATGCTTCTGGGCCGCCGATAAACCACTCTCAATGGCTCGAACCTGGAGTTTTGGGGTATAACGCAAGCTGTTGATTTCGGCCCAGTATGCAGGGACACTGCCACGGGTTTGAACGTAGGAGAAGATCTGCATCTCCTGTCCAGCTCCAGCGCCGTACTTGCCGCTCTGCATGTCAGAACTTCCAGCATAACCTCCTAGCCCGCTATTACTATCATTTAGGATAACGATCTGTTCCGTCTCGTTGTAGTTGGCGGCATGACCCTCCTCATCCACACCACGGGTGAAGTATCTGGTGCCGCCTCGGTGGCGCGATCGTCGTGAGATGAGCGCTAGCGTCAGGGGTTTGCCCTTGAAGGTGGTAGGCTTGATCTCGAGCATGCCAAAGATGCAGGGCAGGATGTAAGGGTCGATTCCAGGCTGTGTACCGGGTTGCGATCGGGACCCTCGGTCGCGAAAGTTGATGAGGTCTGTTTGGAGGTACTTGTTGAAGAAGAAGCGATCGTCGGTTCTCATCCACAGGGGCTTGGAGAGGTCGGCTTGAGCCTGGCGCTGGAACGAGTTTGTGAGATCGATGGAATAAGAAAAGTACATAGGTCCGTTCGCCAGGAAGGTTTTGAGAAGTTCAATAAAAACATCCTCATCGGGATCGTGGATCTGACGCTCGCGCATGGGCATGATCTCGGTCGAGACGACCTTGTAAACCATGTGGCCCTTGAGGCGGCCAACAGGCTGAGCCTTTGTAATAAAAATAACATATTTGTCTAGAATCCGTTAGCGGTTACGAGTTGGTCAAGAGGTCCTTCCATATTGAGATGGTGACGAACCGAGTCGAAGTTGGATGATTCCCAGGATACCGGCGATGCTGGACACGCGCGATGCTCTCTTGGCAGCGGCGGAGGTGCTGTCGCTCAAGCGCACGTCTCCGGTAGGACGGTCGATGACCAGTGCCGGCGCATCGGGAGAAGAAGGAGACGTAAAAGTGTACGAATCGTTGGCGACCTTGACATTAATGTCGCGGTACGGCAGTTTCGATGTTTGAAGGTGGGCCATTGCGGCGGCTGTATGCTGGATTCCGGAATCCAGGAACGACTCGAAAAAGGACAAAAGTGGCTAGAGAGCCTTCTTAACTGGCGGCCCTAGGGCTACTTACGACCAGATCAGCGAAGTGGGAAAGGACAAGAAAAAGGAGCGTGTGTTGGCGGAAGAAGGGGAAAGCTCGAAAAGGGCATGAGGCTTGATTGATCCAAGACGGTGTGTGTGGTGCGTGCTGAGGCCAGCGAAGCTTACATTTGCACCGCCACGTTGCTGCACGTCACAAACTGGCCAGTGCTGCGGAGTGGGCGGGTAGGTCCAGCGCGGTTGCACTGGATGCCACAGCACGAGCCACACTGATCGCGGCCATGGTTGAGTACAGATCGCCACAGAGGGAACGAGCCACATTCATCAAAGAGTTTCAGATTACCTCAGCAGGGAGGGTGGCTCATGCAAGGTCCCTCTCGTGGCTGAGGGTACCGACTCGTACACACCCTGAGATGCAGCATGTACCACCCTTGTTGTGATTGGTACCTCGTGCCCCTCCCGAGATTGCGACTGCGTCAGTGTATGGCCCCCAGCCTTGCACCCACTCATTCGTCAACTCATAGAACAGATGAACCGGGCACGGGACCGACCAGCGACAGGGCAGGTACGTACCCTGCTGGGCCTGGCAGTGGTGGGCGGGCAGTCCTCAGTGCCGTAGGTAGGTACCTATCTCCCATACTGGCCCTGCCTCGACCTCTCTAAGCAGCAGCCTGACCGACTTTGACGTGTGTGCCTTGGAGTCCAGCCAGTCAGCGTCCACCGTCCGCCGTCCGCCGTCCGTCCTGGCCACCCAAAGGCCAAGTCCCAAGGCAGTCACTTTAGTCCCTTCATCGACGTCGCCATCCAAGAACCCTTGACTCGCCATCTTCCGCAACGAACCTTTATCCTCATCTTCACCTCTCCCGCTGTTCCGATTTCGCTACATTTTCCGCCATCGCCCCCAGCTCACCCCTCTCCCTCCCCTGCGATCGATTTCGACGACATCCCCCCTCTGCCGATTCAAGCGCTACACGCCCGTTGCCCAGGCCACGTCCGACTCCCCAACATCACCCACCATACCGCCTCCGCTGCCGCCGTAGCAGCTCTCTAGACCCCTACGCCTTCACATATCACTTTTTCAAATCACCATGGCCTCTCGAGCACCTCCCGCCGGCGCCCGCGGCATCAACACCCGCTTCGCGCAATTTAAGCTGGTTCTTCTTGGTGCGTCCTCTCGCAGCTGCCTCGCCAGCCTCTTCACTTGTCGTCCTGTTGCTAATCTACTATCACAGGCGAGTCTGCCGTCGGAAAGGTAAATGGTGACGAATCTTTGCATGACACCGCAACAAACTAACGCGTCTACTTAGAGCTCAATAGTTCTACGATTCGTCAAGGTAACTATCAACCAACCAACCTGTTTCATTATATTGGCGCTCATCATTCTTCTTCTCAGGACCAATTTGATTCTTATCGCGAATCCACTATCGGCGCCGCCTTCCTCACCCAGACCATCTCCCTCGATGAGAACACCACAGTCAAGTTTGAGATTTGGGATACCGCCGGTCAGGAGCGTTACAAGTCGCTTGCGCCCATGTACTACCGAAACGCCAACTGCGCCGTGGTTGTATACGACATCACCCAATCCGTATGATGCTCAGCCTACACATCTCCTACCCCACCAATCCGGGCTAACCAACTCTATAGGCATCACTAGACAAGGCCAAGGCTTGGGTCAAGGAGCTCCAGCGCCAGGCCAACGAGAACATCATCATTGCCCTTGCTGGCAACAAGCTGGATTTGGTTACCGAGCAGCCCGACAAGCGCGCCATCCCTACCGCCGATGCCGAGGCGTACGCCAACGAGGCTGGCCTCCTCTTCTTTGAGACATCTGCCAAGACCGCTGAAAATGTTCAGAACCTCTTCACAGCCATTGCCAAAAAGCTGCCCTTGGATCAGGCCGGTCCCAGGCATGCTCGCCCAGGCCAGCGACCAGGCGTCAGTCTGGCCCCGGAGAATAACAACACCAACATCAGTGGACCTTGCAGCTGCTAAATTCGTCATGGAGTCGGGAATACCAGATGAGGGATCGTTTCACTGAGCCCTTCCAACAATTCATAAGAGAGAGAGCTCAGCATGAAGCTAGGCGTAGACAACTGTCATTCAGGCCCCAGCTTGCCTAGTCGAGTTGGGGTGCGTCACATATTCCTTGGAGTCTTTGGTTTTGGAGGGGGACCAGTCCATACTTTTTAATACCGAACTTGAGTTTGTTGCGGATGTCTAAGTGGTTCTTCGGATGCCGGCTGCTGGTTCGGGGTCGACATTTCAGGACACATCAGGCAATAGAAGGGTTCTTGAGACGGGATAGCAGGTCGATTTTGTACGAGGCGCTCTGTAGCATTTTTCATGGATTTCAGCGTCTAAATAGATGGCTGTTTGCTAGAGTGTCTGGTCTTGCATGCAGAGCGACAGCTGTCTGATGAGCCTTAGGAGTCGATGACGTGCTGTGATAATTCATCATCTAAACACACGATATTTTACCATTGATATAGCTAATGTCACCCTCAAATGTTCAAAGAGAAGAATAAACATTGCTTGGTCCAATGGCCCTGACCGAATATCTTACTGACTGCCAGTTATCCTTAATACTTTTTTTCTCCTACACTTTTTTTTATCGTGTCACACCCGGTTCCTACCGTCCGGCATCTCTCACTGCGTATCGAACCACTAAGATCGGGCGCTTTAGTGGTGGACTGGCGGACCCGAAGCTGGTCTTTACCCGAACTTTTGCCCTGAGCGTTTTTGAGAGCTCCCAACTCCATCTAACCGAGTTCAACCACATCACATCCAGCGACTCGTTCGCCATTGCACTCCCTCATGTTGCGAACATCGCTTCGGTCTGCGAGGGTAATTGGCAGAAGGTCCGTTCCGGCCTCTGCCGCCCGCCAATGGCCAATTGCGGCTTCGCAGCGAGCCGGCCCTCTGGGTCAGGTATGTCGCGTTTCCAGATATCTGACGATTGAGTGGCCTTGCTGACCCTTCTCTCCAGCGCCACTACGCTATCCAGAACAAGCCAGAATCAGACCCCGCGAAGCCCATCTCCGAGACCCTCACCTCTGCGCGAGCTCCCCAGACCACCATTGACGACGTTGGCGAGACTAAGGCTGCAACACAAGCCCCTCCGCCGCCGCCGCCGCCGCCACCGCCGCCGCCCAAGAAGAAGGGCTTCTTCCGCAGACTCAAGAACCTACTATACACTCTGGTCCTCCTTGGTGTTGTTGGTTTCGCTGGAGGAGTTTATTATTCTCGCATCAGCGACGGCTTCCACGACTTCTTCACCCGATATGTCCCATTTGGGGAGCAGGCAGTTCTTTATCTGGAGGAGAAGGAGTTCAAGAAGAAGTTCCCTCAGTCCTCTAGCAACGCTTCCAGGGTTCGGGACTCAGATGCCCCTGTGAAGATCCCCGCCCAGAGCGGCGCTTCCTGGAGGGTTGCCGACGCTGGCGAGACAGGCCGTCGCTCCAGCGCCGGTCCCGTTGTTAAGAAGGAGCCCAAGCCTGAACCACCGGCCAAGGCCCCCGCTCCCAAGCCCGTCGAGGCCAAGCCCGTCGAGGCCGTCGAGAAGGCTCCCGCTCCTCAGGCTGAGGTCGCTTTCAAGGCTCCCGAGGTCAATGAGCCATCCAAGTTTCCTCCCCTTAAGCCAATCGACCTCTTTTCCTTGGAGGATGCAAAGGAGCCCGTTATTCAGGACTTGGTTCACATGCTGAACGATCTCATTCTCGTCATCAACGCCGATGGTGCTCATGGCCGCTACTCCTCTTCCGTTAACAAGGCCAAGAGCGAAGTCTCCAAGATTGGTAGCAAGCTCAAGGCTCTGAAGACTGAGCTGGAAAAGAAGGCTGCCAGCCAGGTTAGGGAGAAGATTGGCGAGTTCGACAAGGCGGCTACTGATCTGATCGAGCGAGTCGAGGCTACCATGGTCACACAGGAGGCGCAATGGCGCAAGGAGTTCGAGGAGGAGATGAAGAAAGTTCGCGAAAACTACGAGGACCGAGTCAAGACCCTCCTTGAGCGCGAGCAGCAGCTGAATGAGCAAAAGCTCCAGAACCAGCTCCTCGAGCAGGCCATCGCCCTCAAGAAGGAGTTTGTCAACGAGGTTAACCAGCACGTGGAGAAGGAGCGTGAGAGCCGTCTAGGCAAGCTGAATGAGCTGTCAGCAGCCGTTGCCGACCTGGAGAAGCTTACCACTGGATGGAACGAGGTTGTCGACTCCAACCTCAAGACTCAACAGCTGCACGTTGCCGTCGAGGCCGTGCGTGCCAGTCTTGAGAACGGTACACACCCACGCCCCTTCATCCGAGAGCTTGTCGCTCTCAGGGAGATTGCTTCTGACGATCCTGTTGTCGATGCTGCCATTGCCTCCGTGAACCCCGCCGCCTACCAGCGCGGTATCCCCACCTCGGCTCAGCTTATTGACCGATTCCGCCGTGTCGCCAGCGAGGTCCGAAAGGCCTCTCTGCTTCCTGATGAGGCGGGTGTGGCCAGCCATGCCTCAAGCTGGGTCCTTAGCCACGTCATGTTCAAGAAGCAGGGTCTTGCGGACGGTGACGATGTGGAGAGCATCCTTACCCGTGCCCAAACTTACCTAGAGGAAGGCGATCTGGATTCTGCGGCGCGAGAGGTGACCGGTCTGACCGGTTGGGCTAAGACACTGAGCAAGGATTGGCTCGGTGAGGTTCGTAAGGTGTTGGAGGTTCAGCAGGCTCTCGACGTAAGTTTACTCCCGCAATTGGCCCATGATCCTTTTTCCAGTTTACTGACAAGCAAAAACAGGTTATTGCTACGGAGGCACGACTACAGAGCTTGCGTGTGGATTAAGGGGCCCTTTCATTTGTCGTGTATACCGGTCCTGGGAGGTGTCATGTCTAGAGAGAGGGCCATGCGCCCGTGTATTAGATAGGAATAGACAATGAAGGCATGGCAGTCGTTTGAAAAGCATTCCTTAATCAATCAAAGCCCGTGTTTTTTTTTCCTGTACTTTTATGCCGACGTGAAGATGTCTGTATTATGCTGTCATGTGTCAGGGCCGTTATTCGGGGGCGGCTGATGATTGTCGCCAACCCCACACACACACTATGTAGATATTGGAGATGGTAAAACACACCTCACTTTATCCATTCATGACACCGACTATAAAAAAACTCATCGGCATTCCCACTCCACTCAGACAACCTTATGGTTCTATTGGCCGTCTCTTGCACAGTAGTGAGACCATCGCATTGGACGCTTCAAGGGCACAGTCATAACAATGCCGCAATTCCAATCACCATGAGCTACTCCAGTTTGTTGGCTCAGAGTCTTACAGCACGACGCCTGTCGCAGCGACTCGGAACCCGTCGATTTTACAGCGCCGTGGCTCGCGACTACTCCGAGGCCCTTCGCCTCCTCTCGGTGCTCTCCTCAAACCGCCAGATTACCAACCTCTTTGACAAACCAAATGCCGCAACCGCCTCAGGGTCCACGGCCAAGGACCTGAACGCCGCCGCCATTCCGGAAGTGCTCGAGTGGCTGCGGCGCGCTGGGTACTCGCCTCAAGATCTCGCCCGCCTGCGGCACATTCACATCGCTGGAACCAAGGGGAAGGGCTCCGTGAGCGCATTCGCAACGGGGATGCTGCGCGAGTACGGCACCGTGGGGACCTACACGAGCCCGCACCTCGTCAGCGTTCGGGAGCGCATCGCCATCCAGGGCGAGCCCGTCTCGCAGGAAGTGTTCACAGGGGCTTTCTTTGAGCTGTGGGATCGCTTCACTGAGGCGGCCAAGGCCGAGGGTATGAGCGCGGCTGACGCCGAGGGGGCCAAGTCTAAACCCTTCTTCTTTCGATTCTTGACCATCTTAGCCTGGCACATATTCCTGCAGCAAAATGTAGGAACTGTTGTCCTGGAGTGCGGTATTGGAGGCGAGTACGATGCCACGAATGTGCTACCGCCTGAAGCAGTGTCTTCGTCGGTGATAACACAGCTGGGCATTGATCATGTCGCCATGCTTGGGGACACTGTCGAAAAGATTTCATGGCACAAGGCTGGGATCCTCAAGCCCGGCGTCAAGGGCTTTGTTCGAAGAATCAACGAGAAGCCTGAGGTGAGAGAGATTCTTCGATCGAGGGCCGCTGAGAAGAAGGCCGTGCTCGTCGAGGTGGACGACAAGTTCGTTGAGCAATGGGGCGGCGTCCAGGGCAAATTGTCTGGCGATTTCCAAAAGTACAACCAGGCGCTCGCAGTCCTAGCCGTACGAGAACACTTGGGAATGGAAACTGACCCCGCAACATCATTACAGGAAATTCCTGAAAAAATGGTCAAGGGGTTAAAGGAGGCAACTCTACGAGGACGGTGTGAGATTATTCGGGACGGCGATTCTGGTTGGTATCTGGACGGAGCACACACCAAGGACAGTTTGGAGCAGGTAGCCAAGTGGTTTGTGCAGTCCCTTGGCCCTGAGGATTGTGCGACCCTTGTATTCAACCAACAGGAACGCAATGCCTCGGAGCTCCTAGCGGGTTTTCTAGAAGTTGTTCAGCAGGCTGCAGGCAGGGACAACGTCTTCATCCATGCCATCTTCACTAGGAACGATCAGGAGAAGGCTGCTGAAGGAGAACATAGGGATACGGAGGTGCAGACCAGTGCTGCGGCGGTTTTAGGAGACCAGTTACCAGCATGTAGCACCGATGTTTCTGACAACCTCCAGGACACTGTCGCCAGGGCGAGACAGATTGTCAATCACAGGGGCTCAAATCACAAGACCCTTGTTACAGGCAGTTTACATCTTGTGGGGGGTATCTTGCGAGCCTTGGAGCCCGAGAGTCTATTGTAGATGGTTCTTCTAGCGGTTCATTTTCCCGTTTATAATCCCAAAATAGTTCACGACACATTACAGCGCATCAGCCTGTTCCAAAATCCCCAACGCTCCGCCAACCAGATGCAAACTCCCCGTGATGAGAGCCAAGACCGCATGGTCCTCGGGCAGCCCTTGGCCAAGCTCCCTCGCGTAGTCGATGGACTGCTGAATGGTCGGCATGACCTTGACGGTGGCATCCGGATCCAGGAACGACCACTTCTCGGCAAAGCGGTGCTGAACAGTCATCTTGTCGATCTCGGCCGGGTCAAACTGGCGGTTGACAAAGTCACGCTTGTAGCCGGTCGCGGCGTAGGTGACGTTTGTGCAGAAGATGACGTGGTCAAAGGCGGGCTTTCCGTCTCGCTTGGTGGCTTTGTAGATGGACTCGAGGAAGTCAACTGCCTCGGATCGACCTTGTTGGTTGAAGATCATGATGCGGGGACCAGATCTAGGGGGTTGGTTAGCATCACAGAACGAATGGCATTAGAACAAGAACGGAGGTGTGCATACCGGTTGGCAACTTCGTCGTAGAACCATTTTGCCGACAATTTCAAGCTGTCCGAGGTGTGGGCACCATCCACATGCCAGATAACGTTGCCCTCATGCTTCACCTCGCAGCGTCCTCTCCAAACAACCTTTTCAAGCCCATCAATAAATTCTTGGGGGAAAGGCGCCGACTTCTCCGGAAGAGCAACACCCAGCTTCTTCAGGGCTGTTTCGGCGAGAGCAACAGCCAAAGAAGCATTCCTCTTTTGGAAAATGGCGTCTGGTCGGATGTTGACGGCACTAAGCCGAGGATCAATATCCAAAGCCTGCAAGTCGACCTCTTTTTCCACGGCTCGTTTCCTCAATACCTCTGCCGCCTCTGGCACTTGCTCGATCGTGAAAGCCGGGCTGCCAGTCTTCATGATACCAGCCTTGTGCCACGCAATCTTGTCCACGGTGTCGCCAAGAGCAAATACGTGGTCGATTCCAAGCGTGCTGATTCCCGATGCCACAGGCTTCTCAACCACGTTTGTGGCATCGTACTCGCCGCCAATGCCTGTCTCATAGACTGCCACATCTACTCCTTCCTGGAGGAACACATGCCAACTCATGAGGGTGAGATAGCGGGCGTAGATTGGCCGCGGGGCCATGAGGGTGTCTTCTGGCGTGGCATTTGACTCAAGGCGGTCCCATACCTCAAAGAAATATTTGGAAAAGAGCTCCTCTGAAATGGGCTTCGAGTTGATACGGATGCGCTCCCTTACGGCAATTAGGTGAGGGGAAGTAAAGAGACCCGTTTTGCGGGGCACCGCGAGGGTATGCTGGTACTGAGCAAGGATGGAGTCGACAAAGGCGCATGTGCTTCCTTTACCTTTTGTTCCAGCAACATGGACAATATTGAGACGTTCCAGATCTGTGGGCTGAGGTAGTAAACGAGTTAGCAGGATGTCGCTCGAGATCTATTCAGGGTATTGCCTCACGCTGTAGCCGATACGCTGCAAATACGTCCTCATCTCCTTGATGGAGACGGCATCAGGCCTGATCCCGGCCTTCCTACGAGCCTCGATTATATCAAAAGGCGTCTGGAGGGAATTAAGCGCATCGATTGCGTCCTACATTGAGATTATTAGTAAGACATGTATCCAGCCACGACAGGGATCCAGCGAGTCGGGAGCTTACATTGTAGGAACGGGTTTTGGACGCCATGGTGGACAGGCCAGCACGCCGCGATGCTATGAATCTGAGAGGGTTGAAAGGCCGCCCAAAAGCTCTCCACGACACATGATGCATCGAAGTACGCGGAAGCGTTGGTGAACTTAGCAATGTTACTCGTCGGCCGTGTCCCGCAGAAAACTCGGATAATTCAATTGGCGCAATGAGGTAAGTCGCCGAAATGTGTGTGTACTGCAAGAAGGCAATTCGAAAGTCGTGGCAAAATGGGATATATCCTCCTACGAAATGAGAAAACAGGGACAAAATAGAAATTACGGGATACTTCTTGGTGTTGTCTAAATTTGGCCCCTATCTACGATTAATGCCGTGTCGGTGGCCAGCCGGCGCCGGTATCGTAGCGGCGGACACTCGGAGGACGCAGCAATGACCCGAAGGCATTGACTAATACCGGAGATGAGTAAAAGGCCACCAATTTGAGCAACTACATGAACATAGAAGTAGCAAAGAGATATCTTAGTCTTTTTTCTAGCCTACACAATTTTTTCTTTTGCATCATTCCGGTCTCAATGAAATAAATTTTATGTTCTTATTATTCTTGGTTTTCTAGTTTTAGTCGACAAGATAAATTGATATCGCCGAAACTACCAAGTCAAAATTCCGGCAAAGTGCATGGCTCGTCCAATCATTTCGTCATAATTGGAAAGGCGTGAGGAGTATGCATAAATACAAAATCTGGTTGGGATATTTTTCTCTTTCGTAAAATAGAAAACGGCATCTTGAAAAGATAAAAAAAGACACCTCGGACTCCCCCGGTCGATCTCGGAACTTTCATCCGATGGAATAATCTTCAATAACACCTTCCTTCTCCAAAACATATTTGTTCATCCCTTCTTGCAGTGCTTCTGCAAAGTCGCGATCAAAATTTTTAGCGCTATCAAACCACGCCAACCTAGCTCGCCATGTCAACCAGTTCTCTGCCATGAAGCCTTCCGGGGCCCGCATAACACCAATAGCAAGGTCAACTATCTGCTGCCTGTCCGTCGGCCGACGTTCATCCACGGCATAAAAAAACGTAGCACCACATTTTCCGCAGAATGAGCGGAGAACATCCGGCGACGATCGATAGGTTTTGGATGTCCCAATTAGGAGATCAGGCTTGATAGGTGGCTCGCACAACGAGAGCGGAATAAAGGTCCACCCCACCACATGAGCGCCATTAATCAGGCGGCAGTCATCGCATGCGTCAAAACACCCATGCCATTTGGTCTTGTCTTTGTGAGAAACATACTGTGACATGTATTCGTCTTTGAGCACTTCCTCTGTGGGTCTTGGAAACGTGAAAGACACGCCACCGCAATGACACTGCACACGCATGCGCTCTTTTCCATCAGGCCCAACTTCAGGCTCTGAATCGAAGACCTTTGCCCTATCGCTGTCTCCGGGTGGGTTGTAGACTTCAAACTCACGCCCTCCAATTCCAGTAAGTATCTTGGCGATGCCTCCGTCCTTGACAGACTTGCTATAGATATGCTTTGCAATCTGGAAATTCTCCGGGCTGTGGTCCGTAAAAATAGAGGTGGAAGGTACCCAATTACCTCTCTCCAATCCGATAGAGGCGATGTGGCATCCACAAGTCGAGCAAAAATTCCAACTTGCGTCCTTTCCAAATATGTAGGCCGTCATGTTGGCTTCCGATGATGGCTCGACAAACTTGGGGACGACATCATCAGGGAAATCACTATGAAAGACGCATGGCATGCCGAGACTAAAACGACACAGGCTGCAGTGACAAAGATGAGCGCGAAGGGGAAGTATCCACTTGGGAACATCGACGGTAAAGTGAACAGAGCCACAAAAGCACCTGGCTTCAAGTGTCTTTTTGTCAGTAGGTTCTCCCATAGTGATGTGCTGACTGAAGGGTTTGTTGAAAAGAAATAGATTGGCAAAATATTGATAGGAGCAAATCCAACAGATGCTACGGTGTGCGTATATTGTCGCACTTAAAGATAATCAGTGCCAAGATTTCCCGCCAATGTCAACAACGCCCTTCTCTCGCTTAGCCAGTCTTCAATCCGTCGTAGCGCCATCTTTCTGCCGCCTAACGTCATGGCCGCACACATAACCCTACTAAAATAAGTAACTACAATTTCCTAAGAGATAATTATAAAAATAACCTAAGAGATTATCTTTATGAAGGTAAATTAATTTAGGTGTTATTTTATTTATCTTAGCTTAAGATTCTAAGACCTATAATCTTTTGGCACGGCCCCATGCAACAAAGTGTTGGAATGACAATCATTGAAGGGTTGCATTGTAACGATCACCATCGCTCTTACATGAAAAGGTGGGGACAAATCGTGAATTTCTGTTAGCCGGGGTTCAGCCGTCATCACCCTTGAACAGGCCCATGCAGTTGACCGTAGCTTAAATTTTCAACGATTTGTTGACGGCCATCGTCCCTTATTAATCGCAATTTACCTTCATCAGTTCCCTCGCGGTCGCCAACCGAGGTCGCCGACATGTCTGGGGTCAAGGATAGTTTCCTAGACCTCGAAAGGCACAGGCTACAGCTCGAGGACCAGATCAAGAAACTGCAAAAGGACCTGCAACACTGGCAAACTTGGGATGCCGAATATGAGGCACTCAAGGAAGAGATCGACGCACTACCTGACACAAACCCCGCCTCTCTAACCCAGATCAAGGGCTCTTTTGAAGGGGAACTACTCAACCAGCGCGAGATCGACGACATTTTCGGCACCAAGGACTCAAAGTCCAAGAAACAAGTCATCAATGTGCTAGATCGCCGCATCGACTATGTCACCCAAAACATCACATCCCTACAAAAGCAACTTGACACTGCCGAGAACAAGTATGCCGCGGCGACGGTCATAAGCCAACCCGATGCCACTGATGAAGACGGCCAGCCCATCACAGAAATCATCGAACAGCTGGATGATGACGACAACGTCGTTTCTTACCAGTTGAAAAAACCAGGTGATTCCTTACCTCAGCTAGAGGAGGCTCTAGGGAAGGCTGTCATAAAGGAACTCTCGGAAACAGAGGCGAAGGAAAAGCAGAAGACTTCACAGCCTTCCTCGTCACAAAAGCCCCCAAAAGAAACATCTGATGGGATTGCTGACGATGAGTCTTCGCATACCGCACCCACCAAAGACAAGGCTCCCGAGCCTAGCGAATCCGCGTCATCATCCACATCCAAGGCTGTCTCCTTTGCGCCCAGCACAAAAACAGAAGACGGGCCTACACCTCAGGTATCGAGGAATGCCAAGCGTGTTGAGCAGATCATGAAAACTGCCAAGGAGCAGGAAGCCATGAGTTCTGACAAGGCCATTATCCCTGATGATGAAGATGAGGACGATGCAGAAATGCGTCGGCAAATGCTAGCATACGGCATGGGAGAAGTCGGTGCTGTTGTCGCTGAATTGGAGCTTGTTGAGAGTGACTCTGATGAAGATGACGAAGAGTTTGACGAAAGCGATGAAGGTTTTGGGGATGACGATGACGATGACGAAGACAAATGGGGTCGCTCTACGGGAAGAATTGTCACCGACAAATACCGTCAGCGCATGCTTGAGCTAGAGAAGAAGCTCGGTGTCAAGTCCCGCTTCACTGCCCAAGAAGAACAAAAGGCAAAAGAACAAGACTCGGACTCGGATGATGATCGAATTGGCCGTATTGTCGTGAAGCAGACTCCCGAGGCGACTTCGTCATCAGCATCAAAGTCAGCATCAAAGCCAGCCCCGTCAAAGTCGATTATCAAGGATAATCAACCCGCCGAAGACACGGGCAAAAAGGGTGTGCGATTTGCTCCCAGCCTTGACATTGCACCCAACGATGAACCAGCTGCAAAGCCAGCAAAGGAAGCGACAGAGAAGAAGGAGCCTCTCGTCGACCCGTTGAGCGACATTGTTGAGCGAACCGGTCCAGCCAAGCCAGCC
This sequence comes from Calonectria pteridis, assembly GCA_022837005.1. NCBI lineage: Eukaryota > Fungi > Ascomycota > Sordariomycetes > Hypocreales > Nectriaceae > Calonectria > Calonectria pteridis. The sequence continues at coordinate 528,248 of JAKZGU010001160.1, read as the reverse complement.
GAAGCGAAAACCAGTCGCAAACCGTCTCGCTTCAAAAAATCAAGAGGTGAAGCCTCGACAAATGCTACAGTTCCCCCAGGCCCGATGGATATGCCCACAAGATTCCTTGACCAGAACCGGCCAACAGCGCCTACGGGTCCTGAAGGGACGACGATTGCTGACACGTTAGTTGAACGTGAGACGAGCACGGCTCCCATCCGACCTGAGGATGACGACATGGTACAAGATGAAGTCGCTGGTGAGTACCAGCGACTGCGCAAAAAGTTCATTCAGCGCGAAGGTGGGTTCTTGAAAGAAGACGAATCGCCAATCAAGCCGTTGGACGAAAGCGAAGGTGGGCCAGAACGCGTCAGTCGCTTCAAGGCTGCAAGACTGTCGAAGCAATAATTATAGAACTGGGCAGAGCCAACGGCTGGAGATGGTGGTTGGGCGCGACAGGGGATAATCGATACAACAATCGACTAGTCCTGGCACATGCTCCGCTGCGATCTGGCATTGGTGAATGGGGCTGTGTGATCTGGTTTTGCTTTGGGTTGGTTTGCTGACGCCATGCTGCTATAAACTAACCATACTCGGATGCATGTTGAGTCTCGACACAGATAGCAGCGCCATCGTAGAGTAGTGCACCCCGTAGGCTGGTCGTCAGCAACGGAAAGGCGTAGTCTGTCTCAGAAAGGTACACGGTGTGCAGGGGATGGTGGGGGGAGATACGCGGACAGGAACGCATCTGACAATTGATGGGTAGCAGCCAACAATCTGCCTCCTCATTACTGCGCGATTCCAAGATTAACACAACACTCGAAGGGCTCTCTGACGCCTCGGCCGTATCATGGCCCTGGCTACTCGTTTCACCCTTTACATGCTTTATGGAGGTACTTTGGTCAATATTACGGAGACGGACGATAAATGCAACTGCAGGCCGGGTATTTGGAAATAGCTGTGTGGTTCGCCTCGCGGACCCTGTTTTCGTGGGCGCCGTGGCGCGTGCATACGGTATGGCCCGCTTTTGGCTGAAAGCGTGAGCCAAGACGGCAGCGTGTGGGGTGGATCGTCGGAAGTTCGGCACCTCGCTCATCCCTGGTGCTACCTGGTCGTACTCTGGCTGGTGCCGGGTCCCGGATCATGGCGCCCATTTACGAATAGCTGCTGCACGGCCATCCCGTCATATGCCCTGCTCGGGTTTGAGGCTTAGCAGGGGAACCCGCCTTTTGGTGAAGTTCCGACGGGTGCCATGGCTCTAAGTGGCCCAGACTCACCCAGGCCTTCGCAGGCCCTCGACGGCCACACGGCAAATCGGCACGTTGGCGATACGTCACTGACAGCGCTGAGCCCAGGAGGTGGGCGATGGAAGCTGCCATGAGGGATTCCGGGAGATGAGACGTCCATGCCCGTAACTTAGTGACTCGCCGAGAGGCCTCTTGTCGTAGAAGCCATCGGATCTGCGTTCCGTCCACGTCCCGCCTCAGTACTTAAAACGACGACGCCCGGCATTGAGGTGCCGTCTCTCATCACTGAACACCAGCGTACCTACCAAGCAACTCTAAAGACAACCTTACTTTTGACAATCTTCACTAAGAAGAACACGCATTCGTTCATCTTTCTTCCTTCACACACACATCAAAATGCCTGCCGCTATGGAGCCCACCCAGCAAGCCCCCATGACCTCTGACAATGGCGACATCGTCACCCAGCAGCCTGTGAGTATCACGCAAACAAACACGACCGCTATTGGGCCTCGTCACTGACCACCTTCTCCCTCGACAGACTGCTGAGCCCCAGCCCGACATGTCCATGCGTGGTGGTGAGGAGGCCGGCTGCGAGATCTGCTGCGGTCTCTGCGCCTGCGAGGAGGGCTGCTGCTAAACGCATCGCTCATTTGATACGGACTCGTGGAGGAAGGAAAGCTCTGGCATGAAACATGTTGAGCTCATGTAATAAGGGGAGTTTTTGTCTTTACGAACAGCTTTTGACGATAGAAATGATATCCCCCTGATCAAATCATCAAAAATGAACAAGAGGAACAAGTGTACACAACTGTGACTGTGGCGTGTGATGAGATGCTTCCCCTGGCTCTCGTAGCGACTTGAATGCATGCACGGCATATTCACGATCGTAGGACCTTACATGAAAGTTGCCCCCATCCCATCACCGCCTTACATTCCGCCCTAAACACGGGTCCAACCCCTCTCTGGTTTCCCGCCTTGGCTGGGATTGGTTGTGTTTTGGATTAGTGGAATGGAGCTTGAGCCCGCATGCGGCTCGCCTCCATTTCCACAGGAAAATACCTGGCCACTCCCGCTGCGGCCCTTTTTTGGGGGGGCGTCAATCGACGGCGGCGACCCCATCGGACCTGGACACCTTGTCGCTGGCGGCATCTGAGCGGGCTGTTCGAACCTCGTGCCCTGCGATGGGGAAAGAAAAAAAAAGCAATTTGCAGCCATGCATATCTCATCACCGTCTAGATCCAGGTCCAATTCCACTTTTAATCTTCTAGGTTAACGCCACGAGGCTTATCAGTCAAGCGGCGAAAAGGGGGCGGGAGAAGAATAGCTGCAGCTGAAAACACTAACGCGCGGGGGCGGGGGGGAGGAAAGAGAAGCCGGGCTGGATTCGAGTCATTGGGAAAATTTATGCGCTACGGGACTAGAGCTCGGGAGGGCCAGAGCAAGACAAAAAAACACTATCGGCGATCATGGCGAACTCAAGCAAGCTGACTTCAATAGCTTGAAAGCCACTTCGAATTCAAGTACGAGACTGCACCAACAGAAGCTGGCTAAGGCACTGTAGAATGTTGACGTGGCATGCAAGAGAGGTCAAAAGAAAACAAAAGTCGACGTCGCCGCGGCTGCGTCATTGGTTGGGGGACGCAGAGAAGAAAACTTGGCATCGCAGATCCGACTGCCCTGCTCCTTGGCAAAGGAGTGCGCGCAAAACTTGGCACGATAAGCAAAAATATGATTCCGCCCGGGATTGAACCGGGGACCTTCTCGGTGTTAGCGAGATGCCATAACCAACTAGACCACAGAACCAGCTGTTTGCGTTGGAGAAACTGCGTTTTTTTCGCTTGATGAAAGCTTGTTGTGTGGATTCAAGCCCTTGGCGTAGTGGGGTTGTGATTCTGGTGGGGGTCGAGGATGTCGTGAAGAGTATCTAGGGTAGGCGAGCCAGAAAAGAAATCAATATAAAAAGCTGCTGCGAATTCTCGTTGTTGCAATCTATAATAACATCAAGGCTGCATTTTTGGCATGTTCAAGGTTTTTTTTTTTTTTTTTTTTTTCGCACCCTGCATTTGTTTGGGGGGGATTAGGAGGAAATATGTTGAGGGGGGAAAATACCATCGAACAAGCTTATACCTTTAATTGCCCTTCGAGTGCATTCTCCATGGAATGAATGCCAGAAATGGATTACTTTAACACACCCTACAATTGAACACGAATCGAATAGATACATCATATGATCGGAGTATGTGATACAAGTCATATAATCATTACATGACAGACCTGATTTGTATATACCGCTGGGTTGACATGCCTCACCAACACCGTCTCTGCATTTTTTATATTGTACATTCATCATACACTTGGTCATGAACCGACCCAATCAGGTCCTCTATTTGCCGCTCTTCCCAAACAGAGAAGATACATAGTCTCCAAACGTCGAGGTGCCATCTGCCTGGCGCTTCTGGCGCTCCTCCTTTTGTGTCTCCCAAATCTGTTGTACCTGGTTGGCCACCTCTGACTTGGCCTGAAGATCCCCCCGCAGAGCAGCTTCTTCCAAAGCTCGCTCCTCGGCTGGCAGCTTCTCCAATTGATCCTTCCACTGCTGCTGCAAGTTGCCGTGGGGCGTGACCGCATTGGGCTTCGCTCTGGGAACTGCAGGCTCGAAGACGGGGATGGGGAGGCCTTCCTCCTTGGCCTTTTCCACAGCCACCTCGTGTGCAATCATTCGCTGGAAGAGTTGGTCGGCGTGCATCTGAATGTCCTCCTCTACTGTCGCGGATCGTCCATTTACGGAGCCGTATCCCAAAGCACGGAGAAATCGCTATCCCACATTGTCAGAAAGCCGCCCACATCAAACACCACAAGAAGACTTACCGATTGCATAGTGTAGCACCTTTCAAATTTCCGAACCTGGTGCCGACACATCTGTAATTGATCCTCCCAGCTGCCGTGCTTCATGCAGTTTACCCATTCTTCCTGAGACTCAGCACAATTTTCTAGCGCTGCTCGTCCGATAGCTTCCTTCCGTGCCTTGTATCCCTCTAGAACGCTCATGAGCTTGTCATGATCGCTGGCCGTTTCGGCTTCAATATCGGCGAGCGGGCGGTACGTTTTCCACAGGTCAGCGTAGCGGCCGTCCTGGTATAGGCTGGCCCTAGGGACAGCAGGGTCCTCAGCGCCCGACGCTGCTACCGGGACGCCAACATGGTTCTGTCTTTGTGACGGGGGAGGGGTCGTGGGTTGCGTGGGTTGATTTGCGGCGTACTTGACGGGGGATTCTTTTTCGAGGAATTCGCGAAGCTTGGGGTCGAGTTTTCCCAGCGGGTCGTCGGATTTGTCGGTACCCAGGACCGACGAGAGCCAGCCCATTTCTTCGGATGTGAATGCGTGCGCTCTGCTAGAGAGAGAAGTGCCGCACAGCTCGAATTGAGACGTCGCTGTCAATCCTGAAGCTCCTGGTCCCGTGGAAGGGTAGAACTTCGCGATGGACCCGCCAACGCCGCTGAGTGTGCGGAGAAAGGCGGCACTGTATGCCGTACTGTGCACGGGCAGAATTTTGTTTTCCTGCTACATATTCATTTCTAAGCACCTATGTGGCAATTCAGATTTGCACAAGTTCGATATAGTTGCAGCAAAGTAGGAAGTGGTCATTGAACTACGACTAATATCACACATACGTCTGTAAAAAACCATGGAGCCGTTTTGTACACCAGCTCCATATCGATGAATTGGGAGGCAAGAGAGAATACGGGTTGGAGATCACGACACTAGTCACCACTGGAAACCGATCATTTGCGGGACCATGGACGATCAATGACAAGCACATAACCTTCAGACCCTGGAGACCCTTTTTCCTAGCCACATCACGCCCGACTGATCCGTGAACCCCAGATGAATTGACTTCGTGAATCCTTTTATTCGCGATTGCATCTATAGCACAATCATTTGCAAAGCAACTGCCAGTGCCCGACCCTTCAGTCGAAATGTCCCATTTCCACTGATGCTTATCACGCCAAAAATGCCAAAAAGGAGCCCAATTTAGAACTTGCTGAACTTCTTGACCGCCTTGCCAGTTCGGGGCAGCACGCGCAGGACGTTGAAGCGGACCTGGGACATGTTAGCTTGACCTTGCTCGGATCCTATCTCTTCAGGTTTCTGCGACGTACAGTCTTGCTGAGAGGACGGCACTGGCCAACAGTGACCTGGTCACCCTCCTCAACACGGAAAGCGGGGGAGACGTGGGCAGCGAGGTTCTTGTGGCGCTTCTCGTAACGGGAGTACTTGGGGATAAAGTGCAAGTACTCTCTTCGGATGATGACAGTTCGGTGCATCTTGGTGGAAACGACGGTGCCGGTCAGGATACGGCCACGGATGGAGACAAGGCCGGTGAAGGGGCACTTCTTGTCTGTAAAGCAAAGCCAGTCAGCAGCGGTCCTCTTTTTTCAACATTTCCAATCTCGCGTGTCGTATTTTCTGGGCAGCTCCGAGCTTCCCCAATGTTGCAATCGCAAAAATCTGTGAGAACTAGTCCCCGCTCGTTCGCCCAGAAATCGCAAGAAATTTCGCCATGTCGCACGTACCGATGTAGCTGCCCTCAATGGCGGTCTTGGGGGTTCGGAAACCCAGACCGACGTCCTTGTACCATCGTCGGCCACCCTTGCCCGGTCGGGAGGTCTTGGTTCGGATCTTCGAGTTCTGGAAGATGTGAGGCTGCTTCTGGAAAGCACGCTCCGACTGGACGGTCAACTCGGTCGCCCTGAGCCAAGGTTAGCGGCGAGATTATTTCGAATATCGTAGATCGATCGGCTTGGAGACTGACATCTTGAATTATCCTCGGGCAGGTACCGTTACGAGAGGGCGTGTCGTGGTGAGTGGGTGAGGCGAGGTTGAGATTGGCTACTGAGGGCAGTTTTGCGCAGATGGAGAAGTAGGGCAACACACACACACTATTTTTTTTTCTGTCGCTCCTTCCTTAGGGCTTGCGAAAAATCTCGATTGGCTGCGTAGCCGAGCGCTTGATTGGCCGGTAGCCCCACTCTCACGCTACATCACGTGATGGATCACGACCATTAAAGACACGTGATACGGCGTTGAGCACCTGCCGCGGAGGGTGACATCAAGTCTGCTAAAGTGGGTCCCAGTCCCCTGTTGCTCGCCGCCAAAGTAAACAAACAGAGATGGGTCGCGATAGTTATGCACACCCACCTTTTATCGCCGCGCGGGGAGCTAGTCTGTCGCGGCAAGATCACACAATAATCCAGCATGGCGCCCTCCGCTGAATCCACGATGCCCGCAACGCGGCGCGCGCGTCAGTCTATCAGTTCACATGCAGATCTACGCAGAACGATGGAGAAGGACAATGCGACAGTCGATGTGGCCAGTACGCTGGCGGCCAGTCGCAAGAAGTCAAGGAGCAAGAGCCTAGGGCCTGGAGGCCTGGATGCTCTCAGACAAGGTAGCGGTAACCGTCGCGCAGTAAGAAGACAATTATCCTAATCTTTTGCGCAGCCTCTAACCCTGCCCAGTCTCTAGCAGTACCCGTGAAGGCCCCGCGGTCGATTCTCAAGCCGACTATTTCATCACTTCCCGAGATCCCCCCAATGAAGTCCAAGGAGCCGGATTTGATTGACCTGGGCGATCCTACTAGGGACATCACCATCAACAACCCCATGGGCGCAGACCTTGGCGGCTCCAAGGTCGCTCTTCGGACAGAGGAGGAACAGCAAGCCGCAGCAAGGGCACGGGAAGATCGCGAGCGTCGCGACGCTCGCCGGAAATCTCTGGCTAATCGCCGAGTATCTTTCGCAGCTGAGGCAACGCTGCACACCTTCCACGAGATCGAATACATGCAAGGCTCCAAGGCGGCGAATAACTCAACAAGACGAAATTCTGGCTATGGGCAGCCACGGAACGACCCAGATGCTGAAGAAGAAGATGAAGCTTCCCAAAGAAAGCGACGGAGAAGCTCGGGGCTTCCGACTCCTAGCTTCCACGATTCTGACGACGACACCAACGCTTCCTCAGTCTATAGCGATGATTCAGCAGATGCCGTCGAGGAGGTCAACGATGTCGAAGAAGAGGACGATGATGAAGATTCTAACAGCGACTCTGACGATGGGACGATGATGACAATAGATACCGAGGAGGTTACTGGAACCACAGCAGCGTCGGAAAGGTCAATTGATGAAACGGGCAATTCGTCTACTCTCGATGAAGCGTTGCGGCTTGCGGCGCGAAGAGCTGCAACACAGCGCCTTGGAGATGACAGCGATGAAGATGATGGCGAAGAATTTATCCCGTCTTTTGGGTGGGGTGGTAATCAAGGGAATAGGCAAAATGTTGCTGCACAAGACCAAGAGAACCAGCGTCCACCACAACTGTCACAACCTCGGCCACAAGAAGAGCCAACTAACGAAGAAACGGACATGGACATGGATATGGACATGGATATGACCCGAGCCGTTGGCGGTATAATCAAAGCTGCCGTATCACAGAACACTGAGCCTGAGGAAGATATGTCCATGGACGTTACCCGAGCGGTTGGTGGTATAATTAAAGCTCCTGCGCCACAGAACGTCGATCCCGATGAGGACATGTCTATGGACGTCACCCGAGCAGTTGGTGGTATAATTAAAGCTCCCGCGACACATGACATTGACCCCGATGAGGATATGTCTATGGATGTCACCCGAGTGCTTGGTGGTATTATTGCCCAAGCCAAGTCACAACGCGAGGCTGCCTCTGTGGTGGCGGATCAGGATGAGGAAGACGAAGAAGAAGATGATGCTCCTATGGAGGAAGCTACCATGGAGTTCACTACGGCAATCGGCGGCATTCACCGATCTGCCCCGGAGGGGAACGATTCAGACAGCAACGAGGACATGTCGATGGAGTTCACTACCGCTGTGGGAGGTGTATTATCTCAACAACAAAAGAGGAAAAGTCTCTCAGCTTCTCGAAGGCGTACCGTCAACCGAACACAAGACATCGGAGCAGATGATACGGCAATGGACATGGACATGGAAATGACTGTTGGGGTTGGCAGAATTCTTCCCGGGGCTCGCGACAATGACGGCGATGATCAAGATGATGATGGCGCAGATGCTACCATGGGCATGGAGATTACGACCGCCATCGGTGGAATCCTCAATAATGCAGTGAATGGCTCACGAACTCTTGGGAAACAGATTATGGAACAAGAGGCTGATACTCCAGATAGCCCTGTCAAAGCAGCCATTGCCGCAGTCAGCCAGGCCTCTGCCGAAGACTCACAGTCCACACCATCTGTCCCGCCAACATCACTGGAGGCCACTAGCCCTGGTCTGTCAGCTTTCCGCGGGACTGGCCTACGACAAAGCATTGACTTCATGGACTCATCACCACTCAGGACTCCGGCTTCTGCAAGGTCCGTGGCGACACCGCAGTCCATGTCTAGGAAGGCGAAGACTTCGACCCCCGTCAAACCTACAACTCCCCGGATTGACTCAGTCTCTTCGAATAAAGCTACTCCAAAATCGTCTGCACGAGCATCGCGAGCGTCGCGATCTGCATCTCCAAAAAGACCAAGTTCAGCCAAGTCGACTACGCGAACACCCTCGCCGGTAAAATCTGGGCCGAGAAGGAGCCTGTTCCAACAAAATGGCTCGGCAGGCAAGAGAACACCAACAGTTGTTCTGACACCACAGACACGCAGGCTTTCTGGTTTGGGTGCTGATCGAGCCGGACTTGGATCTCCCCAGGTCACGGCCATGTTCGATCGAAGAGGCTCTATTGGCGATATGGCTCAGGAATTCATCCCAGGTGGAAAGGGAGTTTCATTTCAGGACCCCAAAGAAATAGAAAACGAAGTGGATAAAGAGCGACAAGATGAAGAGGAAAAGGAGAATCGACGCAAGATCCTTGAACGCGAGGCTGATGGTTCTCAAGACGGAGGAGAAGTCACTTTGAACCTGAGGGAGATGATTGATAACATGAGCCCGAAGCGTATGCCCCTGAAAGGCCGAAAGAGTCTCCATGTTGGCAGTGCCAAAGGTCTTCTCGGGAAGAGACCCAGCGAACTTGACGAATATGAAGAGGATGAAGAAAATGACAGGATTAAAAGGCCTAAGGGGCATCAAGGCAGCCCTGTCAAAAGCCTAACGCTGCAACCACCTTCCAAAGCTGAGACCACTGGCCGCCTTACAAGGTCGTTCCGAATGAGCCTCCAGCCAAATGCCAACAACTCCACACCAACTCTTTCCTCACCATTGAGAGCAAGCCCAGCGAAGTCTCCGAAGAACCAGGGCCGTTTCAAGGATGTCCAAGATGAATACACCACTCATTCAGTGGACTTTGGAGACGAGACCATTAAGGACGCTGGCAAACTTGACGACGAAGCCGACGAGGAGCACATCCACCTTCAAGACTTTTTGAACATGGCTTCTATTCGGTTCATGGAACTCACAACCACGAAGCGTCGTCAGACGACCGGGCCTGGAGCCTTGGCTGGGATTTCAATGGACGGCGAAGATGATCTGTCTCTCGAGCGGTGTGTCGTTGCCGGTGCCTGTACTCTGCCCATGTTGGAGTTGTACCAGCACTCTTGTCGGGAGCTGAAGAAGTACATCTCTGAAGGCCGGCGCATGGTGAAGGAGATCGAGGCTGACACGTTTGAAGAGAACCCCCCTCTTTTCAGAGAATACATGGCCGCCACTCCTGATGTCAAGGCTGTCATGGATACCCAGTTCAAGAATGTCAAGACTCACGCTCGACTTTTAAGCAAGGCCATGTGGTACGAGTGGCGTATGAAACTGCAAGATGGGCTGAAGGAGGGCCTCCTGCGAATTGATGAAGGGATGGAAGCTGACAAAGAAGTCCTCGAGAAGCAACAGGCTCTCCTTGAATCTGTCGTGCCAGCCATCCAAGCTCGGTATGACTCGCTCGTGGAGGAGAGCACCAACCTCGAAGAAGTTGCGCAGGAACTGGCCGATTGCGACCCTGAGGAGCTTGAATCGGCGCGTGAGGCGCTGTCTTCATTGGACGCGGATATTGAACGCAAGAAGAGGCTTGTCGCCCAACTTCGCGAACAGTTCCAGACATCAGAGGCCAACGTTCAATCGTTAACCACCCAGAAGCAGCAATATCTTGAAGATATAAGAGAATCAGAGAAGGTCCGCGAAGAATGCCGTGGCTGGACTAGCACTGAAGTCAACAACCTCAAAGGTAAGTTTATTTTGTGCTGGATAATATGCAGAACCCTAACTAACTGATTATAGCTCGCGCCGATGCTATTGAGAAGGAACACGGCTGGTCTGTGACAGGAATTTCCGGGACAATGCTCTCTATGGCATACAGGCGAGAAATCGAAATCGTATTTGACGTTGCAGCTTTCAAGACGCACAAACCTAACTCGAAGATTGATCTTTGGTACATTGCCGATACCAGGGAACGCGACCCGATACCGAACACAACCGAAAAGGAGTTCTTCCTCCAATGCATTCGGGATCATGTTCGGGCTCTTCCTCAGAGTCGAACACAAACCTCTCATCTTCTTGGCACAATCAAGGCGGCTTGGGACAAGGCACGACATGTTTCATCCCAAATTAGTCGCCTCAATGTCACTTTCCCGACAAAGGTCGAAAAGACATCTGATTCTAGCCTCGCAGTGACGATCTCGCTGCTGCTGGTTCCTTTAGAGACCCGTGTAGAGGCCACCTTACGCCTTAGCGGCGAGAGCGGCCCTGACGGCTTTGACTTGGCCATTGCACCAGAAGCCAAAGTCGTGTATGGCGAACATTTTAATGTCGGCAAGGTGGGCGAATTTTTGGCCACTAGAATTGGCAAAAAAACCGGTGCGACTGAGGAGGAGTGGAGTGATGTAATGGTTGAGCTTCATGGTAGATTAATTGCAAGGGGGAGGAAATAAAACAACCAGGCTGGATTCAATGGGACTATGACTAACGGCGCGTTGGGAATATCTTTGGCTTTGGAGAGGCAGGCGTTGACGGAGAAGAAATACCTTTGTGTATATGGAATCTGGGTAACTCGATGCAGGTTGCAGCGAGGAATATGAACGTGAACATGACTTTGGAAATGTGGGACATGAGTTATTGCCTGTGACAATTCACTTATACCTTGTTAATGCCGATGAATTTGTGAACACAAGCCCTCTACCTTTGTTTGATCCATCATGATTCACACTAGTCACCACAAAAATAGCGGTGTCTCTTGTTTGTTCGTTTCCGTAGACGAACAAACAGTGACAAAGGATCTCGGCGGCCGGCTGCCAGCTGCCAGCTGTGAGCAAACCTGTTTGCCAAAATGATTTGAAATATCTAACAAAATATTCCCAGTTCATCATTCTTCCCATCCCCCCGCTTTCCGACGTTCTTCGTGCGCTCCCATTTTCGACGACGCAGTTTGCATTTTCTCTTCCCGCCTTATATTTCCCGTGACCATTTCTAAATTTCCGAGACTCTACTACTTCTGCGGTCCCTCAGAACCGCGACTGTATCTCTCAGTAAACTTCTGACTCCCAAAGACTATGGATCTTAAGGAAACATGGAGTTTGTTTGGAGCTTCGTGGTGGTGAACGTCGCTGATCTAGTCTCATGTTACTCCGATGTCAAAGGATGCTTTGGCCAAGACTATAACAACATCTTCCTAGCTTTAGTTCGTCTTCTGTGGCTAGCATTTTACAAAATCGCCTGGAATCTTTGGTGCGCGCCCCCGGTGGTCTGGTGCCTTCTTCTGGCCTTCTCCTTTCGGCATATAGCCTCGACTGTCAAGCTTGGTTCCTGGTCGTTTCTCTTCGTGTGGGCACTCTTTTTACAATCACCAAAGCCATGGAACTTCGATTCGGATCGTCTCAGAGAGCGAAATTACTTCGTTCTTGAAGACCTACACCAAGGATGGGCTATTTTTGTCGCACAAGTCGCATTCTTTTCCCTAGCGCAAGCGCCAAAGAAACTTCACCAAGTAATTCTTCACATATCCGACTATGTCGGATCAAGCTTGGACTTTAAGATATCTTTTCCCGATGTTTGGGTAGAATGCAACTTGCCTGCCTCCACCGACTCTTTATCCGACATGGAAACGAAGCGGCTTGTCAATGAAGAAGCTGAAGCACGGGACCGACGACGGGAAGCAGAGCTCTTGGTGACCGAATTAGAACAAGTCACATTAGAGATTCCTACCGGCAAGGTCCCCGAGCTCTCCCAACCGTATCCCCCATGGCGCACCAAATCTGCAACAAAGCACACCTGGTCAATCTCGAACAAGACTGCACGGCTTCAATCAAGATTTGGCTTTCCGACAAGTCGCGACGTTTCCACCCAGACTGACGATATCATTTGCGAGCGTTGTTTCGGCAAGAAGGACGATACAGAGGCTGATGAGATTTGTGTCCAAGACACTGAGAGCGATGCGGTTTCAGATACTCCATGTCATTCAGAAACCGCCGAGCCCTATATCCGGGACAAGGATGTAGTTTTTGAAGACGAGGTCGAAGAGATCCCAACTGGTATCCACTGGAATGTCTCGACAGAAAGCCAACTCGAAGACGAGCAAATTCAGGAAGACGTATTTCATCGGGAGGAACCCGAACCGGCGCTCGAGGCCACTTCTACGGTTGAGCTTTCTCTTGAGACCACTCAGGACGAAATTGGAGTTACGACAGAGAATATATATGATACCGACACGCCTGTTGACGAGCTATCTCCTTTATTTGATTTTCGACAAGAGGTTCCCCACGATGCTCATCACGACATCCAACAAGACTTTCAGTTGGACAGTCAGCCGGGAATTTCGCATGAAGAGCCTACCACTGATATCGTTCCTGATACTCGGATCGATCCGACCACTTTCAATACCGAGACCCTAGAGGCTACAGAGGCCACAGAGACTATAGAGACTATGGAGACTCAGGAGATGGTCGAAGTTTCTCAAAGCGGCGGCCAGCAGGCTATTAATTATATCGGCCTGGAACGCAAGCCGGAAGTATCTGAAGATATCCCTGTCTTTCCCGCAGCAGACTTTGGTTTGCATGGTCTCACCTCCCAGATCGTTGACAACGTCCCTGTGCTTATGCAGGTAGATCAAGAGAACCCAGAAGCTGTTGGGACGGAGAAAAGACCAGATGTTGACTCAGACGGTGATGATGATATGTCACTCTTCGAGGATTTATATTCTGATGACCGATCTGAAGAAGAACATCCGACCATTGGCGCGGCTGAGCTCAATACTCGACTTCTCGCCGCTCTTGAGCCGAGCGAAGCTCCACAAGAGCTGTCTCATGAGGTAGACAATGCAGATGACTTGATGGTCTCTAGGCCGGTTGAGACCATTAATCTATTGGGTGAAGAAATGGATCTCGAATTGAGTTCCACCGAAATCGAGACCAATACTCCAAATTCGCCTGCGGACGTTGACATGGGTGGCGGCTCAGAACCAGATATGACTGCGATGGACCCTCAGGAAATACAAATGAGCGACAACGACGGTGAAGCGAATGCCCCAATCTTCAGCCAGTATTGGAATCATGAAATAGAACCTCAACAACCAGCCGAGGTTGAAATGTTAGAAATATTCAACCACCCCGGGCCCTTCCCTGAGCCTGCTGCTAGTGAAGCACCTAATGAAATGGATGAATTGGAAAACGACCTGTGGCTGGAGTTCCTCCGAATGGAAGAAGAGGAAGAAGATTCGGACCATGAACATGAAGCGCAATCGCCGAGCGAGGAGGAAGGGCTCTGGGCACCCCCCCCGGGATTCTCAATACCCGTATTTTCAGCATCCAGATTCGCTGTAAACCAGGACGATGAACCCAACAATGACTCTTCGCCTAGTCCCTCTGGAATACTCGACGAGCAGGACCTAGAAGAAATGGGTAATAATTTGGAGAGTGAGAGCGCCGATGAACCCAGGATGAATACAGAGGAAGAGATTGTGGCTAGACCGAAGTTGGTCCCAAGAAGCCGTCGAGCTCGCCATATCGAGACACAGCCAGAGACACAGGCTCAGGAACAACAAGTAGAAGACCTTTTTGTCGGGGGGATATCTGATCTGGTTGAGAAAAAAGTGCTGAGTTTGCTTGAGTATGGATTTGGAATCCCAGGGGAGGCCTCAAATGCTGCTGACGCACCTGTGTCAAATGCTCGGAACAGTCAAGATAGCATAGAAAACCTGGGTGGAACTCTGGAATCGCTTGACCAAGTCCAGGTGGATGAATCGCATGACGAATCAAAAGAGTCCAAACCCCGCCGAGACGATGAATTACCCAATATTAGCATCACCGTCGCCCCCGAAGATGGACCAGAACAACCACAGGAGACTGATGGCTCCCAACAGAACCAGCCTTCTCTGGATTTACCACCAATGAAGTTGGGGGCACTGCTGCTTCCGGGTGGGAATCACGGAATCCTGGGCTCGCTACCCTCTCCTGCTCCAGATGTAGAGCCCGAATCTAACGAACATATCTCCAATACCGATGCTGGCGAGGGAGCATTGACCCCGAGCGTTCCGAAAACCCCTGATCGCAAGGGAAAAGGCCGGGCGGATCAAGAAGACCACGTCCCAGCCATCAATATAGGAGGGCTCACCTTCCCTGGAGGCAACCCAGTCCAAAACATTTCGCCAAGCCCCTCCCCCCAGCCAGAAAGCTCCTCATTTCCAACCCAACCTACGCCTCCCGAAAGCGTCTCCGATGTAGATGCCAGCGAGGAAGGCTCGGTTATAAGCGTTCTAGAAACCCTGAGACCAAGGTCCCCGATAGATCTCCAGCAGAGAGAGCTGGAGAGGCTCAAGAAGAAATACGCCAAGCCCGGCCGAAACTCGCCGTCGATATTTCGGACTCCGCGCCGAACGCAAGCACAATCTTCCTCAACGCCAGGGACCCCTTCAAGAACGGTGAAGAAGGAGGTGCGATCCGAAACGGGGACGACCGGAGAGTTGATATTTTCTCAGTCGCCCAAGCCAACTGTCAAGATCGCTTCACCAGCGTCTTTGATAAAACATCTCAAGGAAACTGGAGAAGGGGGGAGAGGGGACTGAACGAGTTGAATCTATCCTTCGTGGACTGATGGACTCATTTGCATTGTATATTATTTGTTTGAGTCATGTGGTATGTGTAAAAATAAGAATTGTGTGGGAGCCATGTATAATAATAATTGGTATACTCTATTCGAATTCTCAAGTTATAGAACAGGAATAACCATCTATGTTCCCGCGTTTCCTTCGTAATTTTACATGATTCGGAGAAGGGTATTTCTAGGTACCTAAAATATCTTCGGAAGAAGGTCCGAGATTTGCAAAATGGCTTTTTTATCTATTTTTGACCTTCATCCAACCACTCGGCCCACGTCGAGGGGAACTTACCCCCCCAATAGACGGTTCCTTTGCAGCGTTGCCCGCAGCGTTGGGTAAATCTGGCCCATCTTCAATCTTCCATGCGTCATCATCCAACACCTCCCAGTCGGGCGCTGGCGCTTCACTGACGAGCTTCTTCTTCAGTCTGTCCGCAAGCTTAATAGGCCCAGGAAGTTTAAAGTTCTTAGTGAATTCGGTGCCCTCCGCGCCGCCAAGGAAGTAGTAAGTGGTGCCATGCGAGAAACGGCCCATCCAATTGTTTTGGTCCTCGTCAGCCTCGACGTTTGTACTTCCGCTTTTGAGAGGAGGTGTAATGGGGAACTGGCTGCCGCTATTCGTCTGCTGGCTGATGAGGAGACTGTACAAGTTGCGACCCATGTTACAAATATCTTCAAAGTACGTCTTGTCGCCAATAGGCACGCCTTGGGTACTGCAAGCCCATGCGATATCGTATGCGAGTAGGGTAACGCCCTCGATAAAGTACGAAAATGAGGCAGGGTCTTCCTTGGCAAGCTGTGGTAGAGGCTTGTCGATGAACAGGGGCCTTGGTCGAGGAACATGCTGCGAATCCGGTGACTTAGAATCGGACATTGGAGTAGAAATTCCTGGTTGGCTGGGGAAACTTGGATCGCCATGCTTATAAGAGCTGCTGATTGTGAAAATGGTTGACCGAGGATAGTCGCGGTGAGGAAGAGTAATGGCAGCAGGGAGGCGGATTGCGAGATAATGAGAGGTTAGCATAAGGATATGAGCGATGTGGCCCAAGGAAGTTGATATGAGCTCAGGAGATAAAGCTGAGAGGAAAAGTTAGCATTAAAGCAATGAAAGACGACAATAGACGGCGTACAGTTCATATTGGTGAGGTCAACCACTGGGTGACCTCCAAGAAAGTACTCGTAGCGACTTGGCGATGTCTTTTTCACACGTTTTAACCCATACAGACGAGCGGCTTCCATACATAGAAAAGAGCGAGTGCCAGCCATATCTTCCGCAGTCTGCGACCAGCGGTATTTGAGTATGTTGGTCGTCTTTTCGACCTCTTTCTGCTGCTTGACCCTTCGTTCCACCAAACCATTAGAAGCCGCTGCGATATCCGATCTGCGGCTAGAGATGATGGCTTTCCTGACTTTGATTTCCTCTCTCGCGGCCTCGATATCTTTTCTGAGCTTATCAGCGGCGGCCAGGATTTGTGCTGTCCTATCTTCTGTCATCCGCTGCTGGGCTTGCAGCAAGTCCTTGCGGTCCTTGGTCGGGGTCGTCTTGTTTTGAAGCAGATTACTGATTTCATTTTGAAGACTCTCATTTTCCAGCAGGCAGTGCAGATTTTTCATCCGGCCCTCATATATTTTGTTTCTGGCGTCGACAGCGCAAAGAAATGGCAGGCGTTGGATATCATGGCTGCGGTTGCAAATGTCACACTCCATTTCGGAGTTATTGGACGGCGGCCTGTCCGTTTGGCTCTCTTGCTGCGAGATCTTCAACGGGACAACCGGGATGTTTGAGATTACGTTGAAGTAATCGTCAGGGATGAGCAGCCGTTCAAATATGCAAGTTGATGCTAGTAGTGTTGAAATGGCAGATGACATCGGTGTTGGAGGCGGCGAGTCACGAGGTCGGAGACGGCTGGGTGTGGCGCATCGCGCTAAGCCACATATGGGGCGTAGGCAACCTTCCCAGGCTAGTACGTCGTAAGGCGCCTTGGTGGATGGCCGCATTGAACGTTTGCAACTAAGCCTGGATGAGCTTTATACTTTCACCATTTCACTTCTTATACCACTGGCATCGCGTTTTGTTGGCGGCGCACGGCAGAACTGTACCAAGTGCACACGCTTTCAAGATACGCAGCCTTTGCAGGAAAAAATTACCCTTTCGCTCAACAAATCGACAACATCCTTCACTTATTTACATTCAATAACAAACGGCGGTTTGACCCGTTGCTCGGTCGACAGTTGCGGACGTGGCGCACTGTACTCCGTTCATCATTGGCGATCATGGCATCACCACAGCCTTCTCCGTCTGGCGACGCGACGCAGACCAACGAACTAGATAGGGAAATCAGGTTCACCATAGAGAAAGAGGCCGTCATGCCCGACTCACAGAACAATTCCCACACTGGCGCGAAGACTCCGGAGACTGCTTTGGACCCTCCTGGTACCCCTGGTGCCCTCCCGGCTTTTGATTGGGATGAATTTGAGGCTAGGTACGAGGCGGCTCTGCGTGACGCGGACGAGCATGAACAGGAGATTCTCAAGCAGGCTGATGCCCTATCGAAAGTGAGCCAAAGATGGTACGAAGTTGAAGCTCGACCATGAAATCTAACAACTCATAGTACTTTAAAGTTTGGGCTTCTGCAGCATCAGCTCATGATGATGAGCGTGCAGCAAAGCGCCTGCAGACGCGACGGCGCTACGTAAACCTCTCTGAGGAAAAGATGGAACAAAGACAACAGCACTGTGAGTGCTGAGAGCCAGATTTCGGTATCTGGCCATTGCTTGCTAATGACATATTTAGACGACGAGGTTGTCCGGGCATTTGAGAGTGCTTTAGCCCTGCTCCGTTCCAAGTAGCGAACGAGTAAGGGGTGTGTCGACAACGACACATCAGCCTCCATCCGCCAGCAAGGCGAGAGAGAGAAGCATGTTTTATGTTTAGTATCTGCAACCTAACAAAAACAGCCAATTCTCCCGAGTCCTCCTTTCGGGTATTCTTGCTCAGTCTTGCTCGTTTGAGGAGGTTGGTACCTGAGGTTTTGCACGCGGATGCGGCACGTGACGTGACATTAAATCTCGTCGCGTCGCCCCTACTTTTCTGCCTTGGATCATGCTCACCAAAGTCTCATCACGACACATTCATGTCGTCTGACCCCGACATGACCAAGACACATCATGTAGGTGCCAGGATCAAATACAGCATACCTGATATTTCCAAGGTTTGTCAATCTTCTACTTCCACCGAAAGCATTGTACTGACAGATTTAGGATGACTTGTTTGCCTTCCATGAGGCCCACTTCTCTCAAGATGCTGTCGTCACCTTCGGATGCACTTTTGTAAACCCTACTAGTGGGCAGCAAGCTTATGATGACGCGGATTATGATGATTGGGAAGAAGATGACCTGGGCTATTATGAAGATGGAGTCAAGCGTACTCTGACCGATGAGCAAATCGAGATCTTTCGACACTCTGAGCTCGAAACACTTCGCAGGGAGCAGGAGAAGCGGCTGGATGCCAAAGCCGGGTCATCTTCAGATGACGCAATGGAACTGTGCGACGAAAAATCGACCCCAACGGCGTTTGCTAGTGTTGATTCAAATCCTTCGTCCACTAGCCAGAGTGGTAAGAAGAAAAAGAAGAAGAAAGGCACAAAACGTGGACGACCTGAGCCGAAGCCAGACTTGCGGAAGCGGACCTGGGATGTTGTCGACAAGGGTCTTGACACGTTGGACTACGACTAGGCATCTGTTGAACCGGTTGGGTTTGCGAAAGTCGAACTGGCGCTCGATTCGATGCATCAATGATGTGGATGCAAGATAATCAAGAGCACGCCACACCATGTATATGGACGGACGGAGCCGAATTGAGGGTAAGCTTTACATGTTTTCTTTTCCAAGTTGTCTCATCATGATGAAAACCTTTCGTATCGTCATCCTTAGTCGGATCAAGATTGGGGCCATACGATCCATCAGCTCCGGCTGTTGGTGATGGCTTTGCAGTCCTGAGATGTCGAATCATTAATCTTCTCTCTGAAAGCATGAGAATTTACAACCTGCTGAACGCGTGTTGCCTAATTTGAAACAATGAGGTGCTGACGAGTTCTGCAATAGGTGTCGCGAATGGGCTACTGCACAGGCAAAGCCCCCGGTGATTCCACGCCAGCAATTTAACACGACATGAGCAATCTGCATTTGCAGGGGTGCAAGGTGGGAAACCAGACCATGGTGCGGGTTTTATCTACCCTGGGGAAGAGCACTGAAAAGAAGGATTAAGGTTGTCCCCCCTGCTGTGCATTTTTGCTCTGTGCTTGCTGCGGATAAAAAATGGAGGGTTGGGCGACTCATCATGATGAGTCGGATTCAATGCATGTAGGTTTGTGCACGCGACCAGTGGTGATGGGTGTTGGACCTGGGAACCGAAGTAGAAAGTCGATCAATACATAATTGGGAGAAGGCGCTGTAAAATATTTATGATGAACCCAGATTGTTGCTAGGGAATTGTAATTCCCTTCACTGAGCATGACTTGGATTCCAAATTGTTATTGTCTCATCCATTATATCCGGCCCGCATTCCTAATTCCTGCATTGTCTTGACGATTGCCGTTGGTGGAGGGGACCATGTTAGCACTGATCCGATGCTGTGCGGAGTCAAGTGGCTTATCGCCCGGCAGCTGATAAGTAATCCAGCCAATCATAGACCTAGAATCCTGTCAATAGTGGATCCGGCCGGCGCAGGTTCTGGGCGAGTGCTCACTGGGAACATCCCACCAGCGTGTGGGTTTTCTGGCCTCCGTCACCCACCGCAAACCACACCAAAGCAAATCCTCCCTCGAGCGAAGGCCATATCCATCCAGCCTTCTCCTCTCCCAGCCTCACGCCCGACTTTTCCCTCCACCATCGGATTGCGCTCGCACTGCGCCCATCCCCGCGCCGACCGACACTCTTCCACACTGCATCTTTGCGCGTCGCTCTCTTGCGACGCCCTCCCCGTTTGTCACCATGGCGCGGGTCTATGCCGAAGTCAACCAGAACATGCCCCGCAGTTACTGGGACTATGACAGCGTTAACATCAGTTGGTGTGCCCTCGCTCTCGCTCGTTGTTTTTGCTCTGCTAACCCGCTTTCCCAGGCTGGGGCGTTCTTGAGAACTACGAGGTCGTCCGAAAGATCGGTCAGTGCCTGCATATCCAGCCCTCCGGCCTGAGTTATTAACCCTATGTTGTCTAGGCCGTGGCAAATACTCGGAGGTCTTCGAGGGTATCAACATTGTCAACTACCAGACATGCGTCGTCAAGGTCCTCAAGCCCGTCAAGAAGAAGAAGATCAAGCGAGAGATCAAGATTCTCCAGAACCTTGCAGGCGGTCCCAATGTCATTGCCCTGCTCGACGTTGTCCGAGACTCACAGGTTGGCACTCCCTTCCTTGAGCATGCCCATTTTCGCTGGCTCTACATCGTGTTCATGTTTGCTGACAATTTGCCTTGCGGTGCAGAGCAAGACGCCATCTCTCGTTTTTGAGCACGTCAACAACACCGATTTCCGAAGCCTCTACCCCAAATTTAACGATATTGATGTTCGATACTACATTTTCGAGCTGCTGAAGGCGCTCGACTTTTGCCACAGCAAGGGCATCATGCATCGAGATGTGAAGCCTCACAATGTCATGATTGACCACGAGAACCGCAAGGTTTGCCGCCCTATTTCTTGCTGCGGTTCCCTTCTCCAAGTCCACTAACAGAGTGTAGCTTCGTCTCATCGATTGGGGTTTGGCCGAGTTTTACCACCCCGGCACCGAGTACAACGTCCGTGTGGCATCTCGATACTTCAAGGGCCCTGAGCTGTTGGTTGATTTCCAGGAGTACGACTACAGCCTTGACATGTGGAGCCTTGGCGCCATGTTTGCCTCTATGATTTTCCGCAAGGAGCCTTTCTTCCACGGAAACAGCAATGCGGACCAGTTGGTCAAGATTGCCAAAGTTCTCGGCACTGATGATCTTTTCGACTACCTTGACAAGTACGAGATTGAACTCGATGCTCAATATGACGACATCCTCGGCCGATTCCAGAAGAAGCCGTGGCACAGCTTCGTCAGCTCAGAGAACCAGCGATTCGTCTCTAATGAAGCGATCGATTTCCTTGATAAGCTGCTGCGATATGATCACCAGGTTTGTGTCTCTTTTGCCACTTGCTCATATCTTTTCTAACCCCCTCCAGGAACGCTTGACCGCCAAGGAGGCTCAGGCTCACCCCTACTTTGACCCTGTCCGCGACCCCGAGGTTTTCAAGGAGCACCTCGCCAAAGCCAACGGCACCGCAAACAAGCCCTGAGGCGTTAGAATTCTTCGCCCGATGCACATCATGCGCGATTTCCACCCTTCCGGCATCTACCCTTAAACCATGATACCCGAGACCGGCGGAACGACACTTGTCGGTTTTCCACCTTCGATAGGATTACCGTGCTAGGAAAAAGATGAAACTGTTATCTTTCCTGCCCTTCCTTTGTGACAGCGTCTGGACCTTTTGCGTCCTGTGCGCGATACTACCGCGGTTTCAAACTTTAGTGATGATTTTACAATGCCAAAGTAAAGAGGGCTCCCGGCTCTCCTGGGTTGTCATGAGAACCTCTGATTCCGTGACCTCCAGGTGGACAGGGGCATTCCAGCTTATGAGGCTTTCTAGGCAATAGGAATAGGATAGCGAGGTCCTTTTGGCGTTCGGGGGTGGAGACCATTATACGTGGGCATGAATGGCCGATGCATGTACTAAACCACATATGTAAAAACCATTTCTACTCTCGAAGTTGGAAGTTCACGGGCAGTCTTTGAGATAGCGATGTAATCGAGTAAAGTTTGAAAGCGACATGTGATGCCGAATTCCAATTGCTTTCTATTCATGTTTGTATAATGGACTCACTATTGATGGATTAATATATAATGCCACCTCTGCCAATTCCCATGTTCTCGAAAAAAGCGCCCACTTGGGCTTTTGAGCTACCAACGTTTTCCTTTTTTTTCTTCTTTCTTTTTTTTAGTGTAGAGGGGATATTATTTATATATTTTATAAACAAGTAAAACAGAAATCCCGGCCGCACTGATACCCATCAACTCCACAGGTCCTCACGGTACCGCCTGGTGTCTTGATAACACTGCTGGGGCTGACGGGATCGTCCCGGCGCTTCTTTACCGGGGTTCGGTATATCTCTCTTGTCAAGGCGCTCGAGCGCCAAGTCTTGCGTGTCGAGGTGCCGGCGCTGCGCGGTCCAAATGGACTTGGCCGGAAAGAGTGGCTGTGGCCGAGTTCATCCAAGTCCTTATCCGACTCGGAGTCAGAATCCTGGTTTGAAACGAGAGAGAGCAGGGAGCGGCGTGAAGAAGGGGCCTGAGAGGTGCGGATGGATGTATGCCGGGGTGTTTGAGGCTTGGAGGGGCGGGGACGGGACGCCTCAGTAGGTTTTTGCGGCGTGTTGGGCACTGAGTTAGGGACAGGAGTGTGCTCTTTAGTTGAAGGCGAGAGCTGTGCTGGGGCTTCCTCAGAGGTAGGCAAAGGTGGTAGATCCGCTCCATTGTTTGTCGAGGTTTCATCTTCGACTGGTGGTGTCGACGCAGGGGATTTCGGAGGCGTTTGGGTCTCAAGCGACTCTTGTTCAGTTACCGGCACTGGTATTTCGCCGATTGTAGGAGGATTGGGCGCTGGTGTCGGAGGGTCGGGTTCGTGTCCATGTTCAGGAAGCTCATTTGTCACATCCAACGTGGGTTTGGGTGAAGCCCTGGTTTGTGTTGATCTCAGACCCTTTGGAGAGCCTCGAGCTTGCATCTGTGCCGTCTCTTCCTCCTCATTGGCCGACTCCAGGGGAACCGTGGAATTATTTGATTGTGAGATGCTTTTCTGCAGCCATTTGACTTCCCGCTGACAGCGTGCTCCAGCCCTTTTTGGAGGGTTGGCATTTTGGTTTGGATCAGGGGGGTCCCCAGGCGAATCCAGAGGGCGTTTCCTCGGGCGTCCGCGAGGTCGCTTCTTGAGGGGCTCTGGGGTTGGCTGTACTTCAGGCGGTGCATTCACTGTAGTATCAACGACCTTCTTGGCACTTGATGCTTCCGGCGTTGGTTTTGTAGAGTTGTTCGCTGTTCCACCAGTGGTTGCTTTTTGGTGCACAATCGGGGCTTCGTCATCAGAAAGCGCAAATATGGAAGTTTGTTTTTCCTCGGCGGGGACACCGGGATGAACCGCCTCTCCTTTGGCTTGGGATGATTGGGATGGCTGAGGTGCACTGCTCATCGGCGGCGTTGCCGAATCTTGTGAATCTGGGATGACCCGGCCTAAGTTGGATTTAGAAACATGCTCAAGATTTTCAGGGCTTTGAGACGACTGGGTCGGCTCTGACGATGCCGAAACACCGACCTCGCTGGCCAATTCGTCTTCGCCAGAGGAACAAGGGTCTTCGGAATTGGCGGTCGTTTGTTGACGGCTCGATTGCTCGATTGTATTCTTTTCCACCTCCAGCCACGAGATTTTCCCCATATACTCGGTTTGTTTTCTGACCCGACCGGATACCCGCCTATTCTCATGATCGGTGTCGTTGGCTTGCGTCGGGTCCTCGTTTGTGCTGGTCTCTTTTTTTCCAGAAGGACTACTCCGAATGTGCTTCACCTTGCGGTTTCGTGACTTTGGGGTTCTGCCTCTTCGTTTGGGTGGGCTGTTATCATCCTCCTGTCGAGAATCTGGAGCCCAAATTGACGTTTCTCCTCTCTGAATAGGAAAGTTGTACCTTTCGCCTTTCGGTTTCTCTGGGGATGGTAGTGCAGGTAGCTGTGGTAGCATGGGTGCATTCGATTGCCCCCCCCAACTTTGTGGTGATGGCATGGATGCGCCCATCTGTCCCCATGATTGCGGTGGGAGAAGACCATTCGTAGCCCAAGGATTAAACATGAAGGGAAACGGGCCTCCCTGTCCATTGGGAGGTGTTGGGAAGTTGGCGGGGAGAGGGGCACCGTTGTTCATTTGAGGAAAGGTATTTCCTGGAGACATAGGGACCAACGCCGGCATAAAGCCCATTGAGAGGCTGCCATACAAATTGGTGAAGAACGACGCAGGGTTTCCGACTTGGCCAACTTGAAGGTTCTGAGGCAACGCGAGAGCTCCGGCATTACTTGCTGGTACGAGTGCATTCTTCTCCGTAGCTGCAGCCGGCTCCTCTCTAATGACTTCCTCTTCGTCTTGGTTCTTTTTGTTGGGCTCAGGCCCGCCTTCTTCTTTTCCAGCGTGTTTCGCACCCTGGGGTTCGTCTTCGTCATCATCATCGGAAAATCCGTCAATAAAATCCTCGAGCACAAAGCCGTCGTCCTCGTCGACAATATCGATCGGATCGTGAGCAAGGTTGTCAGTCCACCCCCCTCCAATATCAGCTTCGTGGCGCATGTGGCTCAGGTGTCCATTATTGACGACGATTTCTCCCGTTTCCATGTCGATTTCATCGCCAATGCCGTCGAAATTCTGACTGTACTTCTCGAAGATGTGCGCGAATGTGGCCTGGAATTTTTGACTGGCTTGCATACGCTTAATGGCCAGCTGGTAGCCATCATCTTCCGTTTCCACGTGGTCATGGTGGGGAGCGGTGTCATCGTCAGTCTCCGGCTCAAGGCCTAGCGGGTCGGAGCTGTTGAAAGGCGAGGAACCTTGCCGGCGTCGTTTGGCCGGTGGCTCCATTATCGAAGGGAGACATGTGCAGGCTGGAGGCGTCAAACGTGATGGAGGGCCATCATAGCGGGGCGACCCGGTCGTGAGGCTCGTCGTCAGATCGCGTCGCTTTGGCGGGAAGATTTGGCAGCTCCAATGGTTGGAGGAGCAACTGGAGGATCCTCGCGCGAAAAGACGCGCGCCAGGGGTGTGTGCGCGTAAAGTGCTGATCTGAGCCGCAAAAAGTACAGCGGGAAGGATCCTGGCTTCAGTGGCGGGTGGAGCAGCTAGAGCCCTGCACAGCACCTGGCCTACTTGTAACGTCACTGCCCGCCGCTCACTCTGGGCGTGCTGTGGGGCTCTAGCTGTAGTAGCCTAGCTTCAACATCATCACCCGCAGTCTTGTGACCGCTCACTTGTCGTCCTCAATCCTGTCCGTCGCTTCGAGATATGCGATATCCAATCTCATCATGAACTGCCAGAAGTGCCGCCAACCTCTCAAGCTGGACAGCTCGCTTGAGGACCTAAATCCCGCCGCCTACGACCTCCTCATATGTGAGCGCAAACGAGGTAGCCCCCGCGATCGTGGCTAACCACATCAACCTGCAGCGTCGTCCTCACCCGAGGCAATCAAGAAATCACCCGTCGCCCGTGCCCCCGCGCCTCAACCTCAGGAGCAATCCCGAAGATCGCTTTACGACAGGATTTCGCAGAATGCCGGCCCACCAGTCTTCAAGCGAAACCAAGGCGGTCATCCGCGAGATTCCACCATGTCCTTCATCTTCCTAACTGAGTCACAAATGGGTGGCCCGCAATCGCAAATGCCCGAACAACCGTCGACGCCGCCGAAACCCCGACGCGCAAGTTCTAGCAGGGGAACAATGGACGAATCGGATGGGCCAAAGGGGGATGAGATGGACCGAATCAATCGTCTCTTCGAGATTATTTCCTCCCGATCGGATATTGATCACCCCATATGCGTCGAGTGCACAGAAATGCTCGTGGATGGACTTCAAAAGAAGTTAGATGTGGCTTCGAGAGAAAGAGATGCATACGTTAAACATCTAAAAGATGTCAAAGCGAATCAACCCAGCGAAGAAGACCTGAAAACGCAAGACGCAACGCTGAAGAAGGCAGAGCAGGATAGGGCAATGGCCATGGAGGAGCTTAAGAAGCTCGAGGCGGAGAAAGACGCACTGGATGAAGAAATCGTAGCTCTTGAAGAGGAATCGCGGCAACTGGACAAGGAAGAGGAGAAGTTTTGGAGGGAACGGAATGCATTTGCAACAAAAATGGCAGATTTCCAGTCCGAGCGGGACAGTGTCAACGCCAAATACCTCAACGACTCACAGCTCCTGGACAAGTTGCAACGCTCAAATGTTTATAACGACACGTTTTGCATCAGCCACGACGGCAGCTTCGCGACCATTAACGGATTGCGGTTGGGACGACTCTCGAACAAGCCCGTAGACTGGCCTGAAATCAATGCAGCATGGGGCCACGCACTCCTGCTACTCGTCACAGTAGCAGAAAAGCTCAGCTACAAGTTTGATGGCTACGATCCTCAGCCGATGGGAAGCACGTCCAAGATTATTCGGTACGAAATTGCCAGCCCATCCTCGAGCCGGCTCGGGACCCGAGGGATTCAGCCTCCGCCCAAGAAGCATGTGCTGGAATTGTTTAGCTCAGGCGATATGCCGCTGGGGCTGACGTTTATGCACCGAAAATTCGACAACGCCATGGTTGGATTCCTCGAGTTGGTGCGGCAGCTTGGATTGTTTGTGCAGCGCCAAACAGAGCAGACAGGAAACCCGCTGAGCCTACCGTACAAGATTGACGGGGATAAGATTGGAGATGTGAGCATCAAGCTGGGAATTGCGCAGGATGACGGGTGGACCAAAGCATGTAAGCTGACATTGACGTGCTGCAAGTTCTTGTTGGCGCACGCAAGCAATGTGACGGCCAGTGCGCGAAACGCTGGTCATTGACGATGGCGAGGAATCCATAATCACGTGTAAATGGAGTTGGGAAAGGGCAATTAAGGGGCGTTTTTGAAACAGTGGGCTTATGTATTTTCGGCCAGTGTTTGGGTGTATTGGAGTATTAGGAAGAGGTGGACTATAGCTTCCAGAGGTCAACTCCTCTGGAAACGAACCAATATTGGATGATTTGCCTTTGATGGAAGAAATTTACATTGATGGGCTTTGATTCACACTTGATCCCGGTGTTTGAATTTCGAATTTGCATCCACTGTCCCCTTGTTTGCTATCGGGAATTGACAAGCTAGGAATAACTTCATGATGGTCGTGGCAACATTTCCTGATTCTGTTAGGTTAGGCTAGGCTAAAAAGAAGACTCGAGCAGTGGATTATTCTTATTTTATTTTATTATTATTACAATTATTTATTTTTTTTGGCTTATCCGAATTTCATCACGCGCAATTGTTGTAATAGGATGCACAAAGCACAGTGTTATCTCCCGTTAGCCAGCACGTCGGCGCGCCGTATTCGTGAACACGCCCGGGCAGTTATTGTGACCTCGGATATTGTGAACCTGAAATTTCTGAATCTCGCATCCAACTACCTTGGACACTCTCTTAAAGTTTCCAGAAGAGTGGGAGAGTGAGTCAGAGATGGAACGAGCATGGTGGGTTGCCTATCGTGAGGGCAAGGCTCACTCCAAGGTAGAGTTAGAGTTGGCCATGCACATTGTCGTGGCTGATGTTTGGTACAGTACATGGGCACCAAGACACCAGCGTGCATTAGTTACCATGGACAACCTAGCCCGCTTCAACTTGCTGAGGCCTGCGTGATGCGAGTTTCTTGATTGTCTCATGCAGTCAGCCTCTGGTGCGACATGAGCATGCACGAATGGATTGCCTGCGGCGTCATTTGCACAATCATTGCACATTTGCCTGGCCACCACCTAGTAAGCTGGAATCAAATTCTTTTGCCGACGCTCAGAAAGACGCCATGGCGGGACATTCACTCGTGGTTGGTTCGGCACTTGGATTGCAGGTGGCTTAGGCTGCAGCGGCGGGGGCGGTGTCAACCAGAACGCTCCCCGCAGAGGCCACCGAATAGGGCTGAAGATGGTGGCATTCGTGATGATGCCTTGAAAACCAGGATATCACACAATCACACAGACAGCAGGCACCCTCGCTCTCAGCCCCGTCTCCGAGAAAGCTCGTTGACGACGTCCAATCAACGGCAATCTCTTGGGGTGGCCTCATGAGAAACACGCGAAGCTCCATCCGCGTTCCTCAGCATATGCAGCTTGCATTCTCTTAGCGCCGTTGCTGCCTTCGTCTAGTTGCAGGAGGCTGAGCCAGTTACACACGCCATGTATCAGCTTCTCAGCTGGCCATGGCTCCTTCCACCCCTCACAATTCTGATATAAAGCATCCCCCACCTTGTCTTTGGGTCATCACCATCCCGTTCTCATCCCAAAATCCCACCTCATCACCTCAACTTGTCGATCTGTACCATACATGGCCAACATGGAGTCCTCGGCCCATGAACTTCGAGTCGTCGAACAAGACGAGTTCGACGATAGCGACTCCGTCGTGAGCTTCGATGAGTTCCAGCCCAGACCCAGGGTCGTCATCGAACCTCCTCCCACTCGTGGCAGCACTGCTTCCCGCGATTTTAGAGGCGCTCCCCAGCCCAAACCCGTGCTACGAGTAGATGGGAAGGTCCCTGAGCTTCTCTATGTTATCAAGTACATCGGTTGGGGTGACAAGGTTGTTGAATGTGAGTGCTCCCTTTAACTCTCCCTCCCCCCTAAAAAAGATCCGTGAAAGCTAACCGCAGAACATGTCCAGACCGCCAGAGTACCAAGGCCTTCAAGAACATCCCCTCATTCAAGGGCGATGCGGATGAAGCAGAGGCAAACTCCGGCATCTCTGAAAAGCCTGTTATCGAAATCGTCACAAAAGTCTTCACTGATAAGGCCGCTCAAAGACCTCGTGGCCGTCGCCCCCGCGGCCCTGCTATGCCGCAGGACCGCCCCATCACCGAGACATTTGACCAGGTCAACCACCAGTACGATGACTATTATTATGAACAAGAAGAGGACTTTGAGGCTTCCCCTCATGACATTGCGAAGCCTTTCATGGTCATCCACTCCGAGCATCTCATCAATGCGCTAAAGGCTGTTATTGCTTATTACCCGTATATCAACCTCAACGGCAAAAAGGTCGTCATTAGCTCGCCCTATCGCGTCCTATACCATCACCGTAGCGAGCTTGCCCACTACCGCGACCATCAACCCGCTACTCACGATGCCGAGTATGCTGCCACCACTTCCAAAGATATCGACGTCCTCCTCCGCTTCCTTGAGGATAATCTGGGTGAGGATATTCGCAAAGAGGAAGAGCTCCATCGTCTCAAGGAACCCAAGGCCACCTTTGATTACTTTTGGCTTCTTCTTAAGCCCGGAGAGGTCATCTATGCCAAGCGGTATGATATTTGGACTCCGTATGTCATCAGCAGCATTCACAATAATCAAAACGGCAACGTTCCTTTCAATTCTTACAAACTCAATGTCTGGATGATTGAGTCCAACGGAACCAAGGTCAATCGCTACATGTACAGTTTTACTGTAGCCCCTTGGCTTGGCGAGCAGGCCATCTCCAGCCTACCCATCATTCCTGCCGATTTCTGGCCCGAAAATCTCGAGGCACAGGGTGGCCTTACCATGAAGAAGAAGTGTATTCAACTCGGAAAGATGTATTGGGAGCTTCTTCAGCGCCCAACTTACATGGAATACGAGGGTCTCCTCGTCAATTCTGGTACCGGCAACCGTCAAGCTCGTGGCCCAACAGGATTCATGAAGGGCCGCGTCATTTGCGATGCTCCCGGTTTTGATGCCTTCTACAGCATGGGCCCAGACTGCATGCGGGGAATGGGCCGCTATCATCGTCCTCCTTCCTATGATCAGAGATCAGCTCCAGTCAAGGATCACCTCCCACGTAACCTGCCTCGCTGTGGA
Organism: Calonectria pteridis; assembly: GCA_022837005.1. NCBI lineage: Eukaryota > Fungi > Ascomycota > Sordariomycetes > Hypocreales > Nectriaceae > Calonectria > Calonectria pteridis. The sequence continues at coordinate 498,312 of JAKZGU010001160.1, read as the reverse complement.
TGTGAAGCTTGTGCCACCAATCGTTCCTCTGAGATGGATAGCCCTTACCTGAACTTTGAGGACTTGGATCCCCTCAATGACTCCCCTCCTGATAATGACCTTTTCTACTTCGTCTGTAGCAAGACGATTCCTGGCTTCATCCTCGGTGACCGCCGCTGGGGTCATTTGAATCTTGCCAACCTTAGACCCTTGGTCACGGACAAGGAGGCATTCAAATATCTTGTCCTCGATGACGACGTTAAAATGACCGTCAAGGCTCTGATTGGAAAGTTTGCCACTGACCTAGGCGCGGGACACGTCGCCCCCTGGGGCAACGACTTTGTGAAGAACAAGGGTGAAGGCCGCATCTTCCTACTTCACGGTGCCCCTGGCGTCGGAAAGACTTGTACGGCCGAGTGTGTCGCTGAACTCACCAACCGGCCTCTTATCTCTCTCACGAGTGGTGATCTGAGCGTTGATTCCTTCAATATTGAAGCAAACCTCAGCTACTTCCTCGAACTCGGCCAGCGATATGGCGCCCTCGTGCTCCTTGACGAGGCCGATGTGTACCTGGAGCGCCGGCGCTCCAAAGACATCTCTCGCAATGGACTCGTTTCTGTGTTCCTGCGTGCCCTCGAGTATTACCGCGGTGTTCTGTTCCTCACTACCAACAGGGTTCAGTGGTTTGACCCTGCCTTCTTGAGCCGAATTCATGTTGCACTTCACTACAAGAACCTGCGTGACGAGGATCGCGAGCGCATCTGGACCAACAATTTTGATCGCCTCACCCGTGATTCTGACGGCCGCATTCACATCTCGGCGGCTGCCCGCGACTTCATCTGCGAGAGCCGTGAAGTGCAGAGCCTCAAATGGAACGGTCGCGAGATCCGCAATGCCATGCAAACAGCCCTCGCTCTGGCTGAGAGCGAGGCTGAAGAGGAAAACTCAGAACGCATCATCCTCAGCGAGAAGCACTTCCGTGCCGTTGTCAAGATGGGTCGTGGATTCCGCGACTACATTCAAGCCTCCATCCCGGATGGCTGGGAGGAGGAGGCTCGCCCTGGAGACGAAGATCTCGATGAGCTCGATAGTCTCCAAGGCCTCAGCCACAGGCGATTCTAAGATGTGGTTCCCTTTTTTCCATAGATTTATTTCTTTGTCTTTCAAAGTTTATGCTGGAAATAGGGAGATTGTGCTGGATCCGTGATACGAACATGACATGACGTAACGTGCTCTTATGAATTTAATAAATACAAATTGGATCGAGTATATAACCTTTGAGATTGACGTGCAAAATGATGACCGGAAGTTTCCTGCGTATTTTTTGTTCAAGTGACGGATGATTCTCCCTAGTTAAACATGGCAGCGATTTCCCCAATCTTGCCCTCGAATAGCCAAATGCAGAATACCATTTTGAAGAAGTGCTAAGTCAATAGCTCCTTGGTACAAAATTTACAAACTTCGATGTGAGCGAGACTCATTTCAATTCCATGATAAACAACAATTGCTTTTATTCATTCATTCTATTATTAAAAGGTGACATGTTGAGTTTTTAGACAGTTCTCAATGTAAGGGAAATGATGAATGTGAACCCAACTTCTGTGGTCTTGCATATTTCCTTTCTACTTCTGGAAAATGGTCCTCTTGAGCGTCTCCTTCTCTCCGCTGCTCTCGCACATGTTACGGAAGATGCCGTTCTTCTCCCAAAGGTCGCGCGGGGCTCCGAATTCCGCGACGCGGCCCTCGCTGAGCACCAGGATGCGGTCAAAGTCGGCAATGGTGCTGAGACGGTGAGCGATGACAATCAGGGTACTGTCGTTGAACTCCTCTCGGATGCTGCGCTGGATCAGCGCATCGGTGGCCATGTCTACGGCTGAAGTGGCCTCGTCCAAAACCATGATCTTGGGTCGGGCGACGATGGCGCGGGCGAGACAGAGGAGCTGGCGTTGACCTTGCGAGAGGTTACCGCCAGACTCGGAAATGGGGCTGGACAGGTCCCGGAATATGTTGACATTCTTCGGGTTCGTCGTGGAGCCTGCGGCAGAAGAGGCTTCATTGTCAGGGGTTGCTGGCTGTGAGTCAACGAGGTGAACTCGAGCCAGGGAGTCGCGCAGCTCGGCATCCGTATTGTCCTCAAAGGGATCCAGGTTGGACCGAATTGTTCCGGAGAAGAGCACAGGGTCCTACATACTTGGTCAGAAACAGGATGGAAGATGATTACATGGGACAGGTGCTTACTTGGGGGATAATGGCCAGTCGGGACCTCAGACTGTGGAGGTCAATCTTGGAAATATCTAGCCCATCTATGACGACGCTGCCTGAACGAGCCTCGAGGAACCGGAAGAGTGCGAGGGTCAGCGAAGACTTGCCTGCGCCGGTTCGGCCTACAACCCCGATTCGCTCGTTGTTCTTCACCTTGAAAGAGATGTCTTTGAGCACAGGAGGCAGATCAGATGCATATGCAACTTCAAGTTTCTTGACTTCCATGTCTCCTGAGCTTGGCCACGAGGCTGGGGGCTTCTGTCCGCCCTGTGACTCGGTCTCAAGTTCGGTGTATTCGACAACCCGTTCAGTCGAGTTCATGTTCAACTCCATGTTGGCGTAGTTGCGGAGGGTCCACAGAATATTTTCAGAAAAGTCGAGCGCAAAGGACAATGTAAAACCAGCCAGTGCGGCATCCATGCTTGAGCTTCGAATAACGATGATTCCAACCACGGTAGAGAAGATCGTGCCAACAATTGTCATACGGAAGCCCATCCAACGAGTTACAAGCCACATATAGCTCGTCATCATAGCCCACCTGTCCAGTTTGTGGTACATTCGATCAATGTAAACTTGAGTCTTTTGATATCCTCGGATGGTGGTCACACCGGACAACGCTGCGTTGAAGACCTCGAAAACAGGCGACTTTGCATTGCTGTCGAGTCGCTTCAAGGGTCTAGCACCAAACAGATAGCTTCGAGCAATCCACATGCCCACTAGTATCAGAGCTCCCGCCAAAGGTACCACATATCCGGATGCAAAGAAAGCGGCGACGCACACACCAATCAACCCGAGGAGGTTGGCAATGAACATTGTCCAATCATTTGTGATGCTGCTGTCGATGACGTTGAAATCAGCGGTGAACCTATTAAGGATTCTCCCAACAGGAACAGTGTCAAGCCATCGCAGGGGCGTGCGCAGGACCGTAAAGAGCATCTTCTTGAATAGCGCCCGGCTGGCCCTCACAGCTAAGATGTAACCATAGAAAAATCGCAGCGTTCCGACGATCGCCGTGGCCAAGGAAATACCGACGTAGACACAGAGGTAGAAAGTGAGGTCATCTTGGTCCTCTGCAGTTTTCAGGTTTGAGGACAAGTGGAAATATTGGTGCTTAAGAGAAAATATGGAAACAGCGCCGTGTTCCTCGTGGATGCTGACTTTCGGGGCGTTGTCTTGGGACTGAGCTGTCCAGATTCGCAACCACCACGATCGACCTTTCTCGTTAGCCACTAGCGAAAGAGACAGAGAGTTTTGCAACTTACCAAGAATACCAATCTGAAAAGCAAGAAAGATGACAGCGCATACGCTCCACGAACGCAAGCCGCCACTGTCTCTAAGGTAGGTGAGATAAACATGTTTCTTAACCACGCCTTTTTGTCGGACCTCCTCTTGGATGAACTGTTTGGCGTCCCTGGAAGGCAGCTTCTGTAGAGGGTTTTCTTCCATTTCATCCGCAGAGCTCGTGACCGAAACTTGTTCAGAATTAACAACAGTAGACGTGTCTGCCATCTCATCCTCCAAATTTTCAATCTCTGCCTGCTCATGCTGTCGGATTTCGTCCATAGTCCCATCTTTAATTAGATCAGCTACCAATCCAGAGTGAAGCACGGTCCCTTCTCCAAGTTCTACTACGAACTTGGCCTTGGACTGGACTAGCGCGACATGGTGGGTAACAAGAATTCGAGTTCTTCTATTGCAAATCTCGCCAGTAACACACTTTTCGAAAATATGGCGACCAACGTGAGCGTCAACGGCGCTGAAGATATCATCCATAACGAGAATCTCAGCTCGTGAGTAAATTGCACGAGCCAAGGTCACACGCCATTTTTGGCCGCCGCTAAGATTGATACCATTAGCACCAAGCTCGGTCCTATCACCATCAGGGAGAATTTTAAGATCTTTCTTCAGGGCACAAACGTCCAAAACCTTCTTGTATCGTTCCTGGAAGAAGGGTAGACCAAATGTGATATTGTCGCGGAGTGAGGCGCTCTCAAGCCATGGAGTCTGACTGACATACGCGACTGCGCCAGGGATAATCCAGTCTCCTGGGTGAGCCTCGCTATCTCGGCGTTGGTCAGGAGTTAATGTCGACGGCACGCGGATTTCACCACGAAGCAAATCCGTCTCTCCCAGGATAGCAGAGAGAATGAGGCTCTTTCCGGTTCCCGTCTTGCCGGAGATGACTGAGAGTTCACCTGTTGGGAAAGTGAGGTTCAAGTTTCGGAGAATGAATCTATCCTCATCCGCAACGTCTTCGTCAACTGGCCAAGAGATAGAGGCATTTTCGAAGCTAACTTCAGGACCCTCTGTCAAAATCTTTTCCATCTCAGGGCCGTTGAGGTAGGTATCAATTCGCTTGATGGAAACGAGCGTGTCAATTCCCATGGTAAGAAGTTCCGGAAGAGCTATCAGAGTCACTTCCAGTGCTTTGAAGACGCCAATGCTGACAAAGGCCACAGACGGTGCCAGACCACCATTCATGTAGGCATAAACAGCAAGTGATGACGCAGCGAGCAGGATTGGGCTGATAATCCAGCATGCATAAAGGCCAGTTTCACCAATAAAGACACCCCAAAGCGTCTTCAATTCTCGTTCTCTCATATCAATGATGCGCTGTTCCCACTTCTCTTCCAGGGCAGAAAACTTGATTTGCCTCATTCCGATTAGAGCTTCGTTCACCATAGCCAGTTTCTCGTCGCGCTGTTTCATAAGCTTGTCAGATCTGATCAGCATAATGTTCGAGAACCAGGTGTTGAAGGGCACAATGACGGCCCAAGTCAATAAGCCTGCGCCAAACGGAATCCATCCGATCATCTGGATCAGAAAGGCGGAGAAAATTGTCAGCTTGGCAACACTATTGACAATCAAAAACTGATACGCCACGAAGTTGGAAATTCGCGCAGCATCGACACCAACAAGGTTAACAATAGACTGTCGAGATTTGAGAACGCTGGAATCGCCATCGGATCCGTCATCTTCGTCACTGTCGCCTTGGTTCCCATGCGCGCCAGATTCCGTTGATTTTTCCGCGGCCTTGACATTCTTACGTCTCAAAGACTTTTCAAAAACGAGGGTGGACAGTTGAGATCGAACAGGCAGAGCTAGGTCACTATAAGAATACCAGTATACCCAACCCTCAAGCCACTAGTCAAATATATTTGTCAATAGACGGTCACAAACAAAACAATAGAACACGTACCGCATCAAGCATGTTGAAGAGTGCCATCCAAATAACCAGATTCCAAAGTTCCAAGGTGGGCGAGCCTCCTCCTCCTCGTTGTTCAAGAATTCTAATGAGTCGCAGCATTGTCCAAAATGGAAGAATACCGACAAAGGCTCGGAAGATGGTAGCTCCCCACTGGAAAGCAAATGGGCCCTTGTGAGCCCAGATGAGTGAGCGGAGTAAACCTCCCTTGAACTGGAAAGCATCCCAGTCTTTTTGAATATCTTCGGAGCGAAGCCTGCGGTCAGGAGCAGGCACATCCTCAGCGTCAAGGTCATTCTTCTTGGAGGCGAGATCAATCGTTGGTCCAATCCAATTCCAGGAATATTTATCAAGTACGGAAACTGTTGACTGTCGGTCAACCGGATTCCCCTTGTGGAAAACATCTGGCCTTCGAGGAAGCGAGGTGCTAGCGAAGCCAAGCACAATTGGGGCCACAGAGTTGACCGTACGAAGTATGACAACAGGGTCCCGATAGTCAAGAATCTGCTGAGCCAGCGAACTCAATTGAGTAAGAGCAATGGAAGCAACAATAGCAGCAGAGGCCAAGAGCCATAATCCCAGATCATAGGATTGAATGGAAGAGTGGTGTGCGCCCAGAGAAATTGCATGGATAAGAATGAAGCCCTGGGCACCAGTGGTTAGATCTCTGATACTAATGCGGGATAGTGAGCCAGGATGGGTCAGCTTACCCACGCAGTTGTCATCAACCAGTTTTCCAAGAAGAAGCCATAGTGAGCCTGGTGGAGGGTTGATAGCACAGAAATGGCAATTGACGTTCCGAGACCAATGATTGATAGCAAGAGGATGACTAGCTTAGGTCGGCGATTGGAAAAGGCCGCGATACTCTGGGGGGTAGCCTTCCCATCACGGTCCTCATAGAAGTTGTCCTTGGGGGACCGGTTTTGAACTTGAGCGACAATGGCGACAACTGCAGGCAGGGCTGAGAGCATCACTACGCCGAGGCCCGCACCTGTGAGCGGAAGCATAAGCGACTCGCCCATGATGGAGAGCTGTGCTGTGTCCGGTGTTAGTGGACAAGAATGGTTCGATCGCCCTGGGGGGGGCGCACGGCTAATATCCACCAAGACTATGTACAACGATTTCGATCCCGTCGGATGCAAGATCAAGCTTTGAGAGGAGTTGAATCAAGTCGTGAAGCGCCAACGGCGCAGGTGGAGAGAAAGGGCAGTGTCGGAAGCCCAGCTCGTCGACACGACATAGGTGGTATACCGTGTCACGGACAACACGAGAACACAATAGGACGTCAATGATTAAAAGAATGAAAAAAGAGCGTGTCGGGAGATGCAAGCGAATCTAAGGCAAGCCATGTCTTGCGCCACGGCCGGGATGATGGAGCGGGTTAGTAATTAAGATAGGGGCGCGCGAAAAGATGGATACATGCACAATTACCTCAGGCCATGAGTCTTGCACCAGGCAGCCCTCATTGATCATCGTCCTAACCTCCTTGGGGGGAACTGGACGATGGGTCATAGTGAGCAACATGAATCTAGAGGTGAAGTGTGCGACATTGTCATGAGACATATCCAATCCGGAAATACCTCGCTGGTCCCATCGCTGGTCTCCTCGCTAAACGATCAGGGTTGAGATAGGGTGTGACGATAGGCCAGAGGAAAGGGATCGCTTTGCAAGGCCCCCTTTACTTGTGTTGCATTGCAGGCTGCACGCTGCAAAAGAGCTCGCCGGCTTGCATTGAGGCCAGGCTGATATGGTTCGCATTGCAGGGGTCCATCCCATCAGCCTTGAAGGTACTAACTACCCAACTACCCTCCAGTAAGATGGATGGGATGGGATGGATTGGGATGGATGGAATGCCAGCGGTAAGGACTTCGCGCGCTCCAATCGTAACAAATCGCAACGTGCTCTGTCCAATTACTTTTGCGGTGGCATGCCGTCAAATGCATCCGCCTGTCATGGATGAACTCGGAGATATGCAAAGACTCCACATCCCGCCGTCCAGCGCCACAATGTCGAACCCGTTCCACCGTCGCCCTGTTTATTCATTTCGATCAGCCGGCCCATGAATGCAAGCAATAACAGCCGACGCGACACGCGCACAGCAACACTCGGAGTTATAGCACGCCGAGTCGCACCACCACCCAGACGACGCAGAGGCTTGAGCAACCCCGAAGAAGGCGTCGAGACGAGTTTAGCGCTCACAGCTCTGTGGTGTTTTGAGATGGAGGTGGGGAACAAGAGTCGATCACTTTGGCCTAGACTCGAGGATGGATACCAATTATGATTACAAAGCCACCTGCCGCCGACCTGAACTACTGCGTGCACCATGCAGCCAGGTCCCTCCAGGTCCCGTCAGGTCGCTCTCCGCCTTTTGGGGGGAGTCGTTCACTCCACTCGACTCCCTGTCTACCTTCCTTCTCGACAACAACTTCGTGAATTCCTGAGGTATCGATATTCAAATGCAACTTCCCACCGCGTGACTCACTTATGTTTTCAGCCATGGCCCTTGACTCACTCTTGCTTTTTGTCATCCTCCTTGACTCACTCTCGCTCCTGGCCGTCCTTCTTGCCATCAACCATCTTACCCGAAGCCAGCACCCATGTAGGTAAGTGGAAGAATCAACGGGCCAACGCGCCGAAGTGAGACACGGGATTCAAGCCAGCAAGGCTCTCATTGATCTAATTTAGTAACATGTCTTGTCTGTATCGTACACTAAGACATTGTACCGCAAGAAAAAGAAAAACATTTCTGTTTGGAAGGCTTTTTAACCCCGTCGTATTAAACCCCCCACAAGCCCTTGCAGCGTACCTCCTTCAATGGTTCACAATCCAATTAAAACAAATATTACGGTACAATGTGAAACTGTGACTACTTCCCTCCACATCGTTTTAGGGGGTTGTGTACGCAGTTCTCTCATGGTGGTCCGGTCTTACACAACCTACATGACCAGTGCACCTATGAACCAGCCCAAGTGCTCGAGATTTACAATGCCCGCAAATCATTTGCAACAAAGAACTTGACTCCTACGGCAATGAGTTCATGTCTACCGCGTACTTGAATCATTCAACGCCTTACATTCTATTAAAAGAATGAATGATGTGCATCATTCTTGGAATACATCAGGTTAGCACGCCATGGTATGAAGACACTGTCCCATCCTAAGAAATCGACAACAACCCCATCCCGGAATACCGGCTGCTTTCTCCCGCATATTTCACCAAGTTGCCACGATTCCACATGGCAAACCTAGCGATCGTCAAGTGTGGACAAAATATACCGCTAAATGATTCGCCCCGCTCAAGAACTGACACTTTGTGTCATACGCGAAAAGGCAGTTGGGATAATTCGAAAAATGTGTTTAACCAATAGGATACCCACACTATAGCTGCTTTTCTTGGCCGTATATTTAAAATTGGCTGCGGTAATATCGATGCGTAGGAAAAGGATTCTGAAGCCAAGGGACAATAAAGCTTCGCAATCTCATCGAGAGTATGACTGTTCTTACCACAAAGCACGACTTAATTCAGTCTGCAGTTGGTGAAATCCCGAGCCACAAAAGCTCTTGCTTGCGTATCGGATACGTCAGGTCAATCCCGAGTATACCAGTAACACATTCTCCCCTTTCTTAGTGCTTGGTGTAGGTTGGTTTACAGCCAAATTAATATATGTGCGAAGTATTAAAATTTTTTCCCAATCAATTACATGAAGATATAGATCAGTGAAACATTGCCACTCCTAAAACGGAAAACTCTGCAACTTATCAGACCGAAGCTACTTCGATAGACACAAACCCTTGCAGCAGAATATAGAAAGACTAACTATTGTATAGTTTTTGGGTCTAAGGAAATCTGCGAGTTTTAGCTATAGTGTTTTTTTAGCCCGTGTTTCACTACATCGTTGCATCCGGTCATAAACTCTGCCAGAGTCGCGGTTCTTTGTGTTTCTGCCAGTTTTCCAAGGATTCGTTAAGAAAAGAACGTCAGAAACTTTTACCAAGGACACTTGGACTTGTGATCCAAAGTACGAAGTTGAGATGTTATCGTTCGACCCTCGCTGCTAGGATAGTATCGCTGAGGCTCCGGAACGCCTCGGGTAATAGTATTCAACCCGGTCGCCTTGAATACCCAATAGATCGCACTCGGTAACCCTAGCCATTGGATAAATTGAAACTCAATATGCTTGAAAAGAGTCATTGCCGACGCACATGCCCCAGCAAACGTGTTCCGGTATAGTGATGAGCCTGTTCTAAAGCACGAGGAACTCATGAAAGCATGTCATTCAAAATTTCTAATTAAATGCATACTATAACTCAAATTATATCGTTTGTTTCCACGTCATGATGAGTGTCTCTCCACTCTCACTGAGCATCAGACGCGGTTCCTTAACATAATCGTCGCCAGAGATGATGCATGGTTGCAGGAGTTAGTTACTGTTGCCGCCGAGGCTGCAAATAATAAAAAGGCGAAACTTCAGTTAGGATATTGTATAATCTACCTGGATCGATTTTCTCCTGATTCTTCAATATCATCCCATGTATGTTGCAGCACAGGCCAAGTCACACCAATATACGAAACGACTTGCCTAGATAAAACGCCATCCTTTGTAGCTGCACGCATTTGATGCTAGCAAGCAAAACACGTTATATGTTCTTATCATCATTATTCTATCAAAGCGATCTCAGTGACTTTTAGCTCAGATACCATGGTAGGATACGTGTTATACGTTTAAATGACTCGCGAAAACACACAGTAAAAAGGAGGGCATGCACCGCCAACCGAAATTAACTGTTCAGTGATGTCACCCCATTGAGAAAACTTTGTTGATTATGTATTCATTTTGGGCTATATTTAGTAGGCATGAAAAAAGAAAGGTCGTGAGATATTGCGCTGCAGTCGGGTTGTATCTAATTTTGATTTTTTTTTCTTATCTTGGTGAGTGCTGTAATTCACAATGACACATTGTTCGCTCAATTCGGCATCCGCACAAGCACAGCACGGGTGTGTCATCATGTCCCCAGTTCTACCGAAAAGATTGAACAAGTTTTGACGGACACGGCTATCAGGCGGGACTTTAGCGACTGATCTATTTCAGAAGGCGACGTTTCAGAATCCTGAAGTTCGGATCCTGAGTCAGTAATCCCTGTAGCCTGTGATTAAGCACAACCGTGGTTCAAGCTCAGACGGCCGGCATGGAAATCCCCGGGCCATTGGGCTCCTTGCTTGGAACTTGACGTCTTTTTCCGGAGTCGATTTTTCGGGGGAGCCAGTGTCCAAATCCCGTCCGGAGCAAAATGAATGGCAGGGCCCAGTTCATTCCCTGCAGGTACGTGCATATGTGTGGCAGAACAGCTCCAATGCCAGCAATCGGCCACTTGCATCACATACAAGTCAAACATTTCACCCATCAACGCACACTACACCGCCAGTTAACACCCCATGCGTTATCATTGCGTTGCTACCACGTCTTCGTGTTCGAGGAAGAATGCAAACACTAAGCAAACGAAAGCGAAGTGGGGGGATGTTCTCTCGGCCCAGTCGGAGGCCCAGGAACCAAGGGTGATGCCAGGCGCTGAGAATGGATGGGAAAGCTTGCTCGTCACGAGCCTCCATAGTACATGGTGCTATTATCACATTGCACACATGACGAACATCTGCATATCACCCACAAAATGGTATACACTATGCAAGTTACGGATGTGATGACTCCGATTACATCGGGGTAAGATGCCTGACTGATACGAAGGTAAAAGAGCTAAGGACCAGCGGCCCCCTCAGTGGGAGGTGCATCCGTAATTACTCACCACGCGCCAAGAACGACTTCTTGAGCGAGTGCAGATACGCCACAACTCATCTCTTCATCAATTAGGATTTTAGATTCAGGCCGGTCACCATCTGTCGTGCCACGGATCAAAAGAGGGTTGACGCGATTGGTGGACAGGGCTGACACCGAACCTCTGACTGACACCACTGACTGACACGTTACCTCGTCAGAAACACGGGCCGGAGCAGACACGACGGCGCGAAACGCCAATGAAGCCAACGGGTTGCGCTGTCGATCGAGATGAGGTGGGATATGAGATGAGGGTGCCGGTCCAAGCGTGCAAGAATGACACCCCTCTGTGAGTTGTTTCTGGATATTTTGTGAAGATCAGCACCGAGAATCCTTGAGGATGGAATGGGCTCCCAGCCAACCGGAAATCTAGCTTATCATCCCGGCCCCCCAATCCCAGGTCCGCGAAGCCCATGCACAACTTATCATTCCTTGGCGGCCCAGGTCTCTCAGGTCCTATTACCGACGGAGGGTTTTTTTTTTTTGGTCTTGATTGTTTCACTTTTTTCTTAAATTCTTGTTTGCCACCGTCTCGGCTTTTATTGTTCAGGGTTTGCTTCAGAGAGATTATGTCTCCGGATCCATGCCGCCCCCCCAAGGCGGGGCTTCTGGGTGCTTGCTTTCGTCCAAAACATGCCGGGGCCAAGATGTATACACACATTCAGGTTGTGCAGCACGTTGCCTTGGCAGGCGATGGTGGGTGCACATTGGGTGGCCGCGGGGCTTAGGGGCGTGGCGTATCTGGTGCCTTGTAAATTGCCCGCTTTGGCATATGAAAGTATCGGCAGGCGACTGCGCGGACGTTCAGGGTTAACCGAGCCCAATGCCAGCACCATCGTAATTGGCCCCTCCCAGCTTGCCATTGCATTGATGAGACCGGCCGGCATGCTCGTTTCTGGCCAAGATGAATCAAGATGGCCTGGGACGGGATGGGATGAGACTGACATATCGCCCACATCATTCGCTGGGGGCTTACCGGTCCGCCCTGCCACTCGCTACCCAGCCCAGCCAGGCAGCTGACGTTGCAATATCTGCTGCCGCAAGCTGCACCGCGCTGCACGCCCCCACCACGACAGTGTGAGAGGCGAGAAAAGGCTTGAGGGCCTGCATGGCAAGTGCAGGGCGCCCTACTCCGGACGCTGTACAGAGCTCCACCTCCACTGAAAAGTGCCCCTCAGCCGGTGCACCCAGCCCTCTGGCTTGCGTACTTCTAGACACTAACGTCGTCGGCGGGCTGCTTCAGAGCCTGCCCAGGCCAGGGCTCGGGCGCTGCTTGGCTGCCCACCTCAGCCCAGGCCTGGTCGCGATGTTTGACCCCCGTGAGAATACGATCCATGGATCACCCGGACGCCGGCCCAGGAAGGTGCCCGCCCTGCGCCTTAATCCTGCTCTTTCCTTTTCGCTTCTACCTGTTGCTGCTCCGAGATATCTGTCCAAATAGCCCTCACCACCGCCTCTTGTATCTTGACGCCTCATTTCCGCCCTTTTTCTCTTAATTATTCCGTCTTCATAGCAGCCATCCTCCTCCTCCTCATCCTCCTTCTTTCACCAACGCTTACGTCTCGCTCCATTGCCCACCAAACTCCCCCTACCCATCCACACCATTGTCCACACTCTAGCCCGCCAAAGCGCCGACGCGCCGACCTTCTGCAGCTCAACTCGGCCCAAGGTCCACATCAGCTCCAGCTCTCCACCCACCCAACTCACCACTCACCATCCACCACTTTACTAACTGGAGTGGCCTTCTGCGGTACCTGATTAGTTGGTTCGCAACCTCCAATTTCTTATTCCCTTCCTCCCGGGCCAGTTCTCTTTCAACAAACAACGGTTGGAACTCTTTGTTTTCACCACCATTCATCCTCCGCAAGCCGCAAGCCTCGCCCGCTCCCATATCGACCCTTTCCCCTCGATATCCCGTTGATTCGCCACCTCCCGCCTACTCAGGCGCGTCCACATGCAGCCTCCTCGACCTCCCTAGTGTTTTCGCATCGACTTCACGATGAAAGCCACTCCCCTCATCATCAATTGGCATGACCAAAATGCCCCTGTCTATTCGGCTCACTTCGAGCCTGGCGGCAAAAACCGTCTAGCAACCGCTGGTGGTGACAATCACGTCAGGATTTGGAAGGTCCAAACCGATGGAGAGGATCGAAAGGTCGAATACTTATCCACGCTTTCCAAACACAACCAAGCCGTCAACGTCGTCCGATGGGCCCCGAAAGGTTAGTCCTCTATTCCCTCCGGCTTCCATCTGTCCCTCCTAACCATGTTGGATCAGGCGAACTCCTCGCTTCCGCCGGCGACGATGGCAATGTTATTCTCTGGGTTCCTAGCGAGGGCCCAGTATCAAATTTCGGATCCGAAGGCCCTGAAGATAAGGAATCTTGGAGGGCCAAACACATGTGTCGATCAAGTGGTGCAGAGATTTACGACTTGGCATGGTCTCCCGATGGCGCCCACTTCATTATTGGCAGCATGGACAACATTGCTCGAATTTACAATGCTAATACTGGTATGCCGTTTGGTTACGACCTATCTGATGATGTCTAACGAAGGAACAGGAACCCTCGTACGCCAAATCGCCGAGCACAGTCACTACGTTCAGGGCGTGACATGGGACCCTTTGAATGAATATATTGCGACGCAATCATCCGATCGATCGGTTCACATCTACTCCTTGAAAACTAAAGACGGCCAGTACACCCTGAGCCAAGACGATAAGCCCCCCAGACTTGCCAGCCACATCAAGGCTGATCTTCCGCCCCGTCGCATTTCATCAAGCAGCCCTGCCCCTCCAGACTTTGGACATCGCTCCCAACTGGCTGTTCTCGACTCGGCCACCTCTGCAGGCTCCCCCGTGCCCTCTGCTCCTGGAACGCCAACTTCCTTCCCGCTTCCTATGAACCCTCCGAGCGTCGTAAGCCACAGCCGTCGATCCTCCTTCTCTTCGCGCCGATCTGTTTCTCCAGCGCCATCCATGCCACTGCCCGCTGTCATGCCCATGGACCCTTCACCAAAGCCTCCTATCATGAGCGCTGGCCTGGGCATGAAGAACGCCAACCTCTATGCGAACGAAACATTGACATCGTTTTTCCGACGGCTCACGTTCACGCCGGATGGCAGTCTCCTCTTGACCCCTTCTGGGCAGTACCAAAACCAACACCAACCTGACAGGGACGTGAAACCGAGTTATGAAATCATCAACACTGTCTATATCTACACTCGAGGTGGCATCAACAAACCCCCAATCGCACACCTGCCAGGCCACAAGAAGCCCTCGGTTGTGGTCAAGTGTTCCCCTGTTTTCTACACGCTGCGCCAGTCACCTCCTACAACTCGAAATATTACCATCGATACTTCCTCGCCAGAGGATCCCATTCCATCTCTACCAGAGCCTCTCTCAAAACCCTCTCCAGCTTCCTCAGTCATGGACCCGCCACCTCCGCCAGTAACTTCGGCCCCCACCGAAACAACTTCCTCAACAACCAAAAGCTCGGGTACTGAGGCAGGCGTGTCCACCCCAAGACCCAGGCCCGCATTTTCTTTACCCTACCGAATGGTATATGCCGTTGCAACTCAGGATTCCGTCCTCCTCTACGATACACAACAAAAGACTCCGATTTGCGTTGTCAGCAATCTCCATTGCGCAACATTCACAGACCTCGCTTGGTATGTTTATACTCATTGAAGACACAAGGCAGACACTTTCTAACTCCATCCAGGTCAAGCGATGGTCTCACTTTGATGATTTCGTCATCTGACGGATTCTGTTCCACGCTGTCTTTCTCTCCGGGTGAATTGGGTGAGGTTTACAAGGGCGAGATTGCTTCAGCCAAGACTCAGTCGGGGACCGTGACATCTGCACAAAATACGCCGATCCCAACGCCAACAACGAGCTTTGCGCCGCCTTCGCCGTTTCCGAACGGATCCCATCATCAGCACCGCAATTCTGCCAGCTCATTCACTGCACCATCACCTCCTCCGTCAGCTTCTTTAGCCTCCCAACGTCCATCTTCCCCAACGAGATCTAACTCGACGTCGTCGATTGCTACCATTACAACTCAATCCAGCACGGTGCCCAGTGGGGTCATTAGCAATCCCCCTCTAATTGCTGGCAACGTTCCAGGAATCGCAGCCACCAGCTCCGGCAAAGTGACGGGTGTTCCATTGACAACACCCCCCGAAACTCCGAGAAGTGCAAGCAGTGTTGCTGGCACTAAGAGAGAGGCCAGCGAAAGCGAGAAGGATGAGCCAAAGGAGCCAAAGAAGAGGCGAATTGCGCCAACACCCGTCGAAGCTAAGCCATGAAATAGTTGAGCATGTTGACGGGACTTACGCGACAAGTCGTTGTTTTGTCAAGATAATGTATATGACATTTAAAAGGATCAGGGCTCGGGCCAGGTTGGCGGTTACCAGAGCACAGGGAGTAGCAGTGTTTCAGACATGGACGGCGTTTTCATTCCTCGACTTTTGTTGAAACAGGAAGGCTCTATTTGAACTTGAATGGGACTGTTTTCTAAACCCTTTGGCTGAGTGTCATCACTGGGTATTAGAAGGAAATCGGTAGTATTGTATTTGGAACTAAGGGTGTCTTCGGGATCAACAACATTAGCTAGTAAGTGCAAATAAATATTTTACTCTAAATGTTGTTGTATTAGAGCTCCCACGAATTTGGCAAGTGTCAGGCTAGGTCAGAAACTAGCATCCAAGTGGACTGACATGCCCTTAGCTCTCCAATCGGGGTTTATCGAAGGACATAGAACAGTTCCTAGTTTCCACTTCTCGATCTTACCATGGATATGCTGCTGGAAGCTAGGCTCACCAGGACACGAGGTGGGAAGTGATCAGCCTTTGTGCCTGGAATCGCACCACTGAGTTCATTTGTGTTTTATAGCACTTCAGGTCGGAAATCCATAGCACATATTGTTCCACCACCCTTGTTGAAGCCTACAAATAAAAACACGAAGCCACCTGCCCATGTCAGTTTTTATCCTAGTAGTATTGGTAATTTAATGATACAGCTTGCCGTCACAAGAATAGGAGCGTCAACCTGAGAGCATGCACTCGCGAGAAAAAAAAAACATAATACTACACGATTCTCGTCCCTTGCATGAAAGACTAGTTCTGTGAGGGCAGGTTTCTGCTGGTGCCCCTGGAATCATCTGTCTCCTGTCTCTGCTTCAGGGGAATCGCTGCGGTCTGGTTCATTCGCGGGTCTCACATTGTGAAGTTAGTCTTGTCCCTAGCCCTACTTGTCGGAAATTCCATGACCTTCGTGTTTAGCAACAATGTGATACAAATCTACGAGCCATGAGTGCCATGGCGTAGTGGGCCCTTGCAGATGAACCACGTCTGTGTCTGTGACTATGCTTTTTTTTTTTTTTTTAAGGTTTGCAGGGCGTGGACTAGAGACTCGAGCGATGACAGAGCAGTGCATATGTGAGAAAGACATACATGAGTCGCTGCGGGCCCGTCTAATCGGTAGCAGCTTAGCTTGTGTCAGGTCACGGGCACAAGCAGCCATTTTTGGATATGAAATCGCACACGGACAGTAGAGCGAAATTGTATGTCGCGGTGACAGTTTTCGATCGGGGTTTGTTCCAGTTCTTCAGGCAGCACATGCCAGTACTTTTGAAGAAGAAAAAACCCCGAGGCTGTTCTTATGTCGCCTTTGTAGTGCCATGGTTGTGATGGTGGTTGTGACGAATTAACTTTGTCAAGAGAGTAAAGTTATTGGACATCACATATTTACTCAGATAGATCATACACAGAGAGAGTTTTGTATTAAAGAAGAGAAAAGGGAAAGAAGGAAGGAAATTAAGGGAAGGGCAGTCAAAATTCAGGTGCAAAATCCCTCACATTCAAGCTACTGTCACGTCGACCTCGCCCCATCTTAGCTGTTTAAATTGAATATAAGCCCTGAATCATTCCGTGTTGTGATAGTGTAGGGTAACGAGGCGCGCGAGGTGTGGCACGTCGGCTAGTGGGTTTTTTTAACATGTGGATATGTGTGGGATTCCGGATCTCACACCCGTCACATGCAGCCGGGGCAAAGGGTCGGCGGGCCTCCCCGGAATCCCTGCCGGCGTGAGAGTGGCAATGCGGTTGTGGTTCCGTGGGCATTTACGCAGATATGGTATGACGAATACATGTCAGTTGACAGATGTGTTTGTGTGTTTTGTCGCAAGTTTTGGATTTCCTGGGCATCGGTAGTTTGGGACGGGAGATGAAAAAAAAAAAAAAAAAAAGCTGGGGTCCTGGCTGGGGGGCTGGCCAGAAGTCGTGTCATTCGTGCAGTGGGCAGTGATATGATGAGCTGGTGTGATGTGTGATGGTCACTGTTTTGCCTGGGTCATCAAAATCAAACATAGGTAGACAGGCCCCTAGACGAGATCTGTGTAGCAGGCAAGAGCAACGAACAACGAGCAACGAGCAATGAGTATCTGGCCAAATGTGTACTGAAATCTGTGTTGTACTCTGTGTATGCACGTAATCAATGCCACGGTACAAAATGCCGAGGTCTGTCGGTCGTATCCCCGGTCCGTTGTGCGGGCGCGCTCGATTTTAACTTGGATCCCCCGGATTTCTCTGCGTCTCCGCGTGCAGAGATGAGCGACGAGGCCCCGCTTTTCTCGCAGCTGGCCAGCCACTCACGGACGTCGCTCGGCGTTGATTGCCAGAGTCAACTGGGCAGGTTGTGGCAGAGGCAGGAAGAGGCAGCATCTCTCGCCACGCACTGGCCCCACCGAGGCCACACCCGAAGTCGCTCAATCTCACCACTAGCAGTGTCTCCTCAGTTTGGGTTGTGATTGACGGCACGGTGCCGTGACAGACAAACCCGCAACCGCCGGCCGGCCCGTTCTCTCCTCTTCTTTGCCCTTCCCTTCCTCTCCTCCTTCCATCGCATCGCATCGCATCGCATCTTTCTCTTCACCACCAACGCAATCCCATTCTGCGCTGCACAGCCTGCGACGACGCCCAACGGAGAAAAACCCCGTCCCTTTCTCCCCCGGCACGCGTCCCGTCCGGCCTGGGCGATTGCGACGCCGACGCCGACTGCGACTGGCCTGTCTGACTAACTCCTCGGTCGACCTACCCGTGTCGCCCCCCAGACCGAGGCCCACTGCGGCTGCCAAAATCGCAGTCCTGGACTGAGCGACACCACTCTCTCGACCCTCGACCCTCGACCCTCGACGCAGCCTCCGGCGACGCTCCGACCCGGCCCTCTGCAACACCTCATCGTCGCTCCTTTTCCACCAGCCCGTTCCATCGCCCCTCTTTCATCCACTGCGACAACATGGCGTCTCCGCCCAAGCCCTGGGAGCGACCCGGCGCGCCAGCAGCTGGTAAGTAGGATAAATCATCAGCCTCTCTTCCCCATCCATTCCCTTCCCCCATCTTCCGGTGCTTCATGCATCCATCTCCTGCATATGCATGCTCACCGACTTGGTTCCAGGTGCTTCGCCAATCTCCCCCTCACTCTCCTCCACCAGCACCGCCGTGCCTTCAACTGCCGATTCCTCAGCCGCTCCCCCAGTCCCCGACCGTCCTGCCGCTCTTGCTTCCTCTGTCAACCAGAATGCGGCCGCCTATAGTCGCATGGGCACATCTCCCTACAGCAGCCTTGGCGGATCCTACTCTTCGCCCTACTCCAGCCCATACTCGCGATTTGGTGGCTACGGCGGCAGCATGTACGGCGGCTACGGAGGTTATGGAGGAGGCATGTATGGAGGAATGGGCGGCATGTACGGAGGCATGGGAGGCATGGGAGGCATGGGCGGCATGGGCATGCCCGGTGATCCCAACAGCCTGACCAATCGCTTCAACAACAGCACGCAGGCCACTTTCCAGATGCTCGAAGGCGTCGTGACTACCTTCGGAGGCTTTGCCCAGATGCTCGAGAGCACTTACATGGCAACACACTCCAGTTTCTTCGGTATGTTTTGCTTCGGTTGTTTGAGTCCGTGTCCGAGTAGTAACTAATTTCCGAATAGCTATGGTTTCCGTCGCGGAGCAGTTTGGAAACCTTCGAGATACCCTTGGTTCCATGCTCGGCATCTTCACCCTTATGCGCTGGATCCGAACTCTAATCGCGAAAATTACCGGCCGTCCGCCACCAGCCGATGCTACTGCCCTCACCCCTCTTGCCTTTGCTCGATTCGAGGGTCGCTCAACTGGCCCTGATGGCTCTCCTATCCCCCCCAAGGCCAGCCGCAAGCCTCTCTTCTTTTTTATCCTCGCCGCCTTCGGCCTTCCTTACCTGATGTCTAAGATGATCAAGGCTCTCGCGGCATCTCACGAGGAGGAAGAGAGACGCCTACAGCAGCAGGCGCTTCAGCACCAGCAAATCGACCCCTCAAAGCTCGAGTTCTGCCGTCTTCTTTACGATTTCCTGCCGCAGGCCCAGTCCAGCAATGGCATGGAACTCGAGGCCCGCAAGGGTGACTTGGTTGCCGTCCTCAGCAAGGATGATCCGGCTGGCAACCCTAGCGAGTGGTGGCAATGCCGCTCTCGCGATGGCCGTCAAGGCTACCTTCCCTCGACCTACCTCGAGGTTCTGAAGCGCCCCAACCAGGAGCCCAAGAAAATCAAGGCCGCCCCTGTCGACAACGACCGCTCCAACTCTATTACCAGCTCCATTGCTAGCCCCCAAGAGGGCAAGAAGGAATATGTCACGTCTGATGGCATGCAGAGGAGCCACTTCTACTCTTAATCTGGGTTTATCCCCATTCAAGAATCCCCAGACGAGCGGCAGAGGTGTCGCCTACGAGGACAGATGTACGATCCTGTTTTAATCTAACGGGAATTGGTTGTATTAACGGGTTTCATTGGGTCTACCAAAAGAATCGTTACGGAGTTGTGGTTTAATGATCATACCAGCCCCTCAGCGTTTAGGTTTATTTTGTTGCCTCTTTTATATACCGAGGGGGGGACATGTAGAGACATTGGTCTCCATATATGTGCACATTCCTTAATGGGGGCGTCTTTTTATTGAATATATATATATGGGCACCTGGAGAGCCTGTGCTTGCATGCAAACCCATCTCTATGTTTTTAAGCTTGTTTTGCAACTATCGTATCTCCGTTTTGAGTCATCTTGAACCCTGGGATAACGTCTCGGGACTTTCCCATGCTGGTGACCAGTGTATCTACATCCCATATGCATCACTTTGCCTAGTTTACCACACATCTCAACTTTTTTTTCTGTTTGCCTCACCCAACCACCCCTTCCCTTCATACGCCATCATCTCAAACTCGAGAAGCAGAATCGAAACCCTCCCAAACAACTTTTCGTACCCACGTAATGTCGTATTGCTACAATTCTAACCCTCTGCCTCATAAGCATTGGACTTGTGCTTGGGCTGGAACTTGAAAGTAGGGTGGACGGGTCCAAGGAACATTTCACTATAGATATCCATATCGTCAGTATAATGTGCATCGCTAAAAAAAAAAAAAAAGCACTTTGAAACGTACGTGATCTTGATCCAATCCTTGTAGTTGTTGGATGCCATGAGCGTTTCCATATCGTCACGTCCCTTATACGCTGGCGGGCGGTCGTTCAGGCTGGGTGGCAAATGCTCCAGGAGTCCAATGGGCACGTAACGGTGCGTGAAGCTGAGCCACTCAAGGAGGAAGCGACGAGTGAAGCCAATGCCCAGCTCATCGGAGCCCCAGGCTTCGAGTCCGTATCGGACGAATTTCTCAATGTACGTCAATCGTTCACTGGACGACTTGTCCAGGTACTGGCCCTTTTCAATCTCCTCAAACAACCAGGGTTTGATCAAGGCACCACGGCCAATCATGACAGTGTCGACACGAGCATTCTCAATGTTTTCGTAGTACTCGGTGTGGGAGAAGCAATCGCCATTTCCAAGGAAGTACATGCGTCCATCTTTGGCATTGGGGAGAGTGCTAGCGTCAGGCTCGGCAGCCGTGTCAGTCAGCGCATCCTTCTGCTCGTTGTAGGTCTTAATCAATGCAGCGCACTCGCCAATATAGCCCCAGTCCGCTTTTTTCGTATACCGCTGCTCTCGGCTGCGGCCGTGTAGGGTGAGTGCGGCACAGCCGGGGGCACCGAGACGCTCCCGGTGTTCACGGGCTCCAAAAGCGAGTTTGCCGATGACCTGTGTCGCGGTGGGCCGGTTACTACGGACACCAGTGCGGATCTTGGCGGTGATTGGGATTTCACCGGACACTGCGTTCATGCCTCGAATCATACGCTCCATCTTGCCATGGTTGTCGAGCAAGGCGGATCCACCGCCAGACTTGAAGACCATGTCAATGGGGCAGCCGCAGTTGAGGTCAATGAGGCGGAGATGAGGGCAATATCGGTTCAGAACGTCGGCGGATTTGGTCACAACCCAGTGGTTGCTTCCAGAAATCTGAGCACCAAACTTGAGGTCCTTCTCGTGGTTGTAGTCCTCAAACACGGGAACAGCACCAGGGTTGAACTTGGGGGGACTGAGCTCCGAGTCATGAACCTTGAGAAGAGTCCAATCGGCCTTAGTTCCTTGAATAAGGGGCATTCCCATGGCCATCTCAGAATAGGTGAGCTGGGCGCCAAGATCGACACAGAGACGTCGGAAAGGGAGGTTACCCTGCGTTGTCAAGGGGGCCAATGTTGGGGTTTCAGGACCAAAATAGAGTCGACGTTTCTCCGAAGGCTTGAATGGAGGGTCGACGTAGCGGGCGCGAAGATCCTCAATGCCCTCCTTGGATTGGTTCTTGCGACGGTTTTGGAACTCTTCGCTGAGCTTTGCCTCTTGGTTCAACCACTTGATATACTCATCCGAACGTGTAAAGTCAGTTCTTTTGCGGCTGAGGTCAATCTTTTTGTCCATGCCGACGACATTGGAAATGGCAGGCCGTTGCTCCTCGGACTCTTCATTCTTGGGGCCTTTGTCCTTGCCATCTTCTTCGGAGTTGTTGATGAGAATCAGCTCTTTTCTCCCATCCTCGTGCTCAATTTCTTTCATATGGCTCTTAACAAAACGGCATTTCCACCCAGATGGACAGCTACCGTACTTCTCGAAGACAGGGCACTTCCCACCAAACGTCTCAACGTCACCACGGCGACCTTCCTCGAGGTACTTTCTGACATCGTGGCATAGTTTGCATCGGTCTCCGAATTTGCACTCCCTGGGAGAGAATTCAGGGTAAAATGCTCGGCTGTTGCAAAGGCGGAAGGCGTCATCAAATTTTCCAAAGTTTCGCTCTGTGTTTTGGCCCTTATTCTTTTTCTTGTCCTTCTTGCCGCCCTTACCGGAGTTTCTGTCATCCTTTTGGGTTTCTGCAGTACCGCGTCCCTCAGCAGCGTCGTCATCGTTCACGTCATCTGAAGAAGACTCCTTTTGAGCAGAAATATCAACGAGGTACCTGGGTAGGTGTGAGTATGAATTCTCGTTGGCACTAAGAAATAGTGCACTCACTCCTTCTTGATGGGCGCAATACCCTTGACTCGGCCATCGACATGCTCGGGGTTCTTGTTGGGGTTTGAATCTCCGGGCTGTCCGTTCTTGGCAGCCTTCAAGCCTTCACTGTCGTTTGAAGTTTTCTCAGTGCCATCAGCAGGCTGACCGGGCGTCGATCCATTCATCTTAAGTCTTTTCGATGCTCTCTCTCCAGCTTCAGGACTGCCAAGGGCAGTGGTCGAATCGTTGGGCTGAGATCCGGATTGTGGGTCTGGAGAGACACCACCCATGTTGGTATCAGCTTGCTCAGACATAGTTTCTAGTGGACTGGAGGCTGCAGGGCGTAGTTTACTGTGGTGGAGTTTGGCCTTTGTATCCCGCAGCGGTTGACATGCAAAGCTGAAGCCCGTCGGCACGGCGAGAGCGAAACCAGGGTTGTGAGGTTTGTGCGCAAACGGGCCGCGGTTTGGCGCACGGAATTTTTAGATAGCGGGAGCCAATTAAAGCCTGGTCACACAGCCGGGAGCAGCGAGTGGGAGGAATATGATTGCTTTTCCCCAGCTGAATCGAGCTGTTGCAGACCTTTGTGAGTTGTCGAGTGACGGCCCCAGGTTGATCGCCGGAGAAGAAAAAAAAAAAAATCTCATGGAGTGAGTGGGTGTTCATCTGCGATAGGCTGTATCGCTGTGGCTAATGCCCCAGCGAGGCCCAGGCCGCCCAGGCTATTGGGAGGGAGCAGGGCGTTTGGGCGGCTCTTTCCTTCAGTTCTAGGAGACTAATAGAGTAGAGGGCCCACCTGTGCCCCTCACGAACGGGCCCCTCCCTCCACAGCTCAGGGAACAACAGTTGCTAGAATAAAAGTTAGAAGCTAGCGAACAGCGGGCTTTTCGGGGGCAATTGGGGTCCGTCGGGGGGCGGCCGGGGGACCGGGGTGTTCGGGTGCACGTAAAGGGAAGATTGTATCAGGTGTCGGGTGACATTGGAATGAGCATTGGAGGCAATTGAGCGTGGTGGTATGTCGTCTCGTCTCGTGCAGCAGGGCGCAGGAAAACGGCTGCAGCTGCAGCAGCCTCCTGGTCCTCTGACAATTTGCTTGAAACCATCTCTCCAGTGGCTTGGGGGCCGGCATCTCGCTGTACTGTGCGATTTTGGGTGTAGTGCTGCAGCTGTCAGAGGACAGCAGGGACTCGCCAGGTACCGCACCCCGGCACAGTCGAGCGCTAGGTATCTCGACCCGCCGCACTTGTCAGTTCCAGGCCCGCGCCCCAGACGGAGGGCCTCGTCCAAGTGAGTGCGACGCCAGAAGCCTCAGCGATCATCTCGTACTACCAACTACCAATCTAATCTGCCGTCATCCCTCTCTCCCAGTCCTGCGAATCCAGCCCGTTTCGAGCATCACCGCACGTCGCCGGCGCATCGCAGCGTCAAACACCGCCAGCCCGCACTCTCCCTCTCCTGCCCTCCCGCAGCCCTGGCCCTGCGTCTCCGTGTCTCTCAACCCCAGCCCGCTGTGTGTCGCCAACCCAACAACGTCCCTCCTGACATCCGACAATCTCCCTCCAGCCAACCTCGTTCCGCTCCGCCCAACGCCATCACGACGTACCGTCGTCCCTCCTGCTTCTCCCCCCTTCTCCCCTGGCCTGGGCAATGAAGCAAAACCTGTAAAGCCATGGCGGATTCGGGTAGGCCCACCGACAAGTCACCCCTCAAGACCAAGGTCGTGCGATCCCAGAAGATTGCCACTGCATCTCCTGTCTCCAAGACCAATCCATCACACCTCGATGATGACTCTGACGATGACGACTCGAGCGAGGCAGCGCCATTGCCGCGCAGCCATACCCCTGGCCACCTCGCCAGCAAGAGCACACTCACACACACCAGCCGTCGAAAGCCCTCCGACCTCACCATTCGCCAACGCTCCCAGTCTACCTCTCAGGTAGCTTCCCACCGCCCTGCCACGAGACCTCCTAAACCACCTTCCTCCGCCTTGAACGGCGTTGGCGATGTTTCAAGTCAAGACGACCGCGAATCACGGCGTCCGGTCCCCACACGGACCGCCTCAGCCATAACGTCCCGTCCTACCACCAGTGCATCGGCACCACGATCCGGGACATTGACTGCCCCTCGAGTTCGGGGCCAGCACACATCATTCCCTCCGCCCCCGGACCCCAAGACGGCGCCCGATGTGCCGGTAGCTCCGGCATCTGGCATGTATTGGTCCAAGGCCCCTTCGTCAGGGGCCCCCCACCCGAACTTACGAGCGCACACGACTACCCTTGTGGGCTCCAACGTCTTCGTGTTTGGCGGCTGCGACTCAAGAACATGCTTCAATGTCCTATACGTCTTTGACGCAGACTCCTTTTACTGGTCTGTCCCGCATGTTGTCGGTGACATTCCCGTTCCCCTGAGAGCAATGACCTGCACGGCAGTGGGGAAGAAGCTGATTGTGTTTGGAGGCGGCGATGGGCCAGAGTACTACAACGATGTCTACGTCCTCGATACAACAAACTACCGGTGGACTAAGTCACGGATTATCGGAGACAAGATGCCCTCCAAGCGAAGGGCACATACAGCTTGCCACTACAAAAACGGCTTATACGTCTTTGGCGGCGGTGATGGAGTACGAGCTCTGAATGATATCTGGAGACTCGACGTTAGCGATGTCAACAAGATGTCTTGGCGTCTAATTTCAAGCCCTGACAAGACAGCACCCGGGACCAAGGATCATCGCCCCAAGGCCCGGGGCTACCACACCGCCAACATGGTGGGGAGCAAACTCATAATATTTGGTGGCTCTGATGGAGGCGAATGCTTCGATGATGTATGGGTCTATGATGTGGAACAGCATTTCTGGCGAGCGGTTACTATTCCCATTGCATTCCGCCGTTTATCTCACACGGCTACCATTGTTGGCTCCTACTTGTTTGTCATTGGTGGACATGATGGAAACGAATACTCGAACGATGTTCTCCTGCTAAATCTTGTTACCATGACCTGGGACAGGCGCCGGGTCTATGGTAAGGCACCCTCGGGCCGTGGATACCACGGAACTGTCTTGTACGACAGCCGCCTGATAATGATTGGCGGCTTTGACGGCACAGAGGTCTTTGGCGACGTGATGCTGCTTGAGCTTGCCGTCCATGCTTACTACTCACAAATTAGCCACTTCACTATTGAGGTATAAACGGCGGAGAGGAGTTGGCGACTTGATTTGACGATAGATGCGGGTTTCATGTACGCCTTTGGGATTCTAACTCGAACTGGATTGGGATAAATTTACGAGGCTGAAGCGGAGTCAAAAAGAGGCGGGTGGGAGTCAGGTGGCCAATTGTTATATATGTACAAGCATTTGATGGTATGTTTTTTTGTCTATTCTCCGAGGTGTGGTGATGTTGCATATCCCCTCCCCCCTAAAGTCTATGATATACATTTCCATAATCTGGCCAACTTCTTGGGGCCGTTCTGGATAGGTCGGAACGTCCTGGTGCATTTCTTCGACGTCCTCTCGTGGCTATGTATAGAGATAAAAAATTAAAAAAAAGAGCTTTGTGCTATAGCAGAATTTTCCACCCCAAAAGACCTAGACTTTTCAACAAAAGACAAAGCTGATTCGTTTAACAATAAAATAAAAAAAAGTGTCCCATTTTTTTGTGGTTAGTCATCGGCAATCAACAACTCCTAAACATGATAACATGAATTCTCCTGTGTTTCGCACATCTATCGGTATTTGGAGGGGGGAAGAGGATAGGTTATGGTGGCCGTTGCATTAATGTGTGTGTGTGTGTGAGGGCACGGGGATTGTCGTCAAAGCAAATGCGCGGCCTCCAGGGCGGCATGCCTCGATTTTCTGAGTGAGAGAAGCGCTTTTTTTAGACCTTGTTCTCAGCTTGCTTCTTGGCGGCCAATCGAGCCTCCTCGGCGGCAACCATATCTGATTCGATCAATGTTAGCTTTCCATGTAACAGAAATGCCCGAGAAAAGAAACAAAAGGAAACTCACCCATCCAGAGGTCCTGGCCCTCGTACTCTTCCTTGTGGATCTTCTTCTCAATCAGGTGCTTGTGCTCAGGGTCGTTGGGGTCAACGACGAGGACCGTCTGCCAGCGGCCGGAGCCCTTCTTGGCGTCGTTCATCTCGAAGGCGGCGGAGACGATGAGGACGGCGAGGGTCAGGCCCTGGGCGTAGACACGGGCCTGGACGATCTTGTTGGCCGTGTTCATGGGGGAGCGGCTGACAATGGCAAAGGCGAGGCCCATGCTGGCGAGCCACGAGATGAAGACGATGGAGTAGCGGTTCTCCTTGCCGTACTCCACGAAGCGCTCCCAGGCCGTCTCGTTCTCACGCACAATCTCGCGGGCGCGCTGAGAGCTGTCCTGGTAGGTGCGCATGGGGTCCTGGGCCTTCTGGAAGGCCATGGACCAGCGGTCGGCGTTGACGATGGCGCCGAAGGTGCCCGTCGACGTGACGAGGAACGTTCGGAACGGCAGCGTCAGGCCGCGGAACGAGGCGTACCGGCGCGAGGCAATGATGACGCCTCCTAGGCCGAGGCCAAGGCCGAGCGTGCCGCCAATGATACCGCCCTTGACGACGGCGGCGTAGTGGGCCTCCTCTTCTTCCTTGGTGAGGATCTTCATGGTGACGTTGCGAGTGATTTGTGTTGTTTGTTCGCGAGGGGTGGTGTGTGTGCTGGGCGCCGTGGGGACACGGGAATGCTGCGAAGTCGTTCTGAGACTTGGGACGGATTCGAGGCTTCTTCTATAGAGGAGGATTGCCCGATTGGGGGGTTTGCGGAGAGTCGTATGATGGGAAGATGAGGTGTTGTTGTACGGAGGAGTGCGGCCTTCGTGTGGGTCAGAGGGATCGGGTCGGGGATTTGGTCTAAAAAAAATAGCTCCCCGCAAGCAAGACTGGTCGCCGATTGATTTCGGCTTGTCGGGATGTTGCAGCGGATAGATGCAGAGCACTGACTGCGTTTGTCGCTTGGATGGATGGATGTGGGTGTGTGGGTGTTTGGTGATGTTTCTTTGCTTCTAGAAGGAATCGGGCTGCCAGATGATATATGTTGTGGATTTAGAGAAAACAGGTCTTGAGGCTGTTTTTTCTACGGTGATGAGTAAGGAATCATGATGTCAGCTTGATGTGATGTGCCCAATTCCGATCTTGTCCGCCGAGAAGAAGCCCGAACTAATCCCGTCCTTGCCGTGCAAAGACCGAGTTTTGAAGTTTTGTGTGCGGGACGTTAGGTGTGAAACAGCACCGTCGGCGTCGAAACTCCGAATTGGTTCATTTTCAATATTTCGTGCCTGTGATTTTTTTTGGTCGATTGCACTCTCTACGCATTCTAGAATCCAGTGCTGATCACGTTTTGAATCGGGAATGTTTGTGTTGCCGATCTGCGCAAGCTAAATGGACGCTCGCCAATTCCTACGTTACCCGCAACGCGGCAACCAAATTCGGCGCCTGGTGAGGGGATTAGATAACACTTCCGTGCGAATAGCGCAGCCCTGATTACGCCGTGTCGCACTGCGCACGCTACGGCTGCGTTCTCGGCGACGGCACCCGGAGTGGCGTCATTTTTCCCCATCAGCGTCAAGTCCCCAAGGGCTGTTGTCGGCGCGGCCGTTGAGGGAGGATGCATGCACGTGTCGTTTGTAAATGTGAAGTAATAGACGAGCCCTGACTGGCTTCCCACGGAAGAATCGGCCATGGAGGGCCGTAAGGATCGGCATCAGTTAATCCGTAGGGTGGTGAATGCATCCCCCAGAGTCGCAGGCCCAGCTGGAGCCTGCATTGGACCCAATGGCCGCTCGCCGACAGAGAGCGAGTTCTTGTGCTGGGAATGCCATGCCTGCGAGGCGCTGACGTCGGCCACAGCGAGAGGAATGCCCATGTCGCGTGCCCGTACCTTCGGTGAACTCATGCGACATGATCCAGGACCCATTCTGAGGCCCCAGGAACGCTCGGGCTACTCCGGAGGCTATGCCATACCACTGCGCTGCGATGGCCTGACCTTGGACGTCTGCTGAGACTCGGTCGCCGACGAGGCCAGTAGAGACCAGGTTCGCGGGCAAGTCACAAGCTCGCATAACACGACCTGCTCGCCGACAGGAGCGATTCGTCCGTGCCGAGGGCATCTAGCATTGCAGGTTGCAGTTGCAGCCAGCAAACGTGGATGAATGGCCGTTGAGCAATCTGTTGGGTGCAGGAACACGAATCAACCCATCACGGCGCAAGCTCGCTGCAATACAGTGCATGAAACCCGAACCATCATGACGCCGCGGCCAGATCCCTTCGGATTGCATCACCCCCCTGATGTCACTCTTTACAAACTCATCCTTCCGCTTACCTGACCGATTTCTATCATTCCTACTTGAGTGTCGATATTCTACCTTTTTGATTCGTCTTTCATTCCCCTTGCTCACCTTTCCCGCCTACCCGGTAGTTTGGTCGTCCCTCTCAACTGGTTTATTCAGCTGCGCTCATCTCTCCTCTAATTTGCCGCCCCTCCCTCTCGCTCACAGTCTTGGCGATTCTCCTTGCGAGTATCCGCCCTGCTCCGCTCCCCACGGTGGGTGCAAACCGGTAGTGACGTGCCGGGTTGAGTTGGGGAAGGGAATTGCATCATGCGTACGAATCTGGAACCAGGGGCTCCATTTAACCCAACCCAATCTGCAAGTGAGGAACCGTGTGGGAATCTGTGACCTGTTTCGTCTAAAAATATATGGAGTAGTTGCCGCATAACGATAGCAACATTAATACAATACAACCCTCGAATGATTGTTAGTCCAACACTTTGTTGCATGGCGCTTTTGCCAAAGACCGTAGGTCTTAGAAACCTTTGCTCAAATAAATAAAGCATAACACCGAAATACATTTATTTTCCTTAGGATTCTTTCTTAGGTTTTTATTTTAGGGTTATTTTCGCTTTAGAAATAGTCATTGTTTTGACCAGGCCAACTTGTGCACTGGCCGTAGCGGAGTACCTTCATGACAGTCATTCAAGGGTTGGATTGTATGGTACTCGCATACACACGCAATTCATGTAATAGTGAACAGATCTTCGGAATGATACCCAGGAGTTTCATTCTTTGCCATTCACAGTAGTCCCTATTGGTTCCTGTTCTCTTGTAATCAAATTGACGATATAATCGGCGGCCTGTGACCTATTTCCCTCATAATCCTCTGGTAAGAAATATGATGATATGACAGGCAGAAAACCCAATGCTAGCCGGTTCAGAATCATAGTGAGCTGTGCGATTTTTCTTTTCGTCTGCTTAGCATCAGGCTTCTTGATTTATGTGTATATAATGCACATTGGTTTCAGCTGGTCGCTCGATACTCTGAGACCAACCAAGTTTCCTGCATCGTAGTCCAACTCATGGCTCAGTTCTAGTCTGCATTTTGAAAGGCTATCTAGCAATGTCTTAGTTGCCTGCCGATCCATCCTTGCATCGGTGTGTTCTCGCCCGAAGACGTGATGGGCAACAATAGCCGGGAGTCCGAACCCCTCCTTTGGACTATCTATTGGATACACGTCAAGCCCCGAGACGTTACAACTTCGTCGCGCCCCTGAAGCTAATTGTGGTTTCCGTGGGGGTTTATAACAGAAGAGGGGTCATCCCCGAAGATCCAAGGCAGACCTCACTGATATGCATCCCAAACACCAATAAATGATTCGTCTTCAAGCGCGGTTTCTGCGCGAGTCAGGGCATACATACGCTGAAAAGGCCGACGGGATAACAAGGTCATGCACGGCAAAAGCAAGGTGAGCCAACAACTCCACCGCAGCTGCTACTCCGTACCAGGTTAATAAGTCGTTGTGAGGGGCCAAGATCCCGCGTTGCCTGTTCACGTTAGCTTTCACCTCGCCAGAACATGGCCATGACATGTTGCAATGGTTTCAAGCCCGATGATGCCGCGAACCATTCATAGATCAAGGAGTGACGGGATCCCATTCTGCCGCAGCTCGGCATGCCACCTCGGGCCATGATCGGCGTTATCCTTGAGCAGAGGGGAAATCTAGCAGCATCTATTACATCATAGGCAAACCAAATGCCTCGTATCTTTCGCCTTGGCTGGCAGCTATAGATTATGATCGAGATGTAAGATGAGGTTGAGGCCAATCATGTTGCAATGCGCAGAGCTGCTCACGCACACTTCTATTTCCACGTGTCGCTATCATCTAGGCACGCTGCAACTCAACAGCCTGCAAGACAAGGTTTGAGCCGTTGGTACGTCGACGTTGAGGGTGGGATCCGTCGTCTCGGCTCAGAGCCCCACTGAACATTCGAAAAGGGTATGCAATTTGGATGAATCCCATGCTAACCTGGCCATTGGTCGCTGGCCTTTGATTAACGGGGTATAAGTTTTCCTTTGCCCGACCTTTTACCACACAGAGGGAATAGAGGAAATTGGGGCTATTAAAACTTGACTGGCTGCAAGGGGTGGGATGGCTGCATCGCATTATCAATACACAACGCGGGGCCCAAAAAAAAAAAAAAGATTACCCACAGGGAGTGGGCGGCACGTTGATTCTCAACGCCGCTCTGTCCACAAGCGTGGCTGGATGCATGAGGGGGATCTGAGGACGACCTCTGAGCTTGATTCTTACTGGACCATGCGTGCATGATCTGATCTGATAGCGGGAGTTGAAAAGAGACAATTGGTACTGCCTGTGGTTGTTCATTTGTCGGGGCTAGCGGGTAGCACGGACGAGCTCATTGTCGACCTGTCACGAGTCAACTTGGGCTTCGGCAATACCGTTCGGAGACGAGGATCAATGAAGGGCTGAAGAAAGACAGTGGTCCTTTGGTCTCTTTGGCGTTCCTGAAGAGGCTACGGCCAATGAGTGACCCACGCGACACGAGACGGCGTCGTCTCACCCTTGGTGCTCAGGGAATCAGCGTGCGCTGGATTACAACCACTTCTGCCGCGCTGACATATTGGGACCCTGTTACGGAATAGATGGTCGAACGCCAAGCCAGCTTGTTCTATGAGGCTTCTGAGCCCACTTTTAGGGCCTTGCCGCCCCTGCGCCCCTAGTCAAGGCTTGTCTGCACAGAGTATAGCGCGAGCGAAGAGGGTCCCCCTGGGGTCGAAGTCCACTTGACTTTGGAGCCGGGCCGGCTCTGGGATGAGGATAGGCGCTGGGGCAATGCCATCCTCGGTCTACTTGCCGCGAAGGGTAGGGTAATGTTGACGAGAAAAAAAAAGGTTCAAAAAAGACCATGAATTCAAGTAGACCGAGATTGAAGTGGATGGCTAAACCTGGCGTCAAGAAACAGGCGATGCGACCGTGGGAAGCACGGTGCTGTTTGATGTGGTACGTATGAGTCAGGCACCACACGCGGTCGCACATCAGCATGAGAGTGCATGAGCATTGCATGAGCAGCCGGTTGTGTACATGTGCGAGCCAGTATGGATCCCCATGCGGAGAGCTTGGAAGGTGACCTGGCTACCATGTGGGCAACGAGGATTCTGCCGCGAACTTCGCCAGCCATGCATGACCGGCCTGGGCATGGCCAGAGGCAGCAACACCGAGTAAAACAAAAACGCAGCACTCGAAAGCAAAAGTAGCCACTTGAGCACTTGAGCCATGCATTGGTACGTGGGTACCTAGATAGGACCATGTCAATGGTGCACACTAAACGTCAGTTTACACCTGCAAGACGGGATTCTGGGCATGCTCGCCCTGAGCCTGGTCGTATGCATGGGCGAAGCTTGTTGGTCAACGCAATCGACGAGAACACCTCGGCCGACTCCAGCTGGAAGGAATCGGCCGCTAATTTTCCACCACCTGTATCCGAGACCTATTAGGACACGATCGTCAACCGAACTGACGATGGAAGGCTTGACGATTGGTGACGATGCTTCGGTAACACTGCGTCTTAGCTTCATCTCCACCCCTGCTGCTCCAGTCCGCCGACACAAGATTTCTGAGAAAGCCAATGCCCAGACCAGCACCACACGCCTGGAACTGGCCAGGACTGGACCGAAGGACACCTTCTCCGCTTGCTCCATACATTGTGGGAAGCTGTAGTGGGGAGCTCTGGTGGCGCATCAGATGGCCATGCCCGGCTTATGGGAGAAGGGTGCCATACCGCCTTGACGTTGAGCGTCGTCCACTAGAACAGAGAACCTTGGGGCGGAATGCACCGTGGAGTCCGTGCTGGACTGGAACTCCCCTATTGCCAAGACACTGGGTTCTGGCACTTTTCTTGAAGATCCTGGTCGCCTCAATGACCAGAGACGCACGAAATTGCCTGACAAGTTGTTCCAGGAGAAGCCATGTGATGCATATCCATAGCCTACAACAAAGGGCAACTTCCAGCCAAGTGAAGTTGTCTCTTTTCTCGGCCGGTAGCGAATTCTCAAACCTTGATCCTAGCAAATGATGAATCACTAGGTGCGCATAACCCTGAAACGGAATATTCGATTCACTAGCTTTCAGCTTGCATCTGACAACCCCGGCGGCTAATATCCAAACTAATGCCACTCCCGCCAACAACACCACATCGCATCTGGAATAAGCCCAAATGATGCTCAGATTGGCACATGTAGGACGGGTTGAGCTCGTGACGGGGCCGGTTGGAATATTAGGGGGTTGTTGCACTTGGGTACTCTTGTATTCTAGATGTATTCTAGATAAAGACGGAATGTCAACATTTCATAATAGTGCTATGAGCTGGTGCTGATAACTGACACGTTTTTTGAAGCGCCGATCATGCTTCTTTGGTGGATAGAGCTTTGTTAACTTGGCAATCCTCTTGTAACAATACTCCCTCAGGTTGGATTTCTGATCTTGGGGGTCTTATCCAAGTAATAATTCTGGGCCAAGAGTTGAAAGGTCGATATTGGCATGCGGCTAGGTGCTTATGGGTCACATTGGAGTTTTTAGTCGCCATTCAGCTTCTTCAGATCAGTGTTATGTGACCAACGAATGACAAGGGAGCTGCCACCGAAACCCACGTCCTTGCCATAACCACTGATCAGGAATAAGATCCAAAGCCATGCATTATACGCGGAATGGGGGAAGGCGGCCTGACATAGCTTGCAACTATGATTGGCGAGACCTGGGATTCCGAGTGTGGCGACCAGGACGGATGGGGTAAAAAGAGGAGATGGACGTGGTTGTTTGACTTAGTTATCGTGGCGTCGCAGTCGTGCAATTCAGATCTTTGAGTGGCCGATCCAAGTAGTAGCTAGTGCGTGCAGAAACATAGGATAGCGCAGTACAGAAGGCCGAATGGGGAGGGTGAGACGAGATACGAATTCGAAGCGGACTTTTAACCGGGGAGGCCATCTGACTCGAATATGATGGGCTGCGAAAGATGGTGCATTCACTAATGAACCTTGTCGCAAGCCCATTACTGATAATGACGAAAAGAATGCGCATCTGTGCCTACGCTCCCTTTCTTCATCTTTGAATTTGGTTGACGTATTCGCGACCATCCCTTGCAGGCTCATCTAGCTACTGTTTCCGAGGACGTCGGCTCCACCGACGATCGTCAAGACGGCGCTGTTGACCACGTTTTTTGCTTTTGAACTCATCCACCGGCTTTCTCGAGGTTCTAGCGCTGCATTGGCCCTCGGCACTAGAACATCCAGTCAACGCCATCTATTCCCGCGGTCTTGGGAGAGAGTGTAGTTCCGCGCAAGCCATTTCCAGCCGCTAGCTTGGAGCCGTCGCCGTAGTGCGTAAGGATTACCGTGCCTCGTGCCGGGCGGTCGGTGGCTCAAGTGCGCACGTTGGAGCACCACAGAATGGCCGAGTCGTCAGCTGGTGGTCGGACACTACGTCCGCATTTGTATGGAGACCTAGAAACCACGCGAATGCCGGACAGCACCCTTTAGAAGCAAAGAGGCCGGTAGATTCTTGGCAGTTGCAGTGGATCGCTCCACACTCCTACTTCGGCTCGAGGACTAGACCAAAGGCAGGCTCCATGTATAGGCACTCTGCACAGCACTCTGCACGAGTGGTAAGTACTAGGTAGTGAGCAGTGTGTGTGTGTGGCGTGTGTGTGTGCGGCATATCGGAGGAGAGCATCTGTGTTGATTTGCCTGACCTTGGAGTGTTTCGTATTCGCGGCCAACACGGTGAAGGAGAAAGTTCCGACCGAGTCCCTGCACGGCCCTCTTTGGCGGCTCGTCTTGAGACCCGCTAACTCTAGACATGTCTGGAACATGGTCGGAAATACGCCATGAAATGATTATCCAGGAAATTCATCAAGCGCATCTGGACCGAGGGCTAGGTGGTGCCTGGCTGTCAACCCTCCCCAAAACCGCAAGTGCTGCCGTTCCATCCACCTCTAGTACTACAGGTACCTACCAGGCTACCTGCCGTACCAGTTGACGGCACCTGCCGTGCGTCCACTAGAGATTCTTTGCAGCAAAGCCCACTTTAGTGGGGGGGCAGGTACGATGGCCGACCTTGTCGACATCAACGGACCCGAAGCGCCAGACCGATTTGGCAGCGAAACCTGACCCAGAAAAAAAGAGGAAAAAAAAAAAAAAGAAAAAAAAAGGAAGAGCACATCCCGGCTCGGTGGCCCAGGCTTATTGGAGCCTAATTCATGGGGCATAATGTAGGAACGGGAATTCATGCCTAGCCTCTTGACGTATGCGAAATATGTTGGGGGCCTTTAACAAGGCAATGCTGTTCCGCACAGCACCAACTTGCACCAATTCGTGGCCAGCTGCGAGCACCGAGCTTTTCCCCTCCAGGTACCGCCCTGCCCGCCCAATATGCCTCTCGCCGCCTCATGCCCGAGGCGGGCTCCTGCCTCCCCCTGCCAGCAGCCTGCCACACAGCCGGTCCTTGCGCTGCTTTGGGTCGCCCCACCCGATGTGGCAGGCGGCGGCTTGTGATTGATCCACTGTAATCCGTCGGACCCATCGTCCCCATCTATCATCACTTGCTGGGACCTACTAGCCCTGGACCCTGGAACCATCGAGCAGTACCTTGAACCATCCTGGACCTGGGGAAGAAACACGCACCAGCATCCATACGCCGTTGTTCACGCTGCAAGTTGCAGCCGACGCCAGAGACCACACGGTATCTTGCCCGAGCTGGGACGGGGTGCGCGCTGGTGGCAGACACATGCATTCGTGCATCCATTCCTAATAGACTCATCGTATCGTGCCTTTGACGAATCGCGACTTGCAGTGCGCGGTCCGTCTGCGAGACCAACGGCGGGCGCCAAGCAGCCATCTCTAAAGTGCCTCCTGTACCACGGGTACTCGGCCGACAGCTAATAAGACGACACCACTCGATGACATCGGTCTGCCTTCTCGAAGGACCCAACGTCCCGATCATATTATACACAGCACGTTCCGGTCCTACTAGGCAAGTGACTCGTGGACCCTCTGACTCCTCGGCTCGCTCCCACGTCATCGTTCCTGTTGGACGGGCTCCTGTGTTGCCTTGATCCCATAGCGCCGGATCCTGCCCATAGTTATACATAGCCCATTGCTTAACACCAGGGCGTACCGTTGTCTCAATCGTACATCGCCCATTATCTGCCCCCCAAAGCAACGACAGTCAAACGGGCAGCCCCCGACAGCTGACTTACACTGGCCACTGCTTTTCCACATCTGGACCCCTGGAGTTGCAGCCATCGCCTCAGGTTCCAGCACTCCTCAGCCAGAACGCACCATCGAGCCCAAGCTCTGACACCAGGGACGGACGCGAAACACGTCCGACCCAACGGATCGCTCCCTCGGCCAGGAAGAAGCAACGGCCAGAGACACCAAGGTAACTTCACTCACCAAGGTGCCGATCGACCAGCCAAGCCAGCCAAGCCAATCAGCTGAACGGAGTGAGGCCAACCAAAATCCCGAGCGACCCAAAAGTCCTGTCCTCTGCGGTACACCCGTTGGCTTTTCCACTCCCGGCTACTCGTTGAAGCCTGTCCAGTGCCGCCCAAAGTTATAACGAGGGGGCCCTGACCAATCTAACCAAGCGACCACACCGTCTTGGACAACGCGCAACGCACAGCACGACACCTGCCCTGTTGCACACTCGGTCGGCATACGCTCGCCCTCGTTGCCAGGCTCGCGCTCACCTCTCACCCTCACTTAAAGCGCCATCGCCATC
This sequence comes from Calonectria pteridis, assembly GCA_022837005.1. NCBI lineage: Eukaryota > Fungi > Ascomycota > Sordariomycetes > Hypocreales > Nectriaceae > Calonectria > Calonectria pteridis. The sequence goes on along the minus strand of JAKZGU010001160.1, from coordinate 461,534 downwards.
GCCTCTGGGCGTAACGCCTCTATTCTAGCATGCGAAGCGCGTTCAGGTGGTTCCAGAACGATTCCCTTAAATCCCAGGAGCCGCGTGCATCGGCCTCCACTTGTACATCCACTCCCACACCCGCCCTCGCCTCCGCCGCCGCCGTCTCCGCCGCCACCGCAAGCGACTCTGTCTGTGACTCGACTGCCCACTTCGCCGCCGCCGCTGCTGGCCCTGACTCTCCTGGGTCCCTCAACTCGGCTTCGCTGACGCAGTCGCCGTCGCCCCAGCCGGAGACCCCTACCACCGGCCAGTTTCCCACCGGCGCTGACGCTACCGCAGCCGCTGCCTCTCAGGCTACCGTTGCCGCTACAGCTGCGACTACTACTACTGTTGCTCCTCCCGCCTCTAGCACCACCTCCTCCAGGTCCATCTTCACTGCCGCCTTCTCCCCACGCCCTTCCCAAATACCCTCGTCGTCCCTCAACCAAGTCGGCTCCTGCAACCACAACCCCTTTGACATCGCCGACACCGATCTTATCGACTGCCACATCGAAGACGACTTCATAATGACGACTGGACCCGCGCTGGACCCTTCCATGGGTCGCCCCCGCGGTGACTCGTTTGTCAGCGCTGGACCGAAGCCCATTTCCGTGAATAATCCCAACCGCGATAATGTGAACCGCAACAGAAGAGAATCTCTTGCTGGCAGCCTTATGGGCGGAATGAGCTGGGGTGGCATGTCTTTTGGCAGTTTTGTTCGAGATGAGTAAGTTCTCTTTCCTGCGCTTCTTCCGTTTCCAGGCCTCGACTCTTGTCAGGCATACCACCTCTCCCGCTTTCGGGTCCATTTTCTCTCTCGTCTTCGACGCCCGAATCGAAATACACCCTTCCCACGCCTTGTTGCGACACTTCTTGTCCATCTCCGTCTCCCCCGCGCTTTCCCTCCGTCGGGGGCTCCATCCGGCTCCCGTTCGGAGTGGCGAGACATTTTGGGAAACCGGGGCTCGGATGGCTGTCCCGTCGCAAATGGCATACCCACTGATCGTGAGACATGGATGCGATGGGATATTGTTCTAAATCTTCGTGTACGCTGAACTGACATGCCGTGTTTGCAGCATTATGATGCAGGGCACTTCGCCCTTTGGCACTCACCAGTCCCCGTCCTTCCACTCGTCATCCTACCTCCCAAAACTCGAGGCCAATTTTATGCGAGATTTCACTTGCTGCGGCAAGATCCTTCCTAACCTCCACGATCTTCTACAGCACTACGAGGAAGCCCACACCCAGCCAAGCCCTAATACTGCAAGAAACAATGCCTTCTCCCAATTCTCCCAGATGGGCATCCAAGGCGCCCCCAAGATGCCAAATTCTCGGGCCAACTCGGTCGCTCCGGGCCAAGGGAATGGACAGTCAGTTGGACAGCTTGGACAGCAGAATCGGGCCACTGGGCCAACCATGCAAATGATGGGAGGACAGCAAAACGCAGGAGTGGGTGATTCCCACATGAACAGCGCTATCTCTTCCAACTTGAACGACGAGATGGATGCAGTGGCAGATATGGAAATGGACGATGCAGTTGGCACCATGGAAATGGATGACAGCCAGCGAATGCACCAGACACGGCAGCTATTTGGGCAGCAACAACGTCCACAGCTAAACATGAATACTTCAGGCCTCACACAGGGCCTGCGAACATCTCAGCCCCCAACTCCCGCAGCTGCAAGCTTTGGTCTTCAAAACAACCCGACGGTATCCTCAGTGAACACTCCAACACTCACTACTCACCAAGGCCAGCTTCCACGGGGGGACGATAGTGTAGATATGGATGAGGATCTCCCTGGTATGCCGATGGGCGGCAACACGAACGACATCGGCGACATGAGCTTTGGAGGCAACCAGAACAACAACGATGCCAACTTTTGTATCAACGATCCTGGGAAGCACCTCTTCAGCCCCAACGGTGCCTTTCCTGCAGCCAACCGATCGATCCAGGCGCAGTTGGCTCAACTGGGCCTCAACCAGGCTCAGTTTTCTGACCCCGCCGCGAACAAGGCTCTGATGCAGCGATTGCAGGCCATGATGATGCCTGAGGAGCACAAACCCTTCAAGTGTCCCGTTATTGGTTGTGAAAAGGCGTACAAGAACCAGAATGGTCTCAAGTAAGCTTCCTGTTTTCCCCCGCCCCCATTTACTCGTGTTGGCGCATGACAGTTAGACTAACCATCGCGAACCAGGTATCACAAAACGCACGGTCACCAAACGCAACAACTGCACGAGAACGGCGACGGCACTTTCTCCATTGTCAATCCTGAGACCAGTGCGCCGTACCCGGGGACACTCGGCATGGAGAAGGAGAAGCCATTTAGTTGCGAGACTTGTGGAAAGCGTTACAAGAATCTGAACGGGCTGAAATACGTGAGTTCCACAGCATCTACACGCACGTGAAAACTCAATATACTAACACACTCAATAGCACAAGGCTCATTCGTTACCATGCAACCCTGATTTCAAGCTTCAAGCGTTAGCTGCGGGGATGAACCTCCCGGGGATAGGCGAAGATCAGATGATGCAATAAGGCCCATAAGGATACCTTTCATTACGAAGTTTTAGCATCATTTGCGCGAGGTGTGCGACCTGTTCACGCCGTCGACCGGTTGAACTGGAAGACTTGAGTTGAGATTAGAGATGGCGGAGTAATCGTCACATACCAACTCTTGGCCACTCACCTCGACGCATTTTGATGATATCAGTCATCTTATACTCGCGCTTGGTCTTGACATCAGCGCAGTGTCGGCACCGTCTTTTCTTGTCAATACCCCTTGGTTTTCCTCATCGATTTTTTGCATTCCGCAACGGCGTTGATGCATCGGCTGGTTTTTACTCAAAATTCCCCCAACACTGGTTCTTCAAACGACAGATATGAGATTGATTTCCTTTGGCGAATTGCGACCCCCCGAAAAGTTTGGCCCTCACAAGCTCTCTCGATAGGGTACTCTACTTTTAATAGTGTTTTGTCCAATGCCCAATTGGTCGGCATCTCGGCCGCTACTGTAATGCTGCGTCTATGATGGCACGGTGCAACCAGCCCGTTCCCTCTTGGACAGCCATATATCTGGGCTAGTGCACCACTACTTTTACGTACGGTTGCCTTGATCTCCCTTAGCCTAGTCTAGGGAGAATGAGAGAACTTCTGGGTGGCCTTGTTTTGTTGTTTATGAGTACGTTAAAATTGCGGATTTGGAGAGAAAAGTGGTTTTTACACGGCACGTTGGGAACTTTGGTTTGTTGTCCACCCCTATGAAAAAAAAGAGCGGTGGTGTTTGTTTACGATTGTTGTGTTTTTTTGCCTATTGATTTTGCTGCTCTCTACTCTGATCCTTTTTGTTGCGGCGGTTCTTATTTGTTTTTGCTGGTGTCTGTTGGACGTGCTGTCGGACTCTTCCCTGTCAAGGGTGGTCGCTTCTGGCACAATTTCAAAAATGGGGACGGCAAGGAGTCTGTCCAAAAGAAGATGAAGTCAATAGGTTAGGATATAGACTTGGTAGCGTGGCTTTCGGCTACAGATTTGATTTTTGAAGCTCATGTTGGATCGATCAATAGATGTGTGGGCAAGGGGGTTAAATCCTTGGTCCTTCCCCTCTAATCTCATTTTCTCACCTCGACCCAGCGATTGTCGTGTCTGATTTGATAGTCGTCAATGTCGCACACCCGGAATTCGAAAATCACCAAAGCCATCGGCACTATGTCGGGTTCACTTGGTTCTGCTGGTATGAATCTGAATTGTGATACATCCATCCCCTGTCGATCGACAAATCTCTGGGCAGAAAACTAACCAAATGAGGGGCAGCGCATGATGACATAGCGTGATCAGCAAAGGCCTGGCTTGATGATAGGCTACGTCTGGGTTGAATACACGTTGGCAACAGCAAATCGACAGTAAGTTTTGTATATTGATTGGTTGAGATAGGGTCTATGAAGGCGTCATTCATTGCAGCAGCCAGCGCCATGCGATGCGAGAAAAATCGGAATAAAAAACGAAAGAAAGCGAGGACTAGACGAACTTAAACATGAACAGCGAACTAAACCAGCCTAAAATCAAAAAGAACGGCGGAGCTGCTTTTGTCCTCCGATGCATGCCGGTCGCAGGGCATGAGCAGCGTCTCTAGAGCATAAAAGGGGGGCAACAGATGATGGATCGCAAAGGATCAATTCATGATGACGTGTGCGGTGTGATATCGTATATTGAGCATGCCAATAAAAGAGCAAAAGAGGGCGTCTTCCGTTTCCAATCGGAAAATCCCCCTTTCGTGTCGTTGGTGCTTTTGTCGTGGGTATCGTGTTCGTATGTGGGTATTGATATTTATGTTCGAGTGAGTGAATCTCAATTCAGTTCCATGCCATCGTCGTCATCAGCTTCGGATTCCAGCATTTGCGTATGGCTGCTACTTATGCTCTCCTTCCGGGGAGTGTGGCCTATATCTTCACTATAACGGCTGCCCATGCTAGTCCACTCAAGCTCGTCGCCGCCTACAACGCGACCTTCCATGTCAATCTCTTGAGAGAGTTCGACAAGTGCGGATCGAGGGAGACGGAGAAATCCTTGGGTACGGACGATGCGACCCCAGTGCGTCATGCAGAAAGATGCAGCCCGTTTACGAAGCCACTCCTCATTAGCCAGACCTGCGCAGTACCAGATCACACAAGCGTGGTCCACATCAAGTTCCTTGGCCAACCGGTTGACACAGAGAAGGCGGAGGTGTGGTATGTTGTAGATGTTGGACATAACCAAGAGACCTGCAACATCAGAAAGGTTGGTCACGGCGTCACCATCAACATCTGACGTTCCATGGATGCTATCCGTGTACAGGTAGTATAGGAATGCCTTCACAACTGTGTATGGTTCAGGTATATGCATCTTTCTTGTGTGGAATTCGGCCATCTGGGCATTGTACAGTCGTGCAAAATGCGGCCAGCGTGCTTGAAGGATAAGCTTATGCACATGGATGGGTGGCGAAGTTGGCGTATCTGCGGAAAGCCAATTCTGGTCCCGAGGAGCATCGTCGGATCGGATCAATCCAGAACTCAATGTATCATCTTCATCATAATCTCCAGCCAGAGCAGTCACGATGAAATCAGTGCCGCTTCCGGTCTCTGGAGGCTGGTTAAATAGCTTTGCCAAGTCGGATCCCAGACCCTTCGAAGGCTGATCAAGCATCCGAGTTGTTGCGGATGGTCTTGATTCTGTGCGAGGCTCGGAAGTCAGATTATCCCCAAGGAAGCCGTACCTTCGGAGGTCGATTTCCATGATATCGCTGCGACAATAATTAGCACGGCATTTCATACACACGTATATTCCGCCCAACGAACCTCAGATATTCTTCATATCCATTTGGGCCCAGGTCTGTTGTCACAGGATCGGTGGGACAGCCCAGTAGCCAAGCTTTCGTGCCGTCTTCATTCATAGTGCAATAATGCCACCGATATCCAGATTTGAAAATCTCGCGGCCCTCCGCAAGTTTCTGCCACCGAAGTGACCCAAGATCAAGGGCTGACAGAGAACACTCCCTTGGTGTTATCGTAGCGGCCGGAGTGACAAAATCAAGAAGGGTGCCTGAAGAATAGGCGTGATAGTGAATGCCGGATCCCTGCGAAGGAATAGACGGCCCGGACATGAACTTCAAGGCGGAAATGGACCCTGGCGCCAATGGAGCATACGACTTGAGCTGAAAAGACGGTGGGTTCACTTGGGCTGTCCGGGAATTGGCAGCATATCCTGATGCGCCAACCACAGTAGTTTGTGGCATAGTATATGGTGGTCGAGGCGAACCATTGACCCTGTTGTTGACACTAGCACGATCAAACATACCAATCTGTGGGCGCGAGTCGAATTGGGGGCTTCCCTTGAGATCCAGCCACCACAAATCGCTAATCTTGTCCATGTCTTCACTCAAGCCTCCGAACACCCACACGCGATCGCCCCAAATGTATGCGGAGTGGTCGAAGCGACCAACAAAACGCCACGCCTTGGACCAAGTAAATGTCTTCAGGTCCAGATAGCAGATGTCGTCCAGTACATAGTTATTTTGACCGGTGATACCACCAATTACAAACAATTTGTCCTCATGAAGGACGGCTGCGTGTCGGGCACGGCCTTTCGGTATAGGCCCCGACACTTGAGGCTGGGTCCAGTGTGCTGTCTTTAAGTCGAAGATGATCAGATCGGAAAGATACGTCCGGTGCTCGTTCTCTCCACCAAATACGAGGAGTTTGCTTCCTTGGTACAGTGTGGCGGTATGGCCTAGAATCCGATGGTTAGTCTCCCTTGTGCCACTTACACCCAAAAGGGAAGAGTAGAAAAAAACCAAGGCAAAGGACTTACCCATACGAACACCAGGGATATCGCCATAGTTGTCGACGAGGCTCCATTGGTGGCTAACGAGGTCCAGCCTCAGCACGTGGTTGTATACTTCGTCTGTATATTGGTCGAAACCACCGAATGCGTATATCTGGTTGTTGCCGCAATACGTCACAGAGGCGTTAACCAAGCAGGCGGGTCTCTGACCTAGCGTGCGAGTAACCTTAGGGCGGTATCCGTCGGCAAGTGCGCGGCCCTTGGCAGGAGAGTTGGGCATTATGTAAGTGTTGTTGGTGGACGAAGTAGCCGAGGGTGGTGTCGCCGCCGAGAGCGACGACACGAGACTAGATGAAGGCTGATGAACGAGAGCAGATTGCTGCGGTGATCCAAGGACAGGGGTCGGCCCGCCGAAGATGGATTGCGGCGCCTGGCCGGGGGTGGAAGGTTGAGCCATGGCGCAGAACCGAGAGTATATGTCGGCCGCTACCAGGTCATCTCAGAATCTAAAGGCGCCGCGTGGGGACGTGATGACAAGCGATATGGCGAGAGGGCCACAACGACCCAGTGCAAGATTGCAGTGATGGTCGTGTGTCGTCGGTGAGGGATGGGACGGAAGAATGCGGTGATGCGGTCGAAGTCCCTGCCCCTGCCTCGAGTTAGAGAAATTCGAAGCCTTGCCTGTGGCGCGAGCGGGAAAAGACCCCTGACTCAATGTGGCTCGGCTGCTTTGATTGGTCTTGCCTGAGGTTCATCGATCCGGAGCGGATTTTTGTCCCACTCCGACGTCATCCTTGCGGTTGCCCGGACAGGTGCCTAGTGGGGCTCAAAGTAAATAAAAGGAAACCGTGAATCCCATCAGCTACCAATTGCTTCCTCACTCTCATCACCTTCAATCCACATTCCTCTCCACTTCCTCAGCTCTTTATGCTATAGCAAAGTCTAGCGCTTTGTCTAAAGCCTTGTTTAATCGCCTTTGAAATCCGATCATTTTCGATACCACCAGATCCTTCGCAATTTGCCCCTCCGAGAGCCTCTCTCCAACCACGCATCCGGGTTGAGCAAGTTTGGACTTTATTGGACGTCGATCACGATATTGGAATATCAACGACTAAGAGCTTTGTTTAAAGTCTTTGGGAGTTATTTCGACATCGTCAGCGCTCGATTCTTTGTCGACGCCTTGACTCTCTCGTTGTCCGGTGAACCCACTTACACGCGCTTCCCATATTACACCTAATTTCATCCCTCCGCAATGGCTACCGCCACTGTCTCAACACCTATCAAGTCCCACAAGGGACTTTTCAACACCAGGACTGCTGGTGGCCGAATGCCCTTGACTCCCTCTCCTCGTCAGCAACAGTCGTCTACCACTGCCATCCCCATCAACTTCAACTCCTCCCCCTTTACTCCCGAGAGACAGTCTGGCAATGAGTTCCGGGCCGCTTCGAAATCTACCACCTACGGTGGAAACCTCATGGCGCACCTCTCCCGATCTACCGCTTCCCATCGTGACTCTCCCAAATCGAACATCGCCCGAGGAGTACAGACCCCTCGCAAGGCTCTCGAGCTCGGCGTTTCAGACTTCACTCTTACTACTGCCGGAAACACCAAGACCCCTTCCAGTGCCAAGTCCAAGAAGGGTTCTCTCCGAGGCAAGACTGCCAAGACTACCCTAAACTATGCTGGCGACCGCTTCATCCCCAACCGCGGTGCTAGCTCCGCCATTGCCAATGCTGGTTCTGGCAAGCTTGACCGATCTGAGAGGCAGCGATCCAAGAACAGCAGCGCTGAGAGCTCTAATGTTCTGTCATCTGCGGCAGATGAGGCTCTGGCTGCTCTTGAGAACCTGAACATCAACGATGATGAGCCTGAGACTTACTCCCGCCCTTCTCCCAACACTGTCGCATACCAGGACTCTCTGGCTAATGCCTGCGGTGTGAGCCTGAACACTCGAATCCTGGAGTTCAAGCCTGCTGCACCCGAATCTTCCAAGCCTATCGACCTTCGACAGCAGTACAACAGACCCCTCAAGCCTGCGGGTTCTGGCTCCGCTCAACTCCGAAGACGCATTGCAACTGCTCCCGAGCGCGTGCTGGATGCCCCCGGTTTGATTGATGACTACTACCTCAACTTGCTTGATTGGAGCTCTGGTAACCAGGTTGCCATTGGCCTCGAGCGCAATGTCTACGTTTGGTCTGCTGATGAAGGCAGTGTCAGCTGCCTTTTAGAGACTTCCCCTGATACCTACGTTAGCAGCGTTAAGTGGTCCAGCGATGGCGCCTACGTCAGTGTTGGCCTTGGCACTGGTGAGGTTCAGATTTGGGATGTTGCTGAAAGCCAGAAGATCCGCAGCATGTTTGGCCACGAGACCCGTGTTGGTGTCATGGGTTGGAGCAAGCACCTTCTCTCTACCGGTGCACGAAGTGGTCTGGTTTTCAACCACGACGTCCGCATCGCCGAACACAAAGTTGCCGAGCTCGTTTCTCACACCTCCGAGGTCTGTGGTCTTGAGTGGCGCTCCGATGGAGCTCAGCTGGCCACAGGCGGAAACGACAACCTTGTTTCCATTTGGGATGCTCGATCTCTCTCTGTGCCCAAGTTCACCAAGACCAACCACAAGGCTGCTGTCAAGGCTCTTGCTTGGTGCCCCTGGAACATGAACCTCCTTGCGACAGGAGGTGGCTCCTATGACCGCCACATTCACTTCTGGAACTCCACATCCGGTGCCCGAGTCAACAGCATCGATACTGGATCCCAGGTCACCTCTCTCCGCTGGAGCCCTCACCACCGTGAGATTGTCAGCTCCAGTGGTTTCCCTGACAACTCCCTGAGCATTTGGAGCTATCCTACTCTGGTCCGTAACGTGGAGATTCCTGCTCATGAGAGCCGAGTGCTCCACAGCTGCCTTAGCCCTGACGGCCAGATGCTTGCTACCGCCGCGGCCGACGAGAGCTTGAAGTTCTGGAAGATCTTTGAGAAGAAGGCTGGTGCCTCAGCTGGCATTGGTGCCTCTGGTGCTTCCAGCAAGGCCGACATGGTTAAGCAGATGACCATCCGATAAATATACCAGTACCAACTGGACCACGGTAGGTATGAACCTTTCACTGGTATTTTGGTCTCTCGGAGTTGTGTATTTGAAGCACGGAGTTGGGGAGTTTGCCTGCCCTTCTGAACGTGGTATGAAAGCGCTTCTCCACGCAGGGACGAAACGGAATGGTCATGACTGATGAAGGATATCCTGGGAGACGAACGGAGCCACAAATATGTTTGGCGGTGTAGGATTAATGTTTGGTTTTTTGAATTGGAATTGTCACAGGCGTTATTGATTTACAAACATCATATTCTTTCTCGCACATGCGAACTTGCCCCCCAAAAAATATGTGCCTGTCAGTGAATTGTTGTGACGAGATCGTGATTTTTGGGCTGTGTATGCTTTAGCTGCCACACAAGGCAGACTGGGGAGCGGATGGGAATCGCTTGATGTTGATTGGTAAGCCTGATTTCTTGGACGAACCAAGTCTCGTTAGCAGTTTTAGTGATTTATGATGCAGGCAACATGGTAAGACCGCAAATCAATTGAATATTGGAGTGCGACTTTTATGTTTTGATTCATCATAGCTTTGAAGCATGAAAAGCTTGTAAGCACTCGAGGCATTTGTTCCCCGCCGGCAGGGTGGTCTAGCACGGTGTTTCAGCGCCCCTTGTGTTAATGGCTGAGGATTTAGAGGCTAGGGCGGCGTGCTGTCAAAGGCGGTGGGAGCAGCGCGCGGGAGGCGCTGCTGAGTCAGCCGGCGTGGCTGCCAGCGCAGTTGTAGAAGTCGAAATCTACCACAGGCCACCAACTCTCCCCACTGCACATCACCAAGGTGCACCGACTGTGACGACTACGATTAGATCGGCATCCCGGCGGATTCGCTCGACCAGAAGACTTCGTCCACAGCGCGCGAATAGATTCATTACGTGTTTGTTTTCCTGACCAGGAGTTTTCCTCCCCTCAGCTGAGCTCCCGCGTGTTCGAAGGCGGCCTTGTTGCGTTCGCCGCTCCAAAGTACAAAATTGGGGGATTCTTCTTACGAGTCGCATATCGCACCGAATCAGCGCCTGGGTTGCAGGCGTGTTTGGGCGACAGCGATAGCAATCGCCATCTAATTCTCGCGTCACCATAGCTGCGACCGGAGGAAGTGCGCTCTCCAAGGTGCCTCCCTTTCTTTTTTCCCAGAGCGCGAGGACGGCCATCGCTTGCATACCGAGACAACCTCACCGAATCCACCCTTCTACAAGTACGCAACCGCCATCATGTCTAACACCGCGGTTGGCAACGTCTACCAGGCGATTATCGACGAAGTCATCAACAGCTCACGAGTTGATTTCGAAGAGAGTGGTGTCGAGGAGTCGGTGCTGGAGGAGTTGCGACAGGTAAGGTCCCGATTTCGTTTAGTTTGTTCGTCATTGTCTCCTTGGCTGTCCATTTCGGGCATTGTCCCAAGCCATCAGGACAAAGAGAAGATGGGACATGCGTGAGTTTCTGCCTCTCCATCTGACCGCCGAATCGGCGATGGATGATGCTTGAGAACGATGCTAGTACGGCATGGTTGATGGCGAGCCATTTCGGAAGCAACGTTGGCAGACAGCCTTCGCGCTGGAGGAGACGGCGGGTTGTGAGAGGGGGCGATACGGAACTATTTGGGTCTTTTAAGCCCCAAACCCCTGCCGCTACGTGCGCTGTAACTCCACGCCACCAGCGACCCCCTTTCATTGGGCGCTTCCGCCTCCACACCCCCTCTTCACGTGTCTCCCCATCCATTCCACCAATCCGCTCACATCTCGCACGCTGCTGCCTAGTGTTGGCCATGTCATCTACGAATCAACTTGCCATCGCGTGTGCAAGCTGGCCACTCATTCGGACTCTGACTGTTCTACAATTGCACTGCCATGCCGAGGACTGGCTCATCTGCTGGCGTTGTTGGGATTGGCCACATAGGTAGCCGAATTGACTGGGTTTGACTAACATGATTTCACTAATAGGGATGGCAACGGAAACTCACTCAGTTGGACGTCGCCAAGTTCCCTTGGGACCCCAAGCCTGATCCCCCCCCAGCACAGGTCACGCAGCCAGCTGCAGCGGCGCCTCCTGCGCATGCTCAGCCTCAGTTTGCCCAGCAGATCCCCCAAGGATTGTCCTTGCCCAACGTTGGACAACAGGCTCCTCAAGTCCAGAACGGCGCCAAGCCAGATGGTGGATTTGTGAAGACAGAGCCCGGCATCAAAACAGAGCCTGGTGTACCGGGTTCCATGCCGCCGCCCTACCAGAACTATGGTAATATGGATGACAAGCAGAATGTCGCAGCCCAGCGAGCTGCTCAACAGCTTCAGGCCCAGTATGGACAACGTGCTGCAAGCTCAATCAATGCTCTACATCAGCAGCAACAGCCCCAGCAGGCCCAACCGCAGCAGTCACCACAGATTCCACAGCCGGGACAACAAGCCTTGAATCAACAGCAGCAAATGTACCGTCAACAAATGGCACCGAATGCCGCTCAGCAACAACAGCGCCCCCCTAATGGGCAGCCCCACCTTAGCAATGGACAGACCGACGGGGCTGGAGATGATGGTGAATTTGAGGGTGTTTTGATGGAGCGTGGTGCAGCTGGCGAACTACGCGAGCTTGGCCGAGTAGAGATTGACCGGATGCTGCACGAACAGATTGCTGCGAAAGCCAAGAGTATGGAAGGTGGCGGCTTGATGTTGCCCCTGAAGGAAGCGACCAGACATGCCACGGCAGCTCGGTCACGGTCCGAGTCGAAGGGCAAGCAAGCTGCTGCATATGATGGTGGAGATGATGAGGACGATGATGATGCCATCAACTCAGACCTGGATGACCCTGATGAGGACCGCGACGATGATGAGGTGGACGATGAAGGCCTCGGCCACATCATGCTTTGCATGTATGACAAGGTTCAACGCGTCAAGAACAAATGGTGAGTTGTTCCACGGTCCCCATGTACCAGATGGCATTGTTTACTGACAGCCATATTAGGAAGTGTACGCTCAAGGACGGTGTTTTGACCGTCAACGGCAAGGAGTACGTTTTCCACAAGGCCACGGGAGAGTATGAGTGGTAAGGTGGGTGTTTTGAGGCCCAGATTGTGACCATCTGGATGCAAGGTGCGGGCCAACCACATGACGGCCACCAGGACACGCAGCGTTGTTGCAGGTGCGGAACAGCGGAAAGAATGACTGCCTGCGTCCCACAGGGCCGCAGGTGTCGCATGAACTCGCCAACAACAGACTGAATCATATCGGGGGTTTCGGGATTCGACGGTGAATTTTCACCAGGATGCAATTCAAATGTCCCTCGTATCTGTACAGTGTAAGAAAGACTCGAAAAATACATATTCAAGATCGATTCGTCCCAACGTTTACCTCGGGTAGATTGTAAAGTCTCATCGGTCATGCTCAATTTTGGTGCTTACACCTGGCGATGCATGGGGTAGCCGTTTCTAGTACAGTAGCCCATGTGGTGTCGTGTCATGGGTCGATGAGGGGGCCATTGGTTGAAGGTGAGCTAAGGCTTCACCGCACTCTGGAAGAGAGGAGACCAAGTCCTCGTCACCCGTTCCAGCTAAATTGCCGACTTTGAAACAGAGAACTGGGAAGGGCTCGTACAGAGAACTCGCCCAAGGAACGTAATCCCAGGCCAGGTGTTCATAGTGGTACCCGCTATTGTCATCAATCATGTTTTCTCCCCCCCTCACCCCCTAGGTTCGACAATACCCTCCCCGGCTTGAGATGTGTGTGCCTTTCTTTTTTTTATTTTTTTTTTTTTATGTTGGCTCGACCCTTCTCCCCCTCCCTGGCATCTCTCTTGGGCTGACCATGGTGGGCCGGCGGAATTGGTGCAGACTAGTGAGACGCTGTTGGCCCGGTCTCTTGTCTTGGGAGGAATGGACACGACCTAGGGACGTCCCGGGGGCTGGGACTCTGCAGCCACCGAGTGTTGGCTCGAAGTGTCACACCCTGGCAAGATCAGCATGGAATCCCTGTGCTGTTGGGATGTACGGTCTTATGGTGCGGGCGCGTCCTCCGACGTCCCCTCCGGATGCAGCTCCCTCGAGACATGGTCGCCGTGAGGCTGCTCTTTGGTCGAGCCAACCTGCGCCGCCATATGAGGTGGTTTGAGACGCCTGATTGGGGGGCAAAGATGCAGCTGCAGGGCTGCGCATCTGCCTTGAATGGTTAGATCCTGTCCGGTTCAGAGGTGGGTTGTATCACACACCAACCGTACCGAATGGGGCTTCTCGAATGCGACTTGGAATTTGCGTTGTCTCGGGGTCCCATATTCGTCCCTTCGCTAATTACATCCGTATCGCCTTGACCATCTGAATGTCATCACCGGTGAGTCGTCCATCCGGTCTGAATGCCTCGCGCAACTGCCGCCGGCACCGTAATTTCACTGCCCCACTATGGCCGACCCGACAGTTTGGTTCACTATTTGCACCAGTGCGGCACAGCCGACAGGGGTCAGAGCAATGTCTCAGTTTCGGGGGATTTTCCGCAGAGTTGCTCATGTGTCCGGGATTGGGGGAAGCGAGGGTGAGTGAGGCTGTCGAGACTGGAACATGCGCGCATGCCACAATGGGACTGACCGCCCCGGAAACATGCTCTTCTCTGCGTCGCATCCATTTCCCGCAATATCATTGATGTGTTGTTGGTTTTAAATATCATGCCATCAGCAAATACGACAGCAAGCAAGGAAAAAAAAAAACAGACAACCTGGTCAAAACAGGGGATAGGGATGGTCAATCACGAGAGTCAAGGCGGTCTGGAAGAGAGAGTTTACCAATCACTCACCACGGCGCCGCCAAGTTTGAGGCAGATTTGAGCTCGCCCGGGCATCCATAAATCCTGCATGTTGTCCGTCCAAACAAAGGGTAGATGGCGAGGCGTGGGTAGACTGGGTAGGATGTGCCAGGGCGTGGCTGGTCAGACCCATGCCCGACATCTCCCAAACCAGCTGTTCGCCTAATTAGCTGTTGACCAAGAACACTGGCGCCATGCCCGTTGCCAGTAGTAAAGCAGCTAAGATGGCCAGGGGGGACACCACCTGGCAGAACCTCCTACACCCCAATTGATCGCCTGACACACCTGTTCCCGATGGAGTGGTTCAGCCCGGCCCAGTCTAGTTAAGGGCGGGACTAGCTGACTGCTGTTGTTCCCTCTCTTCTCGTATTGACAAACCGTGGCTACCAGGGTTATAGCACTGTGCGTTGCATTACGCCTACACGATCCCTGAAGTTAAGACGAGGAGGACACAAGGATACTGTTGCATTGCCTACAGATATGCCCAATCATCGCATTAAGTTTCGCATCACACATTGTCGATGACACCGGTCTAGGTGGTTGAACAGTTGGCAGAGAGACAAGGGACAGGCCGCTGACACCGTCAAGAGAACGTCACTCAATTGGGGATCGTTGCCCGCTGACATGTTGGTTTGGTTACTAGAAAAGATCGGAAATGAGTTAGCTCGATATACCGGTCTACTTGGCTCGACCATCCCGTCAGCCTCGATACGAAACAGAGATTTGGGATCGAGCCAATAGTAACATGAGGATACCCTCCATGAGCTCTGGAATTTAGCGAGTCGCTCCAAGCCGAAAGCGATGCGCTCAAGGCCCAGGGAGTCAGGCCCACCATTTAAAGGTCACTCCGGATTATTCTGTGCGTTTGGGATGCAAAAGGGCAGTGGAGGAGTAGTACTCTTCGTGCATAAGTAGCTTTCTGGGGGATGTAACAGCTCGGGCGGCGATAATGGTGCTGGGCTCCGACTTTGCGACGTGTACCGGCTTCCCCGCCCTGGAGAATGGGAACTAATTCGCCTCAGGCGCGATTGTCGAAGCGGTGCCAGATGGGTGGATCCATAGGAAGCGTTCTGCTCAACCCTAGCCGGGATCTACAGCGAATGGCTTCGACCCAGCCCTCTGGATAGCGCGGGAGGTGACAGGGTTCAGGGATATGGCATGACAAACCTCATTTCGAGGCATTCAGCCCTCTGCTCTGACTTGTGTGGACGATGTTCACCTAGTTTGTTGGCGACTGGTCTAGCAACTAGGATAAGACTTTGAGACTCTTCATCTGAGTTAGCTGTGCTGGGCCATGTCTTGGAGACCTGTACAGTGCCTTCGGACCGGTAGCTATCGGATGGGAATTTCACCGCTTTGGTCCAATTCCGTTCAACGCGCAATAGTTTCCTTTTGAAGTCGTTAGAGGCTGTGACGGTTAGACAGGGCTCACCAACTTGGAGATGGCCGAATGGATCCAACACATGGGTTGGTGAGTTTGGCGACTGCGCTGACCAAGCCGGGCTCCTTTGTTTGGTAAAATGATGATAGGGTGGGTAATCAATCCCAGGTTGATGACTTCATAATACCACGAGTGCTTGGCCGACGTGTTCTATCCTTGCCACCTGTTCCGGTAATTTCTACGTCGCAGACGTGGGCACCCAATGCATACACACCAGCTAACTGCCCATCGCCTGAGCCATCGGTGCAATGTGAGAATCCTGGATGTATGAGACGACTGATTGGAGCACCCGTGGTATTGCCAGGGCTTGAACGACATCCAAAATACGTGAGAAAGCAGTCTCCACAACGAATGGGGAATGCTCTGTCTTGGTTCACTCATTGTTGGCCGGTTTCCACACCAATGCATGCATGAGGTGCGTAAGGGTGTAAGGAGCATGGACAAAATAGCGCCCTTTCGGCCACCCCATTTGAACGCTGCTGCTTAGATGTCGAAATCTTTGCTGGTGATCGTGGGGTGTTTTTTTTTCTCCTTTTCGTTTTCTTTTCAAATCGAAAATTGTGTTTGTGGTGTTGCTGAAATGTGTTGCGAGCCCTTCTGATTTAAAAAAAAAAAATACCAATACCGGTAGGGAAATGCCTCCATGACAAATGGTTAGTGTTGAGTTGCCCAACTGGAGAATGGGTTATACAGCTTGGTTTTGTTTTGCTGGACTGTATTTTGCGCCCCAAAATCTCCCGAGTTGCATGGGAGTCTGTGACTTGAGGCTGGTGGTCCGGGGGTAATTCAAGTGGCATGTCGCCGAGAGTGTGCCCCAATGCAGCCACATCTGAGATTCCATCTTGAGGGCTTTGAAACGCAAAAATGACGAGCAAGTGTTGCACTGCAGGGTGCTCAATGCAGCAGCACCCGGCGGTAACATGCTAGGCCATGCTGGGCGTAAGGATGAGAGGTGCAGGAGAAAGAAGAAGAAAAAGAAAAACCCCTAAATCATCTATCGGCTCAGCTGTGAGAGTGAGGCAGCGAGCCGTAGGATGGATTATCACTACAAGGCAGTCGCTCGTCAATTCGTCCAATCCGGACACCCTTGAGCTATTGAGAATCCCATCCTTGGCCGGCGAGCCCGTCAATAGCATCTGACCAGGGCTCGTAATCAAGCATGGTCCATCAGTTTTTGCCAGTCGAAAGGGGACCTGACTGATGTTTACTCGGCGGCATTTTGGGCCAGGGCTTGACAACATGGGTGTGCATCAGCGGGAGAGTGGTGAAGGGCGCAAGACTGGGGATCAGCCAAGATTGGGCGTAACGCCCGAGATTGTCGGTTTGTTGGACGCGACGGAGACAGAGGCGGCGGCCCGTGTGGGTTCGCGGGGTTCAAGGGGCTTGCGATGTGCTGGTTGGGCGCAAGCACGAGCACGAGCGCAATCAACGTTGGCGCTGGTGCTGGCGGCAGTGATGGAAAACAACAGGATAGTTGCGTAGTGCCAATGATGGCCCCAGATCGGTCAACACGTAACTGACCAATCCGCCACCTCGTCCGTCGAGTCGGTGTCTGGCGGGGCAGACGTGCATTTGACGGTTCGGCCAGGCGTCATTGGGCTGGCAAGGTAAAGTGTACGGCTGACGCAGATGGTTCAGCAAGACCCAGAGCTGTGGGCATGGCGGGCGGAGGCCAATCCGATCCCGTCATAGTCTGCTGGTGAGCCTGATTTCGATCGTCGAGCGGACCGACACGACACGACACAGTGCTAGTGGGCCCGCAGCGAATTACCTGGTCTCAATAGCACCTACGTAGTAGTAGGTGCGGCCGATGGCTGGGTGTGGTTACAAGGAGCGGAGAGCCTGGCAGCCCTCCTGTTCCAGAGCTCTGGATTCAGCGCACACAGCGGCGACCAGTGAAAGGCGAGGGGTTGCAATGTGCTTTCGGTCCGCGCAGAGGCGCTCATCACACCCCCTTCCCTTGAACTTTTTAGCTCAGTGCAATTGATATCTTGCTGAAGCCCCGGCGACAGGAGGAAAAGAGGGTAGGCATGCGCATTTTCGCGGCGCGCATGCCGCGTGCCAATCCGCATCGAAGTCGCCGCCTCAAGGTTGTGGCGGTGGATAACACCTGCAGCGGTCAATGGGAATGGAGTGCAGCGAAGCAATTACCGGAAGAGGCGGTAGGGTAATGAAACGGAATTTCCTTCATCATCATCATCATCATCTTTTTCTTTCCTTCAAGCATGTAAGACATGAAGCAATTGATGAGAAGCATGGAGGCATGGGCATGACTGGTGAGGGAAGGATCTATTCCGCACGGGGAGGTAAAGAAAGGTAGAACCTGGATTCCGGTGAATGCCAGGGTTGTGGTTGGTGGCAATGGAGGGCTAGGTCCATGGTTTGCATCCAAGTAGTTGTTTTGGTCATGTTTTGAGGGCTCCCGCATCGGCCAGGTCAAACAGAGTGCGCCGGGGACAAGGCAGAAGAAGCCGCACAGTGCTGAACTTAGTGGTGTAAATGATTAGTGTGTGCAGGTATGCGGAGACACCCGCTATGGATTTCTACCGCATCATCTAGGTGCATCATCGCTGCATGTCAATGGTGACGGGCTGGATGCTCGGCTGAAGATAGGCGGTGCATGGCCCAGGGACGTGAAGCGATTTCCAGGAAGGCTGGAGTGCCAAAGCGCAATTTGAACAAATATTAGGGAATGCCATGACGCGCACGGAGAGAAAAGTGCAATACAGCGTCCGTCGCTACGATCGGTTTGGCTCAACGGGAGAGCAACGACCACGGTGACGGGACGAAACGAGAAGACGGGAAGAAACTGGGGCTTCCAATTCAGTTCAGTACTTTACGGGGGGACCGGGACAGGGAATGTGCGGGACTGGTGGAAGGGGTTGCCCTGGACGTCTCATGCCTTCTCCCATTTCTGCTTGTATGTGCACACTGCAGAAGAAGAAGGAGGAGAAAAAAAGAAGTCGAACTTTTGGCGCTGTAATGCTTGGAAAGCCTCGCATGGCTCCAAGGCGCCCTGCACAGCACCATCAGCGGCGCCGGCGACCGATATCAGCTCGCGGGCACTAAGCAAGGTGACCATCGCATCGGGTGCACTGTGGGCGACCTCGACATGGGCCTTGGAATCAAAAATCGGCCAACTGGGTCAGATGGATCATGGCCCAGTTTGCGACTGATGGTGGGCCATTGGCGCTAGCGAGGCGCCATGCGGAAAGGAGCATCACCAGCTGGGCGGTTGGCGAATATTCAAAATTGGGGTACCTGGGGCATCCTCTTTGACCTGATGACCTGTGTAGGTACCATCGGGTGACTACCGGATGGAACACTCACCACGGCCATGGAACTCGACCATTTCCGCATTCCAATTGAATCTTGGGGCGCTTAGCCTTGCTCCGTGCCAATGCAATGCCAACACGACCTGCCATGTATGTTGGGTTGTCTTGGGCACCGCAAAACGCCGCATCCACGATGTGTCGGCAATTGAGGGAAGTCTTGTCGCCGCAAGCATCCAATGTGTGCGTGGTGGTGCTGATGCTTTTCTGGAGCGTTCAGTTTTCTGTGTTGGTTGAGGGGGCCAGTGCGCCGTGCCCAACTTGGCTGCCATAAGCCCTACACAAGCCTCATGAATGGCATTCCCATATGCTACCCATGATCCATCCCCGGCGGCTGCATCCCTCATCGTCATCCCATGTTCCCTGTCTTGCGCTAACTGCAACAAGATCACTGCGGTCGGTCGACGCTAAGGCACGGGTGCGCTCGGCTGCGGGCACTCCCAACCCCGAAACAGGCCACGGGCTGGCTGCCCCATCTCCCAACCCCAGCAGGCGGCCCACCGCTGGAGTGGAAGCCAACGAGAATTCCTGAAGAGTAAGGCTTCATTTTGGGGTGCTTCTTGCGCCTGTCGGTGTCAGCAGGAGTGGATTCGACGCATTGCAGTACTGACAGAAACGGCCGCAAATCTAGAGCGGCGTTCGAACCAGCACAGGGCGGGAGTTGATGTGCATGCACTTTCGTATTGGAGGGGTGTTGTGCTGGTGTTGTGCCACCCGACGAGTCTCTTCCATATTGAGATTGGCTGCAGTTGGTTCAAGGCACGTACGTATAGGCAGGTTGGCTGAGAGTTGAAGCAAGCCAAGCAAAACAAAGAATTTATTGCTCGCCGATTGTTTTCTCAGTGCATGGCCTCGGTCTCCGTGACCTCGCGGCCCTGCCCTGCTGTGCTTGTTGTGCCTGTGCCTCTGTGCCCTGCCTGTACCACACTACACTGCAGCCCGCTGTAACCGTATTTGCTGTTTGTTTACCATCTTGCCGCACCCCTCGGTCGCGGCCGCACTTTCCTCTCCTAATCCGGACTCCAGGCCGGTATAGAGAGGCCTTGGACCAGGACCGATAGCAAGTGCCTAGCGAGTGGGCAGGTATCACTCGCCACCTGCCTGCTTACCAGGTAGCCTACCTCCTTGCTTCCTACCTTGTCTTGGTGGCCATGGTTGACGAAGTTGGTTGCCCCCTTCTCTCCCCTCCGTTCCCTTCACCTTTCCCAGGGCTATCCGCAGGCCTGTCGCGCGGCCTTGCCCCTTGGCACCCTTCCTTCTACTGTGACTGGGCATGTACCTTGTTCTGCAGACCGACCTGGTGCTTCCAGCATGTCATTCGCCCTCCTGCGCCCCATAACTTGGACGGGCTTGGGTGTGTTTCCCAGACACTGGCACTGTGCAGACTCTGCCCACCCAACCAACAACCAACCAACCGACCTTAGCCTGCCCATCTCGATAGGTAGGACGGGACCTACCCGCCTAGTGTGCGCTACAGCAAGCACATTGCCTACCGAACAGATGTCCCTGGCTGCCCGGCTTGCCGGCTCCCCCCTAGCCACCCCATGTCCCAGGCCAGAAGCGCCCTCCCAGGGGCGCACTTTAAGCTGTCGGGGCCCTCACAGCTCGACCAACGGTCGACGGGGGTGCAAGCAGGAAAAAAAAAAAAGAGGGCCACGACGCCCACGGTCCCACGTCCTACCTCACGTCCTTGTGTGTGTGCCTTGTCCCATGTCCCTTGTCCCAATTCTCATGTCCCACCTTCTACGTCCCCATCCGGCCGGCAATAAGAATCACCAACCTTCCTCCTCTTCTCTACGTCCTTCTTCGTGGCTTTCGGATTGTACTGCCCTGCCTCATACGGTTGGCGTCTTCTCTTGCTTTCCCAATCTACTTCTCAGGCTTCACTTACGTTTCCCACCGCCCCATTGCCGTCGCAATTCAACTCGCCCAAACCCCTCCTCCGACCTGACGCTCAAACTCTTCGCGCTGCGCCTACCTTCATCGCCACTCTGGTTCTCACGCACTTCGGACACGATACTCGGTCCCACGCCGCAGTCAGCTTAAGTCTCCCGGTGTCCATACTGCCGCGCCTTCGCCCAGCAGCTGTAACCCCAACTGAGGATTCGCCAACGGGCCCCGATCCTCGCCTCTGCGGCCCGTCGTTGTGTCGAGACCACCCCAGGCCCGCCTTCGCCCCTCTTCCGAGAACCCTGGGCCCTGCCATCACTTGCCAGCCAATCCTGCCAGTTTGCTTAGGTCCAGGCCCTGTTGCCCTACCTTTTCCCATCTCCGTGCTACTCCATCCTCGGGCCCGGCGCTGTTCCACTTCAATCAACCTGGATTTCTCCTTGTAAGTCCCGAGTTGTGTCCTCTGAATGCCGTACTCGTGAGCCTTGGTCACTGCTGTTTTCTCATACCCTGTTGCTACACTCTATCTCTTTCTTTTCTATCCTTGCTCTTTGCCCCTCGGTCCAGTCAGATATCAACGAGTGCCTCTTCCTTCTCAGGATAGTCTTGGGAGGTCCCAATGAACTGCAACCAAACGCATGAATGTTGCAGCGAATTGTAACTTTCATAATCAGACGCACGCCTTGCAGCCGAGCCCCTTGGCTGGCGAGCTTTAGAGTTTACACGCCTCGGCTGGGTTGGTTTACCAGGGTGTCGGTCTGGTCTCTCTGACTTAGTAGGCGCTTATCCACCCACCCTTACATCTCATAACAACCCTTCCATTTTTTCCCCCTTCTGACTGGACAAAACGCCCTGCGTTCTTGTTTTACCACGGCTGGGACAACCGTTGCTCTCCTAGTGTATTAACTCTTGCTAGATACTCCGACTTGCTACCTACCGCAACCCGACAGCCGCATCATCCATCTACATCTCTGAACCTCATACTGGAATCCATCGTCCCAAGCTTATCATACAAAAACCCCACATCCCATAGTTAAAATCTTTTGGTCCCGTGGATAATATATGGTAGCCATGGCATCTCAAAAAGGGTACGTTTGCATTGGCCCGTTTAGGATCGCAAGTCAAACTAATTCCAATATTTTAGTGCCGCACCAGGACAGGGAGAAGCAGGGTACCTTCAAGATGGCTACTGGAGGTATGGCCGCTTCTATGGGTCCTGGAAACGTGAGAAGTATTTAGTTCCTATCGATTCTGTGAGCCGTGTTTGTTCCTTTTTTGCTCAATGTCGTTTTTAACCAATTTGATTTAGGAAGAGTTAAATCGCTTGGACATATTTCATAAGGTTTTTCTTCTAGCCCGTGGGGGCAAGCCGTTCCATGCGCCAATGTCTCGGCCAACCGCCAGGATCATGGATCTGGGCACAGGAACGGGAATCTGGGGTATCAATGTCGCCGAAGAGTACGTGTTGAGCATAAGCTTCAATTATACGTGGCTGACCATCTCCTACAGGTTCATGCCAGAGAATAGCCAGATCATGGTTGTGGATCTCAACCAGATACAGCCCCCTCTGTAAGTGATGTCGCTATTTTCGCATTGGGCACTTTTAAACAAGTTATAGCATTCCTCGTGGCGTGGTCCCTCAACAGTTCGACATCGAGGAGCCATCGTGGGGGGCGTTGATGACTGACTGCGATTTGATACATGTGCGCATGCTGCTCGGTAGCCTTCAAACTGATGCCTGGCCCCAAACATACCGAAATATTCTAGAGTGAGTCGACCATCTCTTCGAGCATCCATTTGGCTAATCGATGAGCAGGCACTTGGCCCCTGGAATCGGACACATGGAACATATCGAAGTCGACTGGACCCCCAGATGGGACGACGACCAAAGACCAGATGACTCAGAGTTTCAGAAATGGACGGAGCTCTATCTCGATGGCATGGACCGATTTAACCGCTCAGCAAGAGTGAAATCGCACGAAACCATGCAAATGATTGAGGCCGCAGGCTTCACTGACGTACAAGAACAGGTTATCAAGGCGTATGTCTGCCCCTGGTCTACTGATCGCGCTGAACGAGAGCTTGCCAGGTGGTTCAACTTAGGGCTGGGGCACAGTCTTGAAGCCTTGGGTTTCATGCCTCTCGTTGAGCAAAAAGGGATGAAGTTCGAAGAGGTCAAGGCCCTTTGCTCACGCGTCGTGAAAGAAATCTGCATCTTGCGCTATCACACATATTGCAATATGTCAGTATACTCTTCTATCCCTCCCCACCGAATGATGATGTCAATTGCGCGACAGACGCTAACTCGCTCACAGTCATGTCTGGACTGCGAGAAGACCTGGGCCCGCTTCCCAGTAAGGTCGACGTGGCTGTGTGGCATCCACAATCTTCGAAATAATGGGCCCGGGTAGGCTTCTTTCCCTCGCTCTAGCCAAGTCTAGCCTCGGCTGGACATACGCTTTCACGACTCAGACCCCCAAGAATGCTCTTTTGGATTGCGCTCGCAACCGCCGAGCTGTCCGTGTAATTGAAGGCACATAATTTCTCCGCCGGATACCCGCCCTGAAAGGAATTTGGACATGCTGTTTCAGCGGTGTGTTTCAATACTGGCCTTTTTCCTCAGCATCTAGCCAATTGAGCGGAGATTGGTTGTGGGGTCGATGGCCGGGCCAAAATAAGGAGATGCTGCATTTAGTTGCAGTTGTAATCCTAATGACAAAAATTTGTCGCTTGCATCGAAACTCGCCGCACCAGCAGCTAAGCGCTTTGGATGAATTTTGACAGGGGCGACACGCAGGGTGCATTTCTTGCTCGACCTAGCCGCCGACATCTTGTGTAGCCGCTCATAATAAAGCTGAGGCTGGGGCCCAGGCTCCTTAATTCGGCCCTTCAGCTCCGCGCCCGTGCAAGCCTCCCTGTCAGGACGCCGATCATCTGATGGTGGCGCTAGCTACACAGTTTCGGCGTCGGGGTTTTGGAAATTCAAATATTGCCTTGGCGCCAGGATCAGAATCGTGGCTTGGATAAAAAAAATAAAAAAAGACCGGTGCATTGCAGCCTTGGTGGCTGCAAACTTCCGAGTAGGATGGCATCGTTTTCAAGGCGGACAAGCGGGCCCTCCTCTCCAAACGCCCCGGTGTATTGGTGGAGAGTGGGGGCTACAATGGCATCGTGTTCGCGAGTCTTGTTTTTTTTATGTCCCTTTTCATTTAAAGGGACAGGCAAGTGTGCGCGCTTAGCCCAGCGCATTGTCTTGCCCAAATGTGTGTCCGTTAGGAGATGCTGTATGAGGAATATCTATGCTTTGCTAACCCAACAGTGAAGATATTAGATAATTAATTACACAAAACTGTGCGGCCGAGGCCCATGTATTGTAAAGTGTGTTCATCAAAATGATTGTTAACCGGTATCAATAGAGAGACAAATGCTCTTACTACCACAATATACCCAGTCTAATCTTCCCAGAAAATGAATGGTCAAGTGAGATGATTAGATTTGTTTTCGGCCAGTTCAGGTGATTATGGACACCATGGCCAATCACCTCGGCGCTCAGCGGTGGCTGAAGAAGTAGGTGAGCCCAAAGGCCTCTACCAGCCCGATTCTATATCAGTAGTGGTACACCAAGAGATTTCCAGTGGCACCAATTAGCTTGCCATCTCTTGTCGTCTCTCCCGTAGTTTTGATTGTTACCCTTTGGACCTCTGTCAGCAGTATCAATACTCGTTGGGAATGTCTGATAAATGGAATAAGCAAATATAGAATCGCAGGCACCGGACATCGGTAATACTTTCTGGTCCTGAAACCGTAGAACGTGGGTTTGACTGGGCATCCTTTCCTCGATCACGGCACATCGGCCTGTAGTTGGGGGTGAGAAGTTCGGAATCACCTCCTAGGACGCCCACTGTGACGAAATAGGCCAATGCTATACACCCGGTGAACAAACTGGAGTGTTTGCATGATAGAGGTCTGCATTCTTGTTTTGATTTTCCAGTTTCCATCTCCTCTATGCTTTTTTTTTTTTTTTGTTGTAGAATATTGAGCGATGGAGCGCTGTGTAGCGATTTCTAATTCACGGTGTTAGACTATATTAGTGCATGGTAGTTTTTGCCATGGTGGTAGTTGTTTATCGATGGCCGTGCCCCAAGCCTCGCTCGGCATCTCTTACTGTGATCATATTTACTGGTCCTGGTAGACAAAAAAAAAGGATCACTTGTAAGTGTCATTTCGTAGTGGTACTAGAATGTGTACTATATGGCTTGCTAGAAAACCCTACCAGAAAGATCTATATGCCCTAAGAGAAAAAAAAAACACATAATGTAGTAGTTATAAGCAAGTTGAGACGAGCCTAATTTTACGGCATACAAAAGACTTGTTGGTGCTCTTACCAAAAAGAAAGAAAAAAAATTGTCCCCTCGCGATGCTGAAAATGTGGCTCGTGTACATATCATGCACTGAGATGATTGTTTTCCTCCTCAATCTTGACAATAGATTCCAATGGTTTGCATTTGATGGAGAGCGGCAAAAGGCGATCCGGTACGTATCAAAACTTTGGTATACGCTTAGTTTGTGAGCTTCGGCTTGAGATGAGAAAAAAGGATACAAGAGGAAGAGGCGAAAAGAAATGCCTCACAATACATCCTATCGGAATTCGGGGTGGATAGTTTTTCGCTTATATTTCTTGTGTGGAGTTCATTATCAAGATTTATGCAAAGTGCAATACGGCCTCGAGATTTGTGTTTTAGCATTCCCATTGTTTCTCTCTTCAATCCCACCGGGTCGGGGAAGAAGAGAGTTAATATCTGGATATGCTGGTTTTGATGGTTTATCGTGGTGTGTGTGAGGGCATCCCGACCCTGACGAACCAACAACTTCACGCATAATTTGGAACGGGGTGAGATGAGCAGGACAATTACAGAAACAATTCCCAGAACAGAGAAGTGAATACATAATTTTGAGATTGACCACAGCGGCAGGCTACCGCTGTGGGATAGATTGATGTACAGTTCTACAAAAGAAAGGTGCTCGCAGACGACAGGCATCGAGGTCCCAGCGAGACTGGATATCCCTAATTCTCCCAGGAGTATAACCCCAATTGGCCTCCAATCGGCCCTTCCCAGGCGTGCTTTAGCCGGGGGGTAGGCCAAGTCTATCTATAACCTACTCGTGACATCCGCCCACCTCGTCTTTTTCTCATTCATCACAAAACAGCGTTAACAACAGCGTTCACTACACCGCATTAAAGTCGCTTAGTGGTGCGACGAAACCTCGCCGTGGTAGCCAACCAGCTTGAATCGACCGATTATCTCGCCAACGGTGAAGAAGCCCAGGAGCTCAGCGGCGACGACGCCACCAGCGGCAATCTGGGGGGCACCGATATTCCGGGCCTGCTGGATAAGGTTCTGGGAAGACTTGAGGATGGTGCGGTTCTGGATAGACTTGATGAGGCCCTCGTAGTAGGACTGGAAGGTGGCGGCAGAGCTGCGTTGTGGGTTAGCGGCATGTTCCGTCGATCCGGATATCAATTGGGCGAGTACTTACGGAGGGGCCATGCCACGGCTCTTGAAGATGATCTTGCCAACCTCAAGACCGACCTTGGAGTAGTACACGACGAAGGGAATCTGTCCTGTTGAAGTTGTCAGCGCCTGTTTGCCGGGGATATTTCGGGGAAGGATCCCACACGTACGCTCAATGAAGCCGACGATCTTGGCGGTTGGGCCGCCAACCTTGCTGAGGGCATTCAGGGCGTTGGCGGCACCCTTGGCAGCGCCTGCAACGGCGGGACCGGCGGCAGCAGTGACGCGCGAGAGGCCTTCTCTTGCCTTGGCCGCTGTGTCCTTGGCGGCCTCGGTGGCCTTGGAGGCGGCGGTGCTCTCGAAGCGGCGAGCGGCCAGGCGCAGGGCCGGGGAGCGGAGCATGGGACGGGCGAGCGACTGCATGGCGACGGCGGACGGAGGCAGGTACCGGGGGGAGTGAGAGGACCTCGCAGAATCGAATTCGGAGCTCCGGAGGGTGATGGGACCGACGGGGGGTGGTCAATTGATGGCGTGGAAGCTGGTCGTGATCGTGAGCGAGGTCGTCTGAGGGAGAAAAAAAGCTCGGGAGAATTCGCAAGGTGTTGTGGTGGGAGCCGAAGGACGGATGACGCTAGTCCTATTTGGGAAACACTCTTGTACCTGAGAGCCAGGACGAACGGACGGCAACTACGGGTAGGGTCCGGCCTGCCAATTTGCTCTGGCCAATAACGTGGGACATAATACATTAATCGGGAGTCTCATTCCGGTCCATGCTTTCATTTCTCTATATTTCTGAGATAAGGGTGTCATGAAGTCAAGTTACTCGACCCAGCAACCTCCACCAGTTGTATCTACTCCAAAGCCGTTCACCAATCACCCAGTTACGCCAAGTGCAATCATCCGTGTGAATTCATTTCCATCGCCGCAAAGCTTCATCTAGTCCAGGCTCTGGATCATGACCTTGATGGCGCCGCTCTTGGGGTCGGCCGATGTATTAAAGGCCTCTAGTGCGTCCTCCAACTTGTATCGGTGGGTGACGAGCTTGGACAGGTCGATGACGCCGCTCTCGACGAGGCGGATGGCCCTGGGCCACGTGTTGGAGTATCGGTACTGCAGCTGAATATCGACCTCCCGAACACTGGCCCGCATAAAGGGGATGTTGATCTCATTCTTGCCTACGCCGATAATAAATACCTTGCCGCCAAACTTGACGGCCCAGATGGCAGCAGCAATGCTGCTCTCAACACCGGTGCACTCCATGGCGAGGGTAGGCTCAATTCCACCGAAACTCTTGACGATAGCCTTGGCTCCATCCTCGGCAGATGTCCTCTCAACCTTGTGGGTGATGACACGAGGGCAGAGCTCCTTGGCAAATGCCAATCTGCTCTCTGAGATGTCAGTGATGACAATGGGAGCGGCGCCAGCAGCAGCGCAGCAGAGAAGCGTAATCAGGCCAATGGGGCCAGCACCGCAGATGAGAACAGGGTCACCGAGGGTAATCTTAGCCCTCTGAATGCCAGCGAGGGCTACGCTTAGGGGCTCCAGCATGGCGCCGTTCTCATATGACATATCGCCGATCTTATGGCACCAGACAGCAGGGTGGTTGATATATCGTCGAAGCATGCCGGGGACAGGAGGGGTCGACAGGAACTCGACGGTCTCACAACCGTTGTATCGGCCAGTCAGGCAGGGCTCGCAGTGGTGGCAGGGAAGGTTAGGCTCGACAGCAACGCGGTCGCCAACCTTGAAGTCTGTCACGGACGGGTGCACAGCAATAATCTCGCCAGCGGATTCGTGACCCAGGATGTGGTCGCCTTCGACAATCATGGGACCAATGCAGCCAGCGTGCCAGAAATGCACATCGGAACTGGTACTGTTAGCTTCAAAGAAAGGGCAAAACGTGATTTAGTATCTCACCCGCAAATTCCGGTGCTTCGAATGGCTACAGAGACCTCGCCGGGCTTCAGGTCGGTGCCAGCCTTGACACTCTCGACGCTGGGCTCGGCGGAAGACAGCCACAGGTCATGCTTAGGGTTGGTGTAAACACCAACATTGGGCTTCAAGGACAGCTTGACGTCAGCGGCCCCGGCAGAGGCATCGGTCGCAGAGGGGCTCATTTTTGCAAGGTGATTCTGTCGTTCAGAGCTGCCTGTCCTTTCACTTAATGCTGCTGCTGCTGGCGGATCTTGTAAGCGGTCAGGGTCAGGAACAGGTATCGAGAAAAGAGGTAGCCAGCCACCAGGGGCGAGGCCCCCCAATCCCTTTATATGATGTCCATATCGGAGAAAATTTGGAGGTCATGCGCTCTCTCATCGGGATATGTTTGGTTGCAGACAAATCTGGATTCCCCCACGTAGCGCAGGGTTGGAGAGCAGCTCCCACTTGGTGCTAATGTGGGGTCGCCTCAAAGCGTATGGGTCTTGGTTCGGAGGCGGAGGCTGTACGACCGATGCATCTCAACTCCCGCGCCAATCACGACGCTCGCCCGCGGGAGCCCTCGAGACGCGCGATCCCATGGCACCAACCAAGCCGGGTCGTGGCATATTCAGACGACGGCATTCTGCTAAGTGGCTCATGCGGATCGAGAGCACCGCTGATCTGTGCCGTGCCCCAACAGGCAACACATACCTCTCCTCACCGCGTTTGACAAGACGAAGCGCCTGTCCCAGGGCCGTGCCCTCCCCAATCCATGTCTTCGGCCTGCGGCTAAACGCCAAGGGCTTACATGCAGTCGTGAAACTTCCGGACAGTTAACAGTCCATTGGCATTCTGCCGACCAGCCTAGAGCATGTTGGGGCTGCCAGCGCCGCTCTTGACTGGTACGGCTAAAGAGCCGGGGACTTCACATCGTGGTCGAAAGCGGGTCCGAACCTTGACACCCGATTTTTATCATGTCCAAATATCGCCTCCGCTCGGTCCAAGATGGCGGCCGGTACCGAAGGGGGGGTTGGTCGAGGCTATCCTGGTCGTCAACCGGTCCAATTGCACGCAAATGACGTTCTTTTGATATCGATACAGCGGGCCTGCAAGCTGGCTCCCAACACAATGGTCTCGTGGCCACGCGCAGGCGGATCCTGAGCCTCAGAGGGGAAATAGACGGGCCCAAAACTAGTTGCACCTCCTCCACTCAGAGCTGCGGGGAATATCGGCGTATCCATATCATCGTCCTGTGGGTTACTTACGACGTCTGATTCGAGAACTTGCTCTAGATAGGTTCTATCTTGGCGCTCTGAGCCACCACTCATGTGTGAGTTTAAAAGAGTTGTCTTCTCCATCATGCAAGCTCCATCACGCTCAACATCTGTTTCCAGTCCTGGCATTGGAACCCAAGCTTTGGTCCCTGCATGTAAAAGGGTACATGCTGACGCCTTGGTACTAGCTGCTCAACCCTTGTGCAAGACAGGGGTTTGCTGTCGATTGTGGGGTGCACCGGTGACCTGCTTTATGAATCCAATGTCCATCAAGAGGGCACCTCTTGTTTTTTTTTTTTAGAAGTGATGCATGAAAGGAACCAATTTGTAACGGTCTTTCCAAAAAGCAGTGGCGCTGGTTAATGGAGGCAAAGGGCCTGAGCTTTTTTCCCATAGCATTTTAGTGAATCCCCACGGAGTGGCGCCAGCTGAACAAATAAGTGACCTGACACATCGCAGACTAGTCCTGAATTGCCAAACTTTGCTCGGGATGGGGAAACATTAATGGAGTTAGAAGTTATAGGTTGGGCAAGAGAAACCAATATACTCTACAATGATGGCATAGCAAGACTTCTTGCGCAAAATACCTCAAAGACCAGCATGAATACAATTGCAGGTGGTTGTAACCCTCCAAGATCCAAAACATCGTCTGTTGGACCGGGAGACTTCGGGTTCAACGCCGGATCGATTCCGTTGGATGTCACCCAGATGGACGCCTCTTTTATTTGGCGTCCAATCGTAACTAGAAGTTGCGGGCATACATCAGAGGTAATCATCGATGAGCCATCCGCCCGAGACATCCAAGTGAAGGATTCAATATTGACCCCTCAGAGAGTGAGAGGAGAGGCCAAAATACGCAGCGATAAACGCCTCCGACTTTGATATTAGGTCATACGGAGGATAGTTAGGCCACACACACTCACTAATTGGTTACAGAGATACATGGCTGCCGCATTCGCCCATAGTATCGTCAGAATCGTACAAGGGCTGTCCATGATGCCCACGGAAATCAACGAGTTGTGATTGGAGCAAGAATAGCCAGTGCAGCCACGCTATGCATGCAAGTACTTTTTGAGAAAATGATGTGTCTTTGTCCACCACCCAAATTGTTTGTGAGGGGTTCGGAACAGGAAGCCGTGCAAGGATTGGCAACGGAGCAGTCTCAGTCCCCCAGATTCAGACAATGCTGTGTTGCCAATTTTGTTCTTGTGCCAAAAATACAACAGGAACTTATGCTTAACATGATCTAAATGCCCCACGATTGTTTCAACTTGTTTTCAAACATGAATCTCAAACAAGAAACCGTTTCACCTCCACAGCCAGGGGCTCCGTGGAAAGAACAACCCTCGGCTAGCAATATCCCGGCACGATAAATGCGTATATGTGTTTGAATCATGAGGGAGGGAGGGTTTGGGGGTTGGGGGTTCCTTGTTTTGTGGTGGTTCCCGGCGGTTAACAAAAACCGGCCAGTCCAAGTACTCGAGAACAGACATCAAACACTGGGAATTTACCACCCCCCCCCCCCCCCCCCCCCAAAAAAAAAAACAATAATCCAAACAACTCCTCAATTTTAAGAATGTATACTCGATGTCTTCTTGGAATTTTTCAATTGTTTTCTTCTTTGACATTGCCATAGCCTTGAGTCCATTTGGTAGTTTTCGCTAGTTTCTCAATCCAACGCAACCCCAGGGACGGCCATAATGGACCAAATATACCCGACCTCGGGGGTTTCCCTCCAAATATCGGGTGCCATTGCATTTTCAAATTAGGAATTTGTACTCGTCCGGTGTCTTGTTCATGGCACCGCAGTCTGGAACACGGCATCGGGCCAAGACTCGATGCTGTGAGCCAGCTCTCTCCATGGTCCCACAGCATGTCTCTCAGCCGGCTCTTCCGGAAGCGAATCTGTGACAATGCGCCGGGGAGGGGGAAGGCAAAAATACAATGACTCGTCTTGATCGTTTCCAGGCCGGACCGTAGGCTTCCTGGCCGTTTAACCGGGATTCGTGGTGAAGGTGGCTCCCGAGGACGCAGCGTGTATCGTCCGGTTTGATAAATCCAACAGAAGCAACTCAATGGTTTGTTATGGAGTCATGGGAAAATATTACATTTTATCATTGTAATTGGAATTGGACAATATTCTACGGGTCTGAACCTGAAAGCATATGAGCATCATAATTGCACTATTGCCTCATTCATCGGCGAGCCATGGAGAATTTATCCGCGAGAGGGACAGTGTGCGGCCAAGTGCGCTAGGAGAGTTCAGAAACGGTTCTGATCGTCGCTACGGGCACGACCTTCTTGATTTGTGCATTTGGTGCCTACAGCATGAGTAGAGTCATCTTCTGTTTACATTTAACCAATCGGCCCATTATCAAGTTGGACACAAGACACCTATACCTATCGGGAGAACAGCCAGGTCAACATGGATTAATTTAAGCGACTACTAATGACGTCAAGGAGGCAAAGGTAAAATAGGATTTGATATAAATTCTTGTATGGCGTTGATCCAAGGATCACGCTCAACTCCACTCGCGGGTCTGCCCATGTTGGCGTTATCAAATAACGCGATGAGGGAGGCAATCAAGTTCACACATACAAATCGGTATGAACGGGTGGGGAATTGATGTAGTCCATAGTCTCAGCCTGCAAGATCAATACAGAAATGCACAATGGCAGGTACACCAATTGATACCAATCATCCAAGATAGCGCCTCTATCAAGAGCACTATATCTGATGCACTTGGCTCCATGGCTGTTGGAATGCAATTGGCCCAATGGCTTCCACAGGCCCTGGTTTCCGGTGCGTCTCAGACAGAATGGCTCCACCCAGCCGACAAATGCCAAACCCAAACGGTAAAAAAAACAATTTCAACGGAGAAATAATAAGACGCAGGAGGGCATGAAAATGCGTGGCGCGGATTGGTGTGATTCGCCTTGGCTGGGTCTCGCTTCGCATTTACTTCAAACCCATATCGCCCAACGTACAAGGTCAGACGGGATGTTGATGTGGGTGTTTGAATCTTAATCACAGTCGGGCTACTGCGTCCGACGTGTTCACGTTTTTGTTACGTGCAAACTTTTAGGCCGTGAATTCGTAATGTCGTTGTGATCGCGTTAACAGTGTGTATCAGTTCGCGCATCTCTGTGCTTAACCAACTGAGATGACGACATCACCCTTGCATGTTCCGTAGGAACAGCACTCTGAAGGGTCCATCTCGCCTTTGAGAATGGCATCGACCTTTGCCTGGCAGAAATCAAAGTCAGATAAGACCAAGCACCTCGCGGCTGCAAAAAAAGACTCACATCAGGGCATGGGCCATTGGGGCCGATTGGAGCGGCAGCAACCATAGTAGCTGCAGCGGCGAATAGGAAGAGAGCGAACTTCATGGTGACTTTTTCGCGTTGCAGACAGCGATAGAATCGTGCAAAGGCCAGCTGAGGCGTTCCTGAAGGAGTGTCCGGAGGAAGAAGACGTTGCTATAAAAAGAGTGACGATGGTGGGTAGGCAAGTCGCAGGATGAGGCAAAAGCTGTGAGGTGGGACGGGATGTCGAGACTTTATCAAGAAAATCTGCAGGGACGGGGAAAAGAAAACAAGCAGTGCCAAAAACGCCTTCCCATCCTGGTAGTTGCTTAATTACTTGGGCAGATCCTTTGATCCACAAAGCTTGCACCTTCCCCCGGAAACCGGTAGCTGTCACGGACTTGCTTCAAGTTCGAGGGCGCACACGGACACGGCAGCGGGGCTCAGTCACCCCTTGGCTCTTTCCCTCTTTTCGGCCGCTGCTCCCCCTTCGACTTTTCTTCTTTTTTTCCCATTATATTGCAAAGCCCTGTATCCTTGCCGAGGGAGAAAGGTAGATAGGAGGACAGGCGAAAGAAAAAAAAAAAAGGCTTTGTACCAGACAAACTAGCCTCTCGCGCAATTTCTTGGCCCGTATCATTACTTAGTATTGACATCCACTTGGCGCCATTTCGCATCCACCCACCTTATCACCACCGCTGCAAAAGTCGCACACCGAGAGTGGTTTCCCTCATGTTGATCTCAACCGCTTAGGACAATACGTTGGTCCTCTTTCTTCATGGGCCAAGGGCACCACCTCGCTTCTGCCCTTGCCCTCCCCTTGCCCCCACGTCACATATTGAAGCCGTTGGTCTCCCCCCTGCCGCGGCGCAGAGGACAAGACAAGGGTGTAGCCAATCCAATTCGGCAATTTCCATCGCCCACGGCACCATGTCCACCCTTCGTGATTGGCATCAGTATTATCTTACCTATCACAAACCCGCGGCCCGTCTTGGCGCCTCGAGGCGATTTGGCCCCGGTGACGTTGTCGAGGCCCGAATATTGGTCGTCTCAAGGGTGGCTCGCCCTGCGGACCAACACTCAATACTAAAACACTGAATGGTCGCCGGTAACAGGTGGCCAGTCCTCGGCCCCCCCCGTCTAGAAAATCAGCCCTACAAGCCGTGGCCAAAATCCTTTCCGTTCTTTCGTAATTGCAGGGTGGTGAACAGCAATTGTGCGGCAATGTGGAGCACAGCTGCCAGTTTCATTTCCGGCACTGCTCATCCTTGTGTGACTGTGCTGACTCTGCATCTTCATCTCGACTTTCGGCTTCGCGACTGCAGATCCGACACAAACGTGGCTGTCCTCAGCGAAGCAGGGCTAAGGTTTGGAACCTTATCTGCCCAGTTGCAGCCGGCCAAGGGAGCAAGTGCTGCGCCTAATTGGAAAACTCTCTTCGACCACGTTCAATCAAGGGCTCCCGCCAAGAAGCCCGTCTGACTCCAGCCGTTGAACCTTGACTAACGCAAGGCACAATGCAGGCTGACCTGCAGCCCACACAACGCTAAAATGGTAAAGTTCCGGAATGACTTCACTGCTCTCAACCCGAAGGTCGGTGCAGACCTATCACGACACGGCGAGAAAATTCATACCCGGGCTTGCCTTAACCGACCCTGCCCTGGTGCGTGCTATCAAGCTTCATCTAGAATATTCCCTGGGCTACAAGTTAAGGCACCATGACATCACGGCTCTGCGCTTCCATCGCGTAATCTTGTATCGTCTTATTCAAAAAAGGCGCAGTTAAATGTCCCAGATCTCGATGCCCACTCCAGAAACCGCAATCCTGAGTTGATCTGCTGTCTCGGCATCGGCGTCATCTTCGCCAGGTGCACTGCTCGCTAACAGTTCAACGTCGCACGGGTCCGCTATCCCACTGTACGCATCGGCAACTAGCTCCATCTTATGTGCCCCAATTCGCCATACTTTGACCCGCTGGTCATTACTTACGCTGACTCCCAAGGTTTCCTTGCTGCGCTGAAATAACGCTACTCCATTGATAGCTGCCCCATGTGCCTTTCTCACAATGCCTCGGTCTGTTACTGTATAGCGTCGAGCTTCTGTCTCCCCAAGCAACGGTTTCAATGTCACGAGTCCAAGCCCATTATCATCGCCACCCGTAATCACCTGGAAGCCTTCAGGCGTTGCTCTCAAGTCAACATCCTTTATGCTGTTCTGGTGCAATGGGGCCAGGTGCACTAGGACATGGTTGACAGCCTTGTCGCTGTCGAATCTCGCTTCCCAAGTGGCCAGATGGCCATCCGTAGCAGCTGTGAGCGCCGAAAGGCCGTTTTCGTCCACCTTGAGATGGCGCACCTGTGTTATGCAAGCACCCGTATAGGACATGTGAGCTAACAGATGGAACGATCCATCCGACTTGTAACGATATGTCTTCAAGCTCGAGTTGGACAAGGTTATGGTGAGGATGATGCTGTCACCCGCTCCAACCTTGTGGGCATCAAACGACATGATGCGAAGGTCGCCATCTTTGGTCTTGTCCTTAAAGATGCCTTCGCACACTACACCCAGTCCTCTGTAGCTGGTGTTTTCCAAACTCCGCACCCGCCAGACGTAGAGTTCCTCTTGACCAGCGCTACTAATGAGATAGTCATCCCCGAGCCATTGGAGTTGTTGTATCCCTGATATATGCAGCTTCATCGATGCCACACACTGCAGCTGACCTTTAATAGATTTGCCATTCTGAAGACCTTCCTGGTCCCAGATTTTTATTACAGTATCTTCAGCAGCAGTTGCGATGTATCGCCCGTTGTAGCTCAGCGACCGGATTTCCCTTCCGTGCGTTCCCTCCTTGAGCGCCCTATGCGATACGCCGCGTTGGAAGTAGATTATCAGTTGAGACACCTTCGTGAAGCCAAAACGGATACTGTGAGGGTCCGTCGGATGGTGCGCCATGGTAAATGTTCGATGAGAACCACCGCACTCGATGGTTGCTATTTCTTCGCGGCGCGTTTCATTCCAAACAATCATTTTCTTGCTCTTGAAACCAAATAGAATCAACTCTGGGGCTGCGCCAGGGGTGAACCACCCACCCTCGATTACAGTTCCGAAGACGGACGTCGTTTCGTTTCGTAGATGTAGCCGCACGTCCTCATTATGCTCCACTACCTCATAAATCCTGTACTTGCTATCGCGACACGTGGTCAAGAAGTATGGCGAGGCGGTTTTGCCTCCGTCCTTGCTCGGAAGTGGCATGATGCCGGTAATGGCATCAAAGCTCTGCGTTCTCATGTCCAAGACAGGGCGGAACCCTTCCTCGCCTTGTTTTAAAACGGATAGCCAGCCCCAGCGTGAACCGAGGGCGAGAAGGTCTCCGTTGATCTTGCCTGCAGATAAGGCCACAAAACGGGGATCTATCCCTCGGACATCGGCTGTGGCCAGCACAGCTCCCGTGCGCCAGTCAACTGTAAAGTGCTGTGCGTCAGATACACCGTGCATGTGAACAAGGAACTCGACAGATGAGTTGTGAGCATCTCCTAGGTCTGTAAGCAGCAAAATGTTTGTAATCTTGCGAGGCACAGCACCGATGCGTGATACGCCTTGGGTCTCAGTGTAATGATAAAGGTCTCCAGTCGTCGCGCCCAGTACCGCAGCCCCATCGCCGATTCTTCGCATAGTGTAGCAGGCCTTTACACCCGCCGTAGCAATATCATCGATATCGATCTCCCGCCACTGTATTTTCTGTTCTAGAGTACCCAAAACGAGACGGCCCAGGGAAGTTGTGGCCAGGACTTGGTCTTCAGAGATGAAGTCATAACGTCCGACAATTTCACGACCTGGCCCTAGGGCTCTGGGGTTGGGGTAAGAGGAAAGAAAGTCATCGATGTCGAGGATCGTGGTGTCGCGAACCGCTGTCTCGTCTGTATTCGAGCACAGTGACCTTGGCCGTGTTATAAGAGATATTTTACTGTCTGCACCACCGGTAGCGATCAGTGTTTGCTCGTCTGTGCAAGCGATGGCGTGTGACCAGAGATGCTTTCCACTATGAAGTGCCAGTGTCTCCTGGCTCTTGAGCACGCCAGACAGTCGGTTCGATGTTGCAGCGGCATCTCCCGAATGCGTGACGTTAATGTTAAGGCGCCAGCGAATAGTCGTAGAGTCTTCTCCAAAGGAGTAGAGCGTGAGCGCATTTGCCGGCAGCGCCTCTCCTGGCGCTCCAGGCGCAAACTTGACACCCCAAATGCGCGAAACGTGGCCCATGGCAACGGCAACAGCCTGGTCCGCTTCGGCATTCTTGCTTTCCGCAATCTCCTTCTGCGATGGGTTCGCCCCGAATCCCGTTTCGCGCGGCGCCGACAGTTCATGCTGCGGTTTCGCCTCGTATTGCTGGTCCGTAATGTTCCATATTCTTATTGTCCTGTCATCGCTGCAGCTGGCCAGCAGGCGCACTGTCGAGCCGTCTTCGCAGGGCAGGTCGTCGGATATTTGGACTCCAAAAATAGAGCCTTCGTGTCCGGAAAGCACGGAAAGCAGCTCCGTTTCTCCTTGCGCGAGATGGTACTTCCACATGATGATCTCGCCGAAGACAGTGCCTCCGGCAATAAGAACGCAGTCTTCCGTTACCCATTTCACGTTTGCGGAGTAGAGCATGGGTTTTGAGGGGGATGCGACGGGGTTTAGGATTGGAGATCCATCTGTGGTGTCAAATCGAACTGGGACAACTTCGTTGTGCGCCGTAACAAGTACAGCCGACCGAGGGGCGAAAGGCGACAGGGCAGCATCGTAGATCCAATCTGGCGCCGTGGCAGTCTTTATTTCAAGTGCATTGGCCTCCGCTCCGTGAATAAATCCCCTCAGGGAATCTTCAGAAATAACAGCAATCCTGGAGGCGCCCCAGATCAAAGCGCGGCCCTGCAGGATGCGGATCCCGTGAATGGGCTGGGCAGCAAAGATGGGCAGCCGGACAACATTGTGCGCAGCGCTTAGATCATAAATGGCCAGGTGAGTGTCCTCGCCGGCAAGGAGATACGAGGCGCCGCAGAAGAAAGCGAGGGCGGTGATAGGGCCCTGTGAGTAGGCTCTCGCGAGGTGGACCTGAAAAATAGACGTGAGTTTTGCGACATGGTAGCGGGTGGATGGTGGGGGAGGGGCAAACCTCGCGGGGTTGAGTCATGGCGAGGGGCGTTGGACGGGAGAGGGCGACAACGACTGTCAGGGAGCCATTCGCCTGTCTACTACAACACGACGTTTTGAACCCGCCAAGGTTGGTGCTGGTCAATAGTACAAATGTTACAGGATAAATGTTGTGCATGCCCCTACATGAATGAGGGCGTGTGGGTGGGTTCTGCTCGTGGGCAGAAATTTTAACAACTCGATTGGTGTGGTCCCATCCTCCAGCTCGACCCAGCCGAACTGTATTGCATCACTTTGATCAGACATTTTCCGGAGGGAAAAAAAAACACAAAATTCGTAACAAAAAGTTTCATCTGTTTTGTAGTATCATACAATAAAGTGAAGTAGACTAAGCTAATGCGGCGTCATTCAGATCCCACAGGTTTGGTATCATGCTATTTGCCCAGCGTCTTCCCAGTTCATTGCTAACTCGAATCTGCAATTCGACCACTACCGCTTGCCAGAATAAAAACAAAAAAGCGTTGCGCTACCTTGACCCTCATGTTCGTTATGGCCAATCCAAGATCTCCGATATCATCCCCCACAAGTCCCCAATTATATCCAAACGCCGGCAATGCAAATTCATAAAGGGGTGTAAAAACGACTAGTCGTATCCTGTCTCAGACTCATGCAGTGGCGCCCAACCGCTTAGGCGCGGTGAGAGTAGGGCTCGTAAGCCAGATCAGAGCGAGGAGCTCCGCTGGGGTATCGGGGAGCACCGTACTGAGACTGGTTCTGGTTGGAGTAGTTGCCGCCAGACATCTCTTGGTCGTTGCTGAGGGGAGCGTAGCCGGTAGAGGGCAGAAGCTTCTCGGCATGAGAGTCACGGTTCTTGCGGCTGCTGCGGTCGCGGTGCTCAGGCTTGCAGCAGCAGATGGTGAAGACCCAGAAGAGGGCGGCGCCGATGGCAAAGGCGGTGGCGATCCACACAACAGCGAGGAATCGAGTGTTGATGCTAGCCTTAACACCGTAGACCTTGGCGGTAGCCTTGATGGCACCGACAACAACAGCAGCCATGGCAGTGGAGAGACCAGCGGAGGCACCGACAAGAACAGCGGCCAACCAGGAGATGATCCAGGTGCAGCAAGACACCATCCTTGAGAAGTTGGAGAAGATGCCGAAGATGATTTCAACGGCGAGAGCCACAAAGGCAGCAATGTAGACAACCTCGGTCCATTTTGCGACCTTCTTGAAGGCCTTGAGAGCGTTGGTGAGATCACTGGGAAGATCAATCTTAACGCCAGCAGCGGACCCAAAGTTCTCAATGTAGGAGGTGTTGAGCGCCGAGACAGCCCAGTTGAACTTGGCCTTGGTGCAGTGTCGCTTGTCGTTCTGGTCGTTGTAGCAGTAACCCCAAAGACCAATGTCGTAGACGTTGCCCAGGCCAAGATCAGCGGTAGTGATGTTGGTAGTCTTGGTGTCGGCACGAACGTCGAGGCCGATGTCGAGGTCACGGCTGGAAAGGTTGCTCACCCATTTCTCAACACTGTTAGAGTCGATGCTGAGGTCGGTGAGGTTCAACCGGAATATGTAGAGCGACTTGTCGGCCACGCCAGCAAGTGCGGCGACGAGGAGGAAGATGATGGAGCCGACCGTGAGCGCAAATGGCAGCGCCACGCAGAAGAAGCGACCGATATTCATTTTTTTTGGTGTAAGTGAGCGGTGGTTTGTATCTTCTTGTTTGATGCAGGAAAATGAGTTGTTTTGATTTTGTCCGCTTTGTACAGCCAAAATAGATGTGTTTATGCGATTACGTCGACTCGTCGGGGGGCGGTCGAGGATGACGTAAGATGTGTGTGTCGGATGGAGGCGGTGGTTTTGAATACGAGGCGAAACCGGTTAGCGAGTGCGGCTCGTCGACGACAGAGGCTCGAGAGGAAGACGCCTAAACGACGGAAGGGGGAAACGGATGGATAAGATGAGAGAAGGATGTCAGCAAACTGAGGGCGGCTGAGGGTGCAGGATTTATAAAGTCGCTGCTGACGGGACTGGGATGGTGGTGCATGGATGGGCTGGGCGAGGTACGGAACGTGCTGAACTCTGCTCCCGCCAAGACCCAAGCTAGACCCGGCCACGACGACGCCCACGCTGCGGACTGTGGTTAGCGACAGCCCCGGGCGAGGTTGACGTGGAGTTTGGCGTGGCGCAGCAGCCAGAGTGGATTGTCGACGCCGGCGAGTGTGTGTGGCAGTTGCAGCTTTTTAGTGGAGCCAGGGCTGCCAGAGCGCCTCAAGAGGCCATTATCTGCCTTGGACCATTCCAGGGGCGCCCAGGGGGCTTGGAGGCTTGCACTTTGCTCTTCTCGTGCTTACGTCCCCAGTTGACTTTATCGGCAACACTCTGCTACATGATTGCTGGGCACCACTGGACGGCGCACCCGTGGGGTTCTGTCTCCCACTAAAAAAAACTCACTACACCGAGCATTTTTCTCTTAAGGAACCAGCTGGTGCCCGCTAGCTCAGCCACTCTGCCCGCTCAGGGTCCAGGCCCCAAGCTGGCGCAGCTCTCGTTTTTTTAATCATGACAAGCAGAGCACAGTGCGCTCTGTGTCCAGCCTCCACTCCATCGCAGTCAATCTTTTCCGAATGCTATCGACATCAACACGATCAGCGAACGCCCCATGGGCCCGGGTTTGACAAATCCCTCCATCATCACGACAAGTGCA
The DNA here is from genome assembly GCA_022837005.1 of Calonectria pteridis. Taxonomy (NCBI): domain Eukaryota; kingdom Fungi; phylum Ascomycota; class Sordariomycetes; order Hypocreales; family Nectriaceae; genus Calonectria; species Calonectria pteridis. The sequence continues at coordinate 420,833 of JAKZGU010001160.1, read as the reverse complement.
TTGTTGACCCGCCGGCTCGCAACGGTGAGCCGCCCTAAAGGATGGATCGTCATCAGACACAGTCAGCCGCTACAGGGCTAGAGCAGGCGGAAAAGAGTGAAAAACAGCCCGGATACATGCACAAGTCCCATCGTCAAGCTTGTTCGCTTCAGGGACTAGCTGGGTTTATTTGCTGACGGGCGGGAGAGGGGCGGTTTCACTTGCCTGCCCTCACTCAGCCCAGCCATTTCGGCCCCTCTCCAAAGAAGAATGCGAACCGGTCGTAAATTACCTCTGTTCGAAAACTCCAAGTTCCATCGGCCCCCAAGGCTCTAAGGCGTTCCTTTCCTTGGCGCTCACTCTCGCCCGACCAGGGCTTCTATCCAATACCCAAAACCAACCCTCTTGGCTCGATCGAAGCTGACGACGCTCGGCCGGGGATGCAACTTGGGGCATGTTGGGGGCCCACCTTGGGAATCAAGCTTGACATTGTGTTGTTGATCAACTTGCTGCCCTGATCCAGCCGACAAGCTAGTTACAGACGAATTGTGAACATCGTGACTGCCCCACCAGTCCAGCAAAAATTGGTGCTTACATGCAGGTCCAGGACCTGGCCAGACTAGAATCATGGTGATACTATGCTACACAACCGCGCTCAGAGCGGTAGGACAAGCCCAATCTGAAGATCGTATGCCCCAGAATGTCAATCCCCGTCCGCCACCATTGAACAATCGCTTGGGGGGGGGGGGGGGGGGGGGGGGGGGGGGGGGGGNTGCCCCATAATGTAAATCCCCGTCCGCCACCATTTAAAAATCGCTTGCCCCCCCCCCCCCCCCCCAAATCCGCTAATGTCACCACGCCAAACAATGACTTGCCGCGTCAGGGAAGAACAAACAGAAACCCAACCCAGAGGTGACGTGATGAGTGGAGGACCCTGATGCTCGTCTATGCCAAAAAAGCTGAGCTTGGGCCATCGGCAACGGCGTGTGCCATAGAAATGGAACCTGACCCGAAAAAAGGCGACGCAGTCCCGAAGGGCTGAGCACCAGAGTCGAAGTTAAGCACCAATGAGCTTCAGGGGTCGTAGGGCGGGGGGAAGCTGGTGACGAACTCGCTCACACAGCCCTCCCCCCATCCCACTCACACAATTGCTCGTCCGCGCGCCATCCACCCGGCCCCTCCCTAAATTTAGAAGCCTTTTTTTTTCGCCTCAACCCTGCTACGTACCGCGCGCTCGCCTCTTATCGGCGATTTCATTCCCATCTTGGTAGCTCTTTGCACTGCCCAGCTCCAATAATTTCCCTTCACGAGGAACTTCAGTGCCGATACTAGCAGCCTTGGGTCGAGATCATTCCAGGAACCCTATCCCATGCTCATCTTTCAGCTTGGCAGGGTCACCGCCGAATAGGACTGTGCCCCCAAGATCATATACTCAGAAGATTACCATTGCGATCCTTCCATCCCGCCATGCAACATGACCCCGCGCGGCATGAAAACCCATTGGGCGTCCTGCCTGGATCAAAGTCAAGTCCCTGCGCTGACAACTTGAGTGCCCGCCCGATCTTCTTGCGGAGGCTCCATCTCGGCCCACCAAAGTAAGCTGCACCCGCATCCACTTCGTTCCGATTCACAGCATGCAAGATGGCATTTCTTCCAAACGCTCTTACATCTCAAAAAACGCCATCTTGTAGTAGGGCGTACGTAAGCGGAACGTGCAGAACACGAAAGGTATTAAAGTCCTCGGCGCTGACAGCCTATGAGCCAAAAAGGATGAGCTTGCTCTCCTCAGTGCTCTTGGCAGCCAGTTCTACCCAAAACAACCGACCAGAAGGTTTTCATACTCCGGCGGATCGGGTTGCTGACTCATGGAGCAGGCTTATGCGGCATTCTCGCCTCAAAATCCACGCTACTAGGAACCTCAAATATCCAGACACGCAGGTATGTGAATGAATCAACTGCTGGCTTTCCCTGTTTACTCGTGTCCTTTTGCGTTTTGGTCAAGCCAACGTCTCGGCACATAGAGCCGGAAAATGAGGGCAATGGACGATCAGAGCCACTTTTATATATTTATTAATTCCAAAGTCGTCACAAGAGTCGCCTTGTTTTTGCCGGGCTCATCACCGTGGTCGGCCGTCCATTGTCGCGTGCCGAGACGCTGAACACGGGATTGCCCAGCAGCACCAAGCTGACTTCCTTTTTCTACACCGTTTCAAGATGATCCCAAAGGATCCTGGATTTTTTTTCGGCCCTTTCTCTGCCATGTTTGCTTCCCAGTTGTCATAATCACACAAACTTCGTTGCTTCGTTTGAGGTGACAGACCGACCGCTGCAATCCGATCTACATTGGGATTAGTTACAATGCAGCTTGCCACTAAACTACACCGAGACGCGCCCGCATCGCCAAAGTGGTGGCTCGGGTACGGCTCCGTGAGGGGCTGGGACTGGGGCTGGGTTTGCGGCTGGTGAGGGGATCTTGCTGCCCTCTCAGATATGCTTCCGATTATCTGAAGCCAATCGAGTGGAGGCACCGAACAATCCAGCTTGACTCGAGGTTAGCGGAGGCGCACAAGACACGACCAGCTTGACCTTGCCCAAGCTTCGGTTTGAGTCATCAAGTCCCTTGCGTGTCTCGATCGACAAACGATCAGCAGGTGTATGTTTCCACAATCAGGTCCAGGATTTCACGCAAGAGAGCAAAAACAGAGACAAATACCCAAGACAGTCACGGCCATGAAACCCAGGCCAATCACGGGGCGTTGTTGGAAATGGCAGGGGCGCCATGCAGAGGGGTGTGCCAAGGTCGCAGAATATGCAACATGGAACATGCAGCAATGACAGCGAGGCCTCGGAGACCAAAGCTAGCATTTAGCCAAGAAACGAAAGGTCACCGCCATGTGCGTTTTTTCATTGGCGTCAATGGTGAGTGGCCCGGGGCTCTTCAACGTGGAAGCTAAGAGTTGTGTTTGAGGCCCGCAGCAGAGGAAATGTTTGGCAGCCGGCTTGAAATGGGATGGCCCAACCAAGCTCCCGGTAAAGGCAACCACCCTCTTGTCGCAAACCCCATAGACACAAGCAACTGCGAGCTGGACTGAATCACTGAGACTCAAATACTCAAACACGGCGCAGTCCGGACGGTCGCCACTACCGTGGGCGGGTTGCGCCTCTCGAGCGACATGCTGAACTCCCCGTTTCCGTCAACAGGCGCTTCGCCAGATTCATCTTCCCGGCGGCCACGGGAGGTGGGGGCGGCGGGCTGTCGTCGGTGAAGGGGGCGGCGAGCACGCGGGGAGGTCACGGGAGCATGTCCTCGTGTGCATCCAACTAAGTGTTTGCCCGGCTTGATTGCATTCGAGGTAGGTGAGGTGGTCTTTGCTCATTGCAGGCTCATCTCCCAAATTCCACGGTAGTCATGGGGAAGGCCGAGGCCGGGTGGTTTGGACATGTGGTCTAGGGTGCTTAGACGGCGGGTCCCGCGGCCTTGGCTGTCTCAATGGTGCAAGAGAAGCTGATATGTCAGGCCAAGAGAGAATTTCCCTCTGTTCTCTCCCCTCTGTTTCTCCGTCACGCTCCTCGCGGAGGCCGATGGCCGCGGCATGCATTTCTCGCACGTGCCATATGGCATTCATGTCGTCTCCCCAGACCCTGGTAGATAATCTGTGTGTATCCTGTTGCATGCAGCTGCGGCTGCGCTCAGTGGTTAGGTCGGCGACGATTCTTTATGCGTGCAGTTTGCCCAGGTGGTAATACGGAGTACATGCATACACAACTCTCCAATAGTAGTTGGAGATAGCCTGACCTTGCAGCTAAGAGCCTTGTACAATTGAGGAGCGGTGGGGGGGGGGCGGGAGGCAGGGAAGAGGAAGAGAAAAAAAAAAAGACGACTCCATCCAAAGCCGCTTCGTGATGGATACCCATCTTGCGCAGTCACACTCGGTCACCGCGTTTGTTTTTTCTTCTCTCGTCCAAGCCGTACGTAAATGTTCTCAAACTAGGTGTTCCCGTCCCGACCCCTGGTCTCGTTGGGCATTAGAACTCTGGGTCCCCGGGACCCCCTTGGGCATCGGGTCTTAGGATCTATGTCTAATTCCCTGGATATCGGCAGCTAGTACAAAGCTCACGGGCCCTTGGCCCAGTCTCGAGGTTGGAGCTAGGAGGCTTGTCTTGCTCTGTGGGCACCGTTGACACGAATCCAGACCTTTCGGCCAATGTCCACAAGGCCGCAAGTTGCTATCCCGACCACGCACATGGCTCGATTTTTTTTTCTGATCGACACAGCCTCAACCTCGTTTCTTCTTCTTGCCGCTTCCCGTCGGTTTCTACAATTTCTGCATACCTTAGCTGCCGTAGGTCGTAAAATATTGCCGCTTAACTTTTGGCCCCTCCCCCACAAAGCTTCGACGACGTCTCGTCTCACTTCTTTATCGAGGAGCCACATCCCTCATCGCATCACGTACCTTGACACGAGACACACGCACGCACCTGCACTTGCTCACCCTCTCTTATCATCCTCGCTGGCCTCGCAAGTCTCTCCAATCGCTTTTCCCGCTGCCATTTTAGCTTGCCTCGCCACCCCTGCCACCCCAATCCCACTCTCAACCCTACCGTCCCAGCGCAGCGCAGCGCAGTTCGTCACTCGGGCGCCAGACGTACCATTTGTAACAGGTCCCCGGCGCCTTCTCGTCCGTCGCTTCCCCAGTCGAGCACAACACAAGCCACCACCATCAATTATCCATAACCGCCAGCAAATCATCTTCCTTCCCTACTTCTTTTCCCGCTGCCCACAATTGTTACCATTGTCGCCTTCACTCGCTGCCCTGTCTCTCTCTGCTCTGCCTTGGGTCCAGCCAGCGTCCCAAAGGTCAATAACAAACTGTGAGGAGGGGTGTGGAACCTTAAATCCGTAGTCGCCCGCCACTCTGCTCGTCGCCTTCGACCTTATCCGGCACCACGGAGCTTGCAGTGCGACTCTCTCCCTCGCCTACATAGTACACCTTGTACCTTCTTCATCCATCCCCGTCTTCGTCCTCGTTTTCCTTCCAGACGATCATCTCCGCCATCTTACTACTCCCCTCTCCCACCTTGACCACCAACCAAGCATCATCCAAAGCAGGTATCCTGCCCTGCCCCCCGTCACTGTCGTCTCGTCGACTCTGTATTCTTTTTGCAACCGCCGCGACTTCTCATCCCCTTGCCGTCACCGAAAACCGGCGTCTCGGTCGCCTGCAAGTGTCGTCGAATCCTCTCCGTCCCTCGTGTCTAGTGCCCAGCCTCGACTCGACACACCCCGGTCCAACAAACCCTGCGCAAACTGCCACCTTCAGCAGCAACCACCCAGCGCCCAACTCGTCTTCCTTGACGCTCGTTTCTCTTCCAAGACTTCTTGGCAGTCTATTTCTCTCGCTTGCCGATTTCTTCCCCTCCCGCAGGTACTTTTTTCCCCGTCCTACTTCATCTACGACACACCCGCAACTCTCTACCCGCGAGCTGAAATCACCATCCATTCCCGCCCTCAAAGCTGTCTTGCTTTTCCCCCCGTATGCTCCACCTTTGAATGCGCCGCGCAAACTCGACCTGTCACTGCTGCTGCTCGTAATATCTGTATGTGAGTCAAGCTGACGTAGGCCTATTGCAGATTTGAAATCGGCCTTTTCGCTTCAGCACACTATCTCCGACTGCCGCCCGTTCGCGCTTCTCGCCATCCCCGGCTGCATCCCCGTTAGGACGCTCCCCTAACGACGTCATCACCGCCGCGAACCACACCCCCCAGCGCCCGACTTCGCCTTCCCATCTGCCTACTCCGGGCGTCAGCCAAAACCACACAAAACGGACGCACCAAGGGCCCGTCGTCGCGGCTCCTTCTTCACTGTTCTCGGTCGGCTGTTCCATCCTCCCTAGCACCCATCCGTGCCGCCATCCGTCATTGACTACGACCCGTGGGTGTTTGCACTAAAGGGCCGGCCACTGAGCCCCTTCGAGACTCCCACGCCACCACGCGACATTTGAGACAATCGTCGCGCCTGAGTGACACGGGGATCCGGCACCTGGCACAATGGGCAACCAGAATTCCAGAGAGAGCGGCGGCTCCGGGTCCAAGGGCTCCGGATCCAAAGGCTCGGCCGGCGCTGTCGATGCGCCCCTCCAGTCCTACCCTTCCTTCAGCAGATCCGACACCAAGGACTCGACACGGTCTTTCCGCTCCCTGCGGTCCAAGATACCTGGAAGCGGTAAGACAGACAGCCCCAGGAACTCGGCTATCCTATCCAACGGCGACGCTGCAAACGACGCTGCCAAGAACGATGCTGCCTCGGTGCGATCCGCGAGGAGCGCCAGATCCAGCGTGTCCCGCCTCAGCCGAAGCGACCTCCCCCCGCTGAGGAGCAACTCTACCGACCTGTCTACCCCCGAATCGGCTCTCCAGGAAGAGCAGCCCCCGCCATCGCCAGTCCACAGCTCGGGCAAGAGCGCCCACGACCTCAGCGCCGCCCAGGCCTCAGGCGAAGTCGACCATGTCTCTGACCAGCCCCCATCTGCCAATGCAGGAGTCAACACTCACATGCAGACCCCAGGCCAGTCCATCCTGGTGAAGCGAGACAACACCATCAACCCGGTTCACCCACCTGCCTCTCCCGATGCTAAAGGCGAGATGAACGCCAACGTTGCCATGTCCGAGATTAAGGATATCGACCTGGACGACTTCATCAAGCGGCTTCACGACGCGGGCTACGCAGGAAAGGTCACCAAGAGCGTGTGCCTCAAGAATGCCGAGATCGTCGCCATCTGCCAGCGCGCCAGGGAAGTATTTCTGTCTCAGCCTGCTCTGCTCGAGCTGGATGCGCCAGTCAAGATTGTTGGCGATGTCCACGGACAGTACACGGATCTGATTCGAATGTTTGAAATGTGCGGATTTCCGCCCATGGCCAACTATCTCTTCCTGGGTGACTACGTTGATCGAGGAAAGCAGTCGCTCGAGACTATCCTGCTGCTCCTCTGCTACAAGCTCAAGTTCCCCGAAAACTTCTTCCTGCTCCGCGGCAACCACGAATGTGCTAATGTCACCCGAGTGTACGGATTCTACGACGAGTGCAAGCGCAGGTGCAACGTCAAGATTTGGAAGACTTTTGTGGATTGCTTCAACACCCTGCCCATCGCCGCCATTGTCGCCGGCAAGATTTTCTGCGTTCACGGAGGCCTCTCTCCTGCCCTCAGCCACATGGACGACATCCGAAACATTGCGCGACCGACCGATGTGCCCGACTACGGCCTGCTCAACGATCTACTCTGGTCGGATCCGGCAGACATGGAACAGGACTGGGAGGCCAACGAGCGAGGCGTCAGCTACTGTTTTGGAAAGCGGGTCATTTCCGAGTTCTTGGCTGTCCACGATTTTGACCTCATCTGCCGAGCGCACATGGTAGTCGAGGACGGGTACGAATTCTTCACCGACAGGGTGTTGGTCACCGTTTTTAGCGCCCCCAACGTAAGTCGCCCATGCTACGCTCCAAGCCCAGCCGAACTTTACTAACCTGGCGCAGTATTGCGGTGAATTCGACAACTGGGGTGCCGTCATGTCGGTATCCGCCGAGCTTCTCTGCAGCTTCGAGCTCCTGAAGCCTCTTGACTCGAGCGCTCTCAAGAGCCACATTAAGAAGAGTCGCAACAAGCGACAGCACATGCTGAACAGCCCTGTAAGTTGGCCACTTCCCCAGGTTGTCTGAGCACACCGCTAATTTGCCCCTCCAGCCGGCCTTGGTTCAACCCCAGAGTGTATAAAATGTGAATGGATTTGGCTTGGGGCCACAGAACAAACAAAGAATACTTTTCTCGGCTCCATCACTTGGGGCATTTAATAATACGTATGAAAGACGGTCGTTGATCCGAGGGCAACCCGGGAATGTTGAACGTGATGGTTTGGAGCAACACAACTGGACAGCACCTCGGGGTGCATTTTTTTGGGAAATGATTGCAATGAGGAGGGTTTCAGCCAGAGGCAACAGAGCTATTCAGCAAGTCAAACATGTCCATTGTGCCCACGGGGTGACAACCGTGTTGGGGTGGCTCACAACGATCTTGCTCCGCCGAGGAACAGACGTAGCTGTCTGGTCCAGCCGACCTGAGATGGTCAACCGGCACACGAGATTCAGGTCGCCGCCACTTGGCTCCAGCATCAGCCTCGCGGAATTCAGATGGGCTTCTATTGTGCGACTTTTTGTGTCGCAATGTACAGGTATCGCATTGGTATGGGGCTGTATTAGAGGCAGTCTGCATTTTGATGGATTGGAACGGGCAGTGTACGAGTGCCGCATTGGTTTTGTCCTTGCCCAGAATATGTGGATCTTGCATTGCGTTGGCCTTGAAGGCCTCAGGTAGCTATTCTACTCAATGAGATAAATGGGGGGTGTTTCTGCTTTACAAAATTGTATTTGATTCAATCCAACTGCTGCTCACGATGTACAACTCCAGCTTGGGGTCTCTCTCTGTATTCGGGGAAGCATGGGGGTTTAGGTGGGCCCTTTTGCTTAGTCATCTGCTCGACTGACGATTGAAAATTGGATTATCTCAAGCTGCCACCACCAGCTCACCACACCTCAGACGATATCGAGCAACAATGCAGCGCCACGCCTTCCGTTCGGTGTGCGGCCGAACGAGGCCCGAGCTAGAGCAGGTCTCTGATGCTCTTCGAGGTTGCATCCGCCAATTCTCGACGACTCAATTGCGAGAAGACGACAACAAAGGCCCCAGCAAGCCGGCTTCGAACCGTGAGCGATCCCGTACCGCCACAACCGAGATCAACGCCTTCGCCCGGTCCCGCAGCCCCGTACGCCTCAACCCTGGTCCTGCAGGTGCACCCAAGGTCCTTGATGTGAAGAACCTCCCCAAATTGTCATTCCGCGGCCGTGGTGGACTCCGTGGTGGACTCCGTGGTGGCGCCCGAGGCGGCAGCACTCTCCCTCCTCGCCTGACATCGCCATTGAGGGATGGTGGTCGTTCCATGAGGGGCCGCGGCGGGTTTGGTGGTAGAGGCGGTCGGGGCGGTCGAGGGCGTGGTGCAAAGAAATTCACAGGACGACGCAAGGAATCGGACGAGGACAAGGACAAAGAACGCAAGCCCCGCGTCGACGAGTTTGCGCGAATGGACCCAGACGAACAGGCATTCGATGATGGCTTCCGCTTCGGCATGCAAACAAAGTACAGCCCGTCGCTGACGCTCGACTCCCTCACCGATTTCGCAGTCGTCGCCCCCTCCACCACCGCTGGCAAAACTGCTGCAGTTGTTGAGAACCTCAGCGTGCTGGGCACAGCCGACAACGTCGGTACCCCGCAGACCTTTCAGGCTCGCCACTATGCGACCGAGGTTGAGAAGAACGGCCTGCGCTTCTTTGCCGACCCCCAGCACAAGGTTGCCGCCGAGGAGTATCTTCAGCAGCAAAAGAGCAAATCTGAAAGCGCCGAGGGCAAGGGCGAGGGTGACAGCAAAGCCAAGTCCGCCGAGCCCATCATCACCGACGCCGAGGAGGCTGTCCGCAAGGTCATTCTCCAAAACGCCGTCAAAGGCCAGCACGAGACACCCAAGTTTGCCTCAGACCCCGTTGGTGTGTCCCGCTCGTGGCACCTCCGCGCCGAGACATACACAACCAAGGATGTGAACACTTTTGAGACCAAGCTCACGTCACTGCTGTCAAAGAATGCTCCCAAGGCGGGAGGCAAGCCAGCGGCGGGGAAGGAGAAGGCAAAGGCAAAGGCTTAAAGGAAAGAAAAAAAGAAAATGGATCTAGAGAGGAAAGATCAGTGTACACTTTTTTGTCACGATATGTAATATACAATGCAATGTCCCCATCCACCTTTTTACATCTTGTCCGTAAACATTAGCCTTAGTCAACTCGTCCAAGACCATATATCTCATGATCATACAACCATACATGACGTCTCAGCGGTAAGCCCTTATTTTCTTTTCTTTTTCTTTTCCTTTTTTCGGCTCCTTTTTTTTTACAGCTGGCGAATAATCTGGGCCTCCTCCTGGTCAATCTCCTTCATCTTTTTATCCTGGACCTTTTGAAGCTCCTTCTCGGCACGCTTGATAATGTCGGGCAGCACGGTGCCGTTCTTCTTCCAGTCCTTGAGGGTCTTCTCGTGGCGGGTGCGCACCTGGCGGATGCGCTCGCGATAGGCCTGGGTAGTCTCCTTGATGCGGCGGACGACGTCGTCCTTGCGCTCGAGCTCGACCTTGAGGAGCAGCTCGAGGTCGTTGTCCTCGGAGCGCTGCGGCTGCTGGTTGAACTCGCGGCTGGCCTGGACGGCCGACATGATGGGCTTGATGTAGTCCTTCTCGTGGACCAGCAGCGAGATGGTGCGCCCGGACCGCGGCACCACCTGCGCGAGCTCGCGGAGCGGGAACGTGGCGGCCGCCTCGGCGCCGTGTTCCTTGACCGGCACGGGCAGCGCCCCCAGGTTGTTGGGGTTGAAGCGCCCGCCGTGCGCCATGCCCGCCAGCTGCGCCTTGAAGTGGGCGTCAATGGGGGCGTAGGCGGCCGTCACCGAGGAGAAGTCGAGCGGGTCTTCGGGGTTGGCCTGCGGGCCCTTTGACGACGCAGCGTCATGATCTGAGGGGGCGGCGCCTGACGAGGCGGCGTCCTTGTGCTTGGGGCTGTTGGGAGGGAGAGCGATCTTGCGCTTCTTGAAGAGGGGCGCTGACGAGCTGAAAGAGCGGGCAGTCGGCTGCGCAGCAAGGTTGGATGCCAGGGGGGCAAGCTGTCGACGGGAGGTGCTCTGGAAAACTGGTCTGTCCGCGCCAAGGCATGTCAGTCATATTCAGCAAACACAGACAGACAGACCTCCGCTTCAACTCTGGCTCCAGAGACAATTCTGGTGAGTTGCAACAAAATTAGACATACCCTTCGGATGCCAGAAGGCGGAGGCAGTGCCGCGCGGGCGCATTGGCTCGTGAAAAGGCCATGATTGTGATTGCGAGGTTGAGGGGTTGAGGTCTGTAGAGAGCGTCGAAATCCTTGCATCTGAGCTTCCGACGTCAATTCACACAAGTTTCATGACCGCGGTGGTACGTACCGCCGCAACTCCACTGTGGGGTGTGGATGGTGCTATTCCCCATATTTTAGAGCATTTCATCGCGGCTCGCTTACCCTGGACTGCTCTCCAGGGAGATGAATCAAAGTCTTTGGTCTGGAAAGTATTGTCTGCATTGCAACAAAATAGAGGCGTCGTGAAAATAAGAAAATAATCATTAGCTTTATTTATGGTCGAGGCATCGTTCAAAGTGCCAGTCTTCGTGGCTGTTGTTTGACAGATCCAACATTATTGCCATGAAAACACACACCAGTTTGGGGATCCAGTAAGTTGTGTCACCGCACATAATACATAACCAGCAAAAGACAAGACCAAAAAAAGGAATGATGATGAAAAAAAAACATGGCAATGCCTAGAATCGAACTAGGTATCTTCTCCGCTGATGCCCTCATATGAGTGTACCTTGATCCTACAGCAAACCAAGGTAATGTCTTGGAGTGGCATAGCGCGCCCCTATGGTGGTGCGCTTCTTCCACCTAGAACGGACGTACAGGAGATGCTCTACCACTGAGTCACACTGCCATTTAGTTTAAATGCGCTGCGTATGTTCTGAAATATATACCGTCATGTTGACAGAACGAGAGCGAATCAGCATCGCGGGTGGACAGCTGGTAGGCCTCTCGCAGGGGGGGTCTTTGGACTCAGCATGCGTGTACCGAGGCAGACCTCTTGATACATTTTCGTTACTATAGCATGTACTGGTACTCTCTTGTATGAAAGAAAAGTAACCTGGGAAACTTCGTTCTTAATAGGCCCTGGTGCAACGGTCAATGTATCCAGTGTAGGGCGAGTTCAGCATTGTTCCAGCTTCAAGCGAAGATGACCGGCAGCTAATCAACGAAGTCCAAGATGGTCACAAATATAGACAAGTATACGAGAAGGCCCATGTATTATCCTCAATTTGACAAAGACCAAGCCAAGAAAGCACTTCCAAGATCCGAGTGGGAATGCTCCGCCATGATCTAGACACATCTCTATTTACCGCTCCATAAAACACAACGCGATAGCCAGATCCATCGTATTTAGCATCCCACCATGACTAGAGTGGAACTGTGATCGACAAGGTCAGTAATGTGTGCTCATCTGTGCCCCCGCCTATATCAGAGTACACTGGATGAGAGAGAGAGAGAGAGATGGCCGATGATCATTGTCCGATTATCGATCAAATCTGCGCCTGGCTATTTTTGAAATGCAGGCTACAATACGAGCTAAAAGCCACAGTGTTATAATCCTTCTAGATCGCGATGCTGATGCAGCCATCATGGGCGGGCTTGGTAGCTGGCCCAAGGAAGCCAACACATCTGTATTTCACCCTTGTACTTTACAAGGCGCTGCAGATTGTTCTACAAGCATATTCACCCCTGTCTACGGTGCCGTTATGAGCGATGACTATAAAAGCTGCTACTGAGGTTATTGAGGTGGTCCAAGCCTGTAGCCTGAACAAAATGGCGCATAAGAGTCTTGAGCACACATTGGTGATGGCGAGTGAGTGCCAACAAAGGTGTAAGAGGGGTGAGTCCTGGCTCCAGTATGGTGGGCGCTGTTACCTGATGGTCAAAGTTAAGTTCCCAAATTCTCAAATCAGCCCGGTCGCGTGGCCCAGTGGTTGTAAGTAAACTTGCGAGTCTATCAGCACGACTCCGCTAACAAGTCTAAAGAAGGCATTTGCTTTACAGAAAGAACGCAAAGGATCGCAGGTTCGATCCCTGCCGCGATCAAATTCATTAATTTTTTGCCCGAGCTTGCTATTTGAGAATTATCTTCCAAATTCGACGGTCTCTTTTTGTTTCGTGCGTTTGTTACATTTTTGGTTGTACTAGATAGAGTAGGAGTTTCCGCCTGCATCGACAAAGCAATTAGTGATATCAGACTCACAATAAACCCGCCATTCTCAAAGATCAATAGGACATTTCCCCTTTTATTATTACGGCGGTGACTATTTTCTGTTTATCAACTTCTTATGTTGTCTACTGTTCATGCCTGCAGCGGCTTGCCCATGCCTCCGGTTGTAACCATCTTGGTCACTTGATACTCGGCAATACCGTCTAGCGATCCCTCACGACCAAACCCGCTCTCCTTGACACCACCAAATGGCGATGCAGGGTCGGAGATAAGGCCAGTGTTCACTCCGACCATTCCGACCTCGAGGCTCTCCGCGATGCGGTAGACCCGCTCTATGTCTCGGGAGAAAAAGTATCCCGCCAGACCCACGTTGGTGTTGTTGGCCATCTTGACCACCTCCTCCTCGGTCTCGAAGGGGAACAGGCCCGCAACGGGACCAAAAGTCTCCTGGGAAGCCATGTCCATTTCTGGCGTCATGTCACGAATAACAGTGGGTGCGTAAAAGTTGTCACCGAGCTCGCTGATCCGTCGACCACCGATAGTTACCTTGCCGCCCTTGCTCTCGGCATCCTGGACGTGTGCTTCGGCTTTGGACACGGCGCGATCGTGGATGAGAGGTCCATGGGTGATGCCCTCAGCGAAACCGTTGCCTACGTGGAAAGCCTCGACCTTTTCGGTGAGCTTCTGAGTGAACTCGTCATAAACACCCTTCTGGACGTAGATGCGGTTTGCACACACGCAAGTCTGGCCTGAAGAACGGAACTTGGAGGCGACAGCGCCGGCAACAGCAGCATCGACATCGGCATCATCAAACACGATGAAGGGAGCGTTTCCACCGAGCTCCATGGAAAGCTTCTTGAGGGTACCAGCAGACTGCTTCATCAGAAGCTTACCAACGCCGGTGGATCCGGTAAAGGAAATCTTCTTGATGGTGGGCGAGGTTGTGAGCAGCTCTCCAACCTCGGGTGTGTTATGCAAAGATGTCACAATGTTCACAACACCCTTGGGGATACCCGCTCGGTGAGCCAGCTCCGCCAGAGCCAGGGATGTAAAGGGGGTCTCTCCGGGTGCCTTGCAGACGACGGTGCAGCCGGCCGCCAGCGCAGGACCAATCTTTCGGGTAATCATGGCAGCGGGAAAGTTCCACCTGTGATATTGGTCAGTCCTGTGTGACGAGACACACAAAAGGGGGCGTATAGGTCCAGACTCACGGGGTGATAAGCCCGCAAACACCGACGGGCTCCTTGAGGGTCCAAACTCGGTTGCCGGGTATGGAGCTGGGGATTGTGTTTCCGTACACACGGGGCGCCTCCTCGCTGAACCACTCGAGGAAGTTGGCCGCGTACGCAGCCTCGCCCTTTGCGTCGGCCAAGGGCTTTCCGTTCTCCCATGTGATGAGGGTGGCAATGTCCTCGGCATTGGCAATCATCTGGTCGTACCAGGCACGCAGGAGCTTGGAGCGCTCGCGGCCGGTCTTTGCGCGGAAGGCGGGAAACGCATCGGCGGCGGCCGTGATGGCGGACTGGGTGTCGCTGGAGTCGAACTCGGGGCTGGTGCCGATCAGGGCGCCTGTGGAAGGGTCTGCTCCGCGAGAGAAAGAGAGGGGTTGATTAGCATCGCGGACCGGTGTCAATGACGTAGGGGCGTTTGCGGGTGCGGGCCGCGAGACTCACCATTGACGCTGAATGTTTTGCCTGACTTGGCGGGAACCCAGCTCCCGTTGATGTAGCACACGTTTTGTTTCAGCAGCGAGGGATCCCGGAGCTGCGACCTGTCAGAGCCGTGGCGCTACGAGGGGGGAGCGGCCGAGTGGGAATCGAGTCCTGTCTGACCTTGGGCGGCGCCAGGTTGGAGGCTCGGCGAGCAAAGAGCAGGGCAATGCCGGGGCCGTGGCGCAGGGCTCTCCTGCTCGACGGAGCAGCGATGCGTTGGAGGAGCGCCATGTTTGCGGAGCGAGAGCTTGCCGGTTTTGGAGGGAAGAAAGAAAAAGTCAACTGGCGGCGCAAATGCCCTATCTATAAAAGAAGTCGCCCATCGAGTTGGGGAAGGTTTCCGCCTGGCGGGGTGATAGAGAGCTTCTGTGGGGCGTGGAGATCCGGTGCCGGTCGGTGCATGTCCCGGCCCGGGCGTTCAGATGCGGAGAACACTGAGGTGGGGAAATTGCAATTTACCGAGCGCGCAAGCTATCAAAGTTCACGCTTCATATACTTCTAGTCAGGCACAGAGAGGTTTATCAAGGGTCATATTATATATCTCGGTATTGTATATTTGATACCAGTTTAGTCAAACGCGCAAGTGTCAGCCGTCGGCTTCGTACCCGTCGCCACACTCCAAAATCCCTCGCCGCCATCAAACGCGCCGGCTAGCGACACGCAGGCGAGAGTGCTACAGGGTAAATAAGAAAAATGTACAGGTCAAGGTGTTGTCCCGAGAAAGAAAGAAATGTTTCAGAGTCGAGTGGCCTCTCGGGGCGCCCAACCAATCCAATGGTATATCATGCAAGATCCGCAACTCCAGGCCCAATAAACTCAAGGAAAAATAGACAGACTCCCACCGCAACTGTATCAGGAATCCACCAATTCAGAGTGGTATCTTCTTGTCCCCCATCATCTTATCGTTTTCATTCACAAAAACAAAACAAAAATTTATGCCGCTTAGGGCTCTGGAGCGTGCTGCGCTCGCAGTGGTAGCTGGCGGTCCAAGGTGTGGAAGGCCTGTGTGCGAGGAGTAAAGGGCTGGTTGCGGTAGGTCATAGGGGACTTCATGCTTTGCATCTCCCAGTCGTGAGTCTTGAGCTCGGCGGCCGCTGGGCTGTACTCGTCTTCGTCATCCTTGCTGACGTCGTTGGCCTTGTTAGGCCACATGGCGTAAGCAGCGAAACCAAGATTGCAGAGATAGGCGAGCATCATCCAGACTGAGATGGCTAGCGATCCCTGAGCAATTTTGCAGTGCTGGTAAGAGCCGTAGGCCTTCGCAGGGCCGCATCCCTTGCGCCAGTACCAGGCCGTGGCCGCAGGGTATCGGGGGTCGACGTAATCGGGGCCGATGAGACCGTAGACACTGGTGATGTAGACGGCGGACATTCCGACGTTGATGAACACGGCCAGCGCAGGATACCATACCCTCATGATGAAAGCAGTAAGTTTGGTCATCAGCATGAAGAGGGAGAGGACAGAGATGGCAACATTGAAATCGGTAAACCTGAGTCGCCATGTTAGTAGGCATGTCCAATGTTGCAATAGGAAATGGATAGGGGGAAACACTCACGTTCGAGTCCAGATCAGAGCTACGTGGGGGAGTGGCTTGTGGTTCGCATAGGCGTAGAGGATAATGGCGGGATTGGAGTTCCATCTGTGATCCCAGCCAATCTGCCACATCTCAGTGCGCCAGAGATCGGGCTGAGAGATGGCAAAGATGACGAGGCCAGCGACGGTACCAGCAAGCTCAAACGGCATGAGCCACCAGGTTCCTCTCCTCGAGATCTTGGGCCATTTTCGAAAGATGACGCGGTATGTTTTGGGTTCGTCGCGCTTCGGCCTGCGCTGGAAGAATGAAACGGGCATATTGGCGGCGGCGGTGGTGGTTGGTGTTTAGCAGGTGTGGGGGGGACTTTGCGATTTCTTAAATACAACCTCGCAGAGGTGAACTGGAACAAGGTATCTAATGGAGTTCCCTGCAACTCGTCGCTATCAAAGCGTCGCCGTGGCAAGAATCGCAGCGTTTGCGCTACTTTGCGGTCTTTGTGGTTTTGGCGGGCTGCCAGTGAAGCAGCTATAGATCACGGCCTCATGGGGGTTTGAGAGCTGGCGGTGGAGAGCTCGTCAAGGTGCCGTCGTTGGAGGCCGCAGCTGCTGGTCGAGAAGTAGGCCACCCGGGAACAGGTCTCGAGTCTTTGGGGATCGTTCAGTTCGTTAGAGTGAAGGGGGAAGAGATGGAAGGGATTGGGGGCGAGCAATGGCGTTTAAGGTCCATGATGTGGCCGGGCGGAGAATGAGCGGGCGAGATGGGGCGAGGACCCTGGCGAGATGTGCTGCGAGAAGCGCTGCGAGAGGCGGGCAAGTGGCATTCTGGCAGTCTTTGCGGTGGCAGCCGCTCACCAAGCAGTGCCATGATCCATGGCATCGCATACGCACGAGGCGGCCGCCCAATAAGATGCCCAAGATGATGTCGTCACAGAGCTGTAAGCGCCCGGGTGGGAAGCTTGGTGCCCCCCGAGGGCGGGGGCGCTGCGCGATTGGACGCTTCAGTGGCTAGGATGCTGGGGTGGAAGCCAATCACGGGCCCGACTAGCCGCTCGACCATGTGAAATGCCGTGCAGAACCACCGGGGATGGGTGTGCACCTTTTCTTTTTTCTCTCTAGGGCGAGTAATACTGCGCTGTTCTCGACGCTCACGGTACAGCGCATTCGCCTGCCTTGCTGCCAAAATGTGAGGTGAGATTCCCTGTACCACACCGCTGCGCTGATCTCATGCCCTCGCTGCCCTCTATATCCGCGCTGGATTCCCGGCTCCCGGTGCCTCCGACCCTCTCCAGGCGCTGCGCTCCTCTTGTCACACTGGGCCGAGTGCTCCTCAGCCAGTCTCGCATCCCCCGTAGCCGCTGCCTCTTGTAGCATCAGCTGAGGCTCCAGTAGAATCGTGTCAGAAACCATGACAAAACCTTCCATGTGGGATGAGGGTTGAGGGTTGAGGGATGAAGCGGCAGCAGACACTCTCCGTCACCAACAGCAGGTCGGTTGGTTCTTCCCATCACACCTGCCGATTACTGCCGAGCTGCGTATCGTCTAACCAACTCAGCGAATTGCCGTCGCCCGTGCTGGTTGATTGGCGTCATGTTTGCTGACCTTGCGTCTCACCAGTGTGGGCGGACAGAGTGCAGAGTGACCACAACAAAATTGCCTCTTATTAACAAGACTCGCTGGCATTTCCAGGGCGCCATCTTATTTCGTGTGTGTGGAAGCGATAAAAATATCTCCCCCTCGCTCAGTGAGACGGTTGAAACATGCAATACTGGCGCATTTGCCACTAGCAGCGGCAGTGGCATGCAGGTCAACGGTCCATTCGTCCAATTGCCACCGCGATCTTCAGGGTATTCTCCGCAGCACTCAGAATCAAGCCTATGACTTGGTTTTGACTTGCGGACAAAACACTCATGCATGTCTCAATGTCTTAGCACTGTTTGGGCTGGTGGAGTTGACGCATCTAACTAGCTCCTGCATCTATGAATGTCTAAAACAGACCCGGACCGGAAAGAAGAAAAAAAAAGTCCAGACCAACATAGTGCAACAATAGAAACGATTGTGGCAATTCCACCCCGAGTACGATGAATCTCGGTCAGGGAATTTGTGGCTATGATTCGACTTAGTTTTGAGACAGCATAGCGTCTCGCTTGAACCAGTATAGTAACAGTTCATCAAAAGAGCCACATCCCAAGCAACTTACCAAGCTGAGAAGGATGTGTTGAGACATGGAGACAATACCATTAATCAGCAAGATTCGAATCCTGTTTCGAAGTCCGATAAACGCAGCATCAAGTCGTTGGCCTGGATCGGAAAAAAAAAACAAGGTTAAGGTCGTCGGTTATTTACTTTCTGCTTCACCGAACCGGAATAGGTAACTGGCCGATTGAAGTTAACCCAGGATCGGCATATTCTAGGTTACGGGTTCCACGGTCGCGGCCCGGGTCTTCGATACCATGGAACTGTAATTCAGCTTGCGGAAATGGACATCTTAGGGCATGCATTTTGCGTCACCGCGAACAAGGTTGGACCGGGTGCCAAGGGCATCGAGTTTAGGGCACGCTGTGCTGTATCATTCCAGCCTGCTTGCAGCGATTGCTTCTGTTGTAACGAGAGGCTTCTGGAAGGAACTCCAAATCACTAGCCAAGTTTCCGGTGGCCAAGCTGACTATGTACGTGCCCCGTATGGAGACCTGAATCTGTTGGAAATCCCTAGTGATGTTCCTGACGAGAAGAATGAGTGCAACAACGAAGCAGCGAGGTTTTTCAAATTTGGCCTTATATAGCCGCCATACGTTTCCGAGGTTGGCTATTGTTTCTTTGGGAAAACGATTGTTCCCGTGATAATAACGTCGCAGTATCCGGTTTGGGTCCCATTAGACGAATGGCCAGCATCTACACAGCTGGGGGAGTCAGGGGTCGTGTTTAATACCAAATCCCGGTTTTCGTTTATCGAGCTTGAACAATGCGCATTGATGAGATGGATTTCTTCAGCTTCAATACGCTCTCCCGTGGTGTCAATCTCGGGGCAACTCTTGTCAGCAAACTTGGACAGGAGTCCCAGTGTTGCCCTTGAATGTGCATCTGAAAAAGTACGCAGAGAGTTGGGCTCATAGCTTATGTCACATACATGAGTTTATTCGCCCTTGAATTGGATGCGCCTTTTTTTTCTACTAACTGCAGGCAGGCGAATTCGATGTTGGTTTTCTCTTGCAGCGCAGTATCCGGCTCATTTGAAACAACCAAGTGAAGGTTGACATGTGCTGGAACCCCTGCAGATGGTTTCACATCATGAGAAACTATACTCAAACTTCATGACTAGGGATGATGGTGTGCATGAGGTGTTTGTGGCGATCGGGTTTTCCTTTTCGGTGAATACCAATGGACCTGAGATGAGAAACTATTGAGAAGATGATGTTGGCGAATTATTGTTTGAGCGTTCTCATGGAACCGTTCGTGGGTTAAACACACTGAGACAAGCCACGCTTCCCCAAAAAGCAAAAGCCACAGGTCACTTTATTTATTACCAATAATTTTTTTTTTACATTAAAAGTAATAGATAAATAAGGAGAAAAAAAAGCGTGTAGTTGGGCAAGGGACACAATGCGCAAGCTACCCTGCAGATGGTGGTCAAGCTACTCGCCAACGCAGCATCGAGATTTCGGAAAACTGATCGAGGAATCACGGGATTAACGGCGGATGAGTTGGGCTTCGCGGGACGAGCTAGGCACAAGACAGGATCGGATCCGCTTGGAATTAAACTGATCTCAGTAGCTTCCTTTGGAGGTGGCCGCCACTTCCCCAAGTCTCACACCGCCTCCGTCTCATACTGGACGGGCTGCTCCGTGAAATCAGAAACGTCGCAGCCCGATGCGAACGAGGCATCCTGACCGAAATCGATCGGATTCGAGGTCCCAGGCCACAGGGCAAGGCGGTCCGGCAACGACCTACTCCCTAGCTGCAAGGCCGGCATTGGCAGAAATGGCCCTAGTCACTCGGCCGACACTGGCAGTGGGAACGGACCAGAGAATACCCGGACGCCTCCCAATCTCCTGTGCAATCAAACCTTCGGACCGAACCCAAGTGCGCGTCACCTTGCACTCTGGCCTGCGCCCTCTGTGGATGCCCTCATGTTAGCGAGCACGCGCTGCCTCGTCAGGAAGTCGGGGACGGTGGCTGTCTCCCGAGACCATGGGCTGGCCATGTCGGCTCAGTCGGATTGAGAGGGCCTCTCTCCCACACAGGGTCGTCTGCCGTCGCCGTACATGTGTGTGCCACATGCGCGACGCCGGTGCGCCCATTCTGAGACCGACCTTCTCTGTTGCTGGATGCCAGTTGGAGACAAAGGAGAGAGGGGCAGAGGCGGCTGACTGGCTTGGGATTCTTGGCTGCTGGGAATTGTGCTCACTGCTCTCGTAACGCGCTCGCACACCACACATGCAGATTTCAATTCACCCAAAGGCGAATGAGGCGACAGGGGCACGGGACAAGCGGAGAGTCCACGGCGGGACAAGGCGTGTTCAAGAGACCGTTCTAGACCGCCACGATCGTCATTGGCGTTTCTGGATCTGGGCGACGAGTTCCACTGCGTCCGTTTGAGGCGCGGGAGCACGCCCACGACGCCGACTCCGAATGACGCCAGTGCCTGTCCATTCGCTCTCTGGCAAGCGCTAGATCGGGAACTTTTTTTTTTTTTTTTTTTTCCTTTGGCTCTTCCCTCGCTTTCCCTCTCGGGTCGCTTCCCTCTGGTGCGCCTCACCCCTCTTCTATTCGTCGTCTTGGTTTCCCGTTGATACTCGTCGCATTTTGCCTTTTGGTGGACAGAATCCCACGCCCACAATTTTCCCCCTTTCCGAGGATGCGAGGACATCAAACGAGGCTTGCCAGCGGCGCCGTCGTGGCAACTGTCATTGCGCCTCCGACGGAAACTGCTCATCCGCTAGGCTCATACATTCCCACCGAGAAGGGGAATTCGAGAACGCGGTGCCCTACGGGCGGGAACCAGGCTACCGTGTGAGGGTATACGCCACGCCTCGTCGCGGCATGCAAGGTTGCCCGTCCCAGCGTTGCCATGTGCGGTTTTGTATGACGCTGGCAACCTTGGGGCGTGGGCGTTTCCGGCACTCAGCCAGTTCCGCCTGCATGGCTCGCGGTCTGGACCTCTGACAGACCGCATAGCACACCCCTCAACAAACGCTTGGCAGAAAAGCATGGTTGGCCTCGTCGCCTGGCGTTTCTTGTGCGCTTGGTAATCATGTAAGCGACCAGCAGGAGAAAAAAAAAAGACAGCTACCGGGGTGGTGCCCAGGTGTGCTATCTCGTCTGCCCCCAAATCTCGTGTTGTCGACTCTTGCATCCGCCACCAGTCGTGCGGGGAGGTCGATGCGAATTCTAGGCCCTGGACCCCATGGTTCTTGCTGATCGAGTGGCCTGATGGGTAATCGGCCTGCCAAGCACGAGCGCAATGATCGACAAGGGGACCAGGGGGTGCCAAAAGCCTTGCCAGAGTAAAAAAAGATTTGCCCAGTGCCGGTGCCGTGTCTCTGTTATTGTCCAGATTGTGGGCATCGTGGCCAATGCTCATGGCTATCCCCCGACGTCGTCATCCCCCATTTCTCCATTCCCCATTCCGCATCCCGACTGGATCGACAGCCACGGGACACGACGAACAAAGACTGGGGCCTCTGGCTCGGCCGGTCTGTGTCCGACAACCCGCCTGTCCCATCCGTTCCCTCGTTGGCTCTAAACCATTCCGGGGGAGCGAGGCGGCGGGTGTGGAGCGTCGCTGGATTCTGGAGCATGCTTGGATCCATAGCTGAGCCCAATGAGGCAAAGTGTCTCACGCGCCTGGTCTTGGCAACAGAGCCGCTCTGGTCTTTGGCGAGTTCTGGATTCCGCCGATCAGAATCGTCCACGATGGAAGATTGGGGACAACTTGCCAGCCCAGTCCGAGAGCCGAATGCTATTTACCACCACAGCGGGTCGGTTGCCAGGGTTGAACTTGCAAGACCGCGAGAGGCTGCGGAGGATCGCCGCTTGATCGTGGCCAGTCTCTCTCCGTCGTTCCAAACGACATATCTGATCTGTCTGCGCGGTTGTAGCAGCGGCAGCATTGGCTGTATGACATGGGGTGGAGGAAACGATACGTGGGTCGCTCGCCTTCATCAAAGTCACCCCCCCCTACCTAGTCTCCCGAGGTCAGAGTTGCAGCTAGTCTCAGCATCTTCGATGCGCTCCCCGATGGTGCTTTGTGTGAAGCACGCGGTGCATGAAGTGTAACCCGGGTGTGTCACTCGTTATGCTTTTGGGCTCACTGGGTCAAACCAAACCAACTGGCTTGGGTACTGTTGCCTTGGGTCCTTGGGTTCCAGGTTCTGGTCGGAGTGGTGCCGGCGCTGCACCACCATGCTGTAAATGTAATGCGCCCTGCTAGTGGTTGCTGGTTTTCCTTCTTCCGTTTTGTTTTCCATACATAGACTTTGGGCCTTATTCCGCGTCGCCTTGCTGGGGCCCGTTTTCGCCCCTTCTCGACCGCCGTCCATCTTTGCTTGTTTAGCAAAGGTACCCGAACCTTTTTTTTTTTTTTTTTCCCTACCCCATTGCCTCGTCTCGTCTCGCCTGGCCTCTTCCGCCGCCTTCGACTTGCACGCGCTGCCTTGGCCTGAGCCTCTCCTGTCGACGCCCCTCCTCGTTTCCCCGGCCTTTCCACCTCCGACTAGTCCATGTCCTTGCCCTGGTCATTTCTGCCGTCGCTCCATTTGCTGCCACTTTGTACACCTACAACGGGAGTGGCTCCCATCACATCTCTTCCTGCCTGACTGACACGCGCCTCTCTTCCTTCACTCACATCCTCACTTTCTCCTCCCCGACGGATACCGGCTTTTTTCGTTGTTCTGATTCAGGCGCGCATGCGATACCTAGATGGCTTCGGCTGGACCCTTGCCTTGGCTCCCTCCCTTATCTGCGCTGATCAGGTCTCATCCTCACTTTGCCAGCGCCGCCTGATGACCTAGATCCGTCTGCGCGTGCGGCTCTTCCGGCCCTACAGACGAGACCTGTGCCTCGGAGGTGTCCATACTGCCCGTTTCCCCATCACCCCAGTCCGCCCCCAGGGAACATCTTCTCCAGGCGCTTTCAACGGGAACACGCTCGACAAGTAACCAAACCAGCCAAGCAACCTCGCGCCACTTCGACAAGTACAGCCAAAATCCAATTCAGTCGCCTGATGGTCTCGTTCCCGCGCACCACTGTCAACGAGTATCTTTGCGCACTGGTTTCCCATCAATCGTCCAACTCATCTAGTACCCACGCTCTCGTTACCGACGCTGGGGACATTGCCTGGACGGACCCTGCTTCAGCTGTTATCCACTTCCACCACCCTCTTTCCATACCGTACCCCATCCACCACCCACTGAGGCACCTAACCCCCCTCGTCTCTGCGCATCCCGAGAACTCTGACCAAACAGGATTGGACGATTTAGTGCCTGGCTACTGTCTTGTCCAGCATCCCAGCTCCACATCACCTGTTGTGCTGTCTGAGTAGCTTGCACCATTTCGCCGACCTTGTCCAAGCCCCCCCCCCCGACCCCCATCACATACATCCCAACATCCCGTACGTACATACACATTCGCTCGCTGTACATACAGCACACACACACCAGCGCCGTCGCCTTCGCCTGCTACCCCCCCCCCCCTCCCTTTAGGCTCATCTCGATCGCCTGCTCGCCGCTGCGCAGGCCCCCAAGCCATCTGGGTGTGCTGGAATCGCAGTCCCTACGGGGCTTCGACTCCGGCCTTGCCCCCGGCGTCTTCATGCAGCAGCTCCGCAATGACCGCTCTGCCTCAAGCCCCGAGAGACTCTCTCCTCCCTCCGCTTCGCCCTCCTTCCCAGTCGCCGCCGCCGATTTGACCGACTCGAGCAATACTAACCAACCCCGCCATATTCCTAATCCTCTCCCCGTTTCCACCACATCACCTACCTTGGGGCTTGCGACTCCATCATTGAGCTCCGCCGCCCCCGTCGCTGCGAGGCACTCAACACCCACGCCCACGCCTTCACCACTGACGAGCTTTTTCGCATTCGAGCGCTCCCAAGACCCGGCTGCAACATGGAAGCACGACCTTAGCCAGTCAATATCAGCCTCACACATTGCCGCCTCCATCCCTGCGACAGTATCGGCCGCCGCGACCTCAGTCACCAGTGCCATCCACCACCCGGGTTTGCACACGGCCGTAAGTCCGCGCGGGTTTCCACCGACGACCCGAGGGCTTGCTCAACCCCCAATCCCCGCGAAGCGCCCGCCAGGTTCGCTCAGAGGCGACAACGTCATGCATCCCTCCCCCGTCAAGAAGGCTCGCACTGGTGCGTCGCCGCCTCGCAAGGTCGAGATTCCTACTTTGGCGGCTGGTTTACAAATGTCCGCGAGAGCCCAGGCTGAGGGCCCGGTTTCGCCGCTGTTCTTTTCCCACACGCCCTCCAGACATGTCCCCCGACCGACCGCTCTACCCACCGCCGAAATTACTTCGTCGATGCTTGCACGCATGCGGGAGGAACCGTCTGGAACAGTTACGACGCTGAAGCTGCCCCGCGCCAGCGTGAGCGCCGTGAATGCTGCCAGGTCAGAGAGCACACCGGGAAGTCTATCTTCGTCAATGGACGTTCCCGCCAATTCTTCGAGCCCTGACACCAGGTCCCTTCCGCCAGGATTGCAGGTGCTACAAGGCATCGGCGTTATCGAGTTTTTGGAGCAGGACGAGCGGCCCACCTTTTTGATTGATCTCGACAACTCGGCTAATGCGAGCCGCGCTGGGCTTCACATCTTATACTACAACGCTTCGTTGCGCGCGGCGCACGATGTGCTCCAATGCCTGACCGTAGACCAAGAAGATGCGAGTCCCGATACCGAATTTGGGCGTTTCAAATCGTGGATTATGCGGCCTTCCAGGTCTCAGCGATCGCCAGACCTGAATCAGGCGTCCCATATTTATGGTGGAATTACCTGGACCGTCTCAACGCTGCGAAGAAGATTCCGATTCGTCAGCGGGAGCGGCAACTTTGCTAGCGCCCGTCCGTCCTCGCCAATGCCGCTCATCGACGAGGCCGGGATGCCAATCGAGCAAGATCGGCCACAAACCCCAGACATTCCAGTCATTCCGGACGCCGAGATCGTCGACGCGCCTGACTATTTCGGCGATGCTGGGGCATTTGAAGCCAATGCTGCAAACGCAAACATGATGGATCAGGACGATTCGAGGCTGCATCCGGACGACTTTACTAACCAGGTGTTTCAGTCTCAGCCGGCAAAGTCAATATTCGATTGGACAAGGATCCCCCTCACTGAGAACCTCCCCGAACACATCAAATTTGCACGATCTATCGACTGGGCAGCAACTCCACTTGGCCCCATTGAAGACTGGCCTGCCGATCTCAGAGCCATGTCCAATTTGGTCATGGGGAGCCCGCATCCAGCTGCAATGTATTGGGGCCCGCAGTTCGTCGCCATCTATAACGCAGCCTACGTTGACATGGCCGGTCGGAAGCACCCGCAGCTGATGGGTGTAAGCTACCAGGATGCCTGGCCCGAAATATGGGATGAAATCAGGCCCGTGTTCAAGAACGCAATCGAAGCAGGCCAAGCCACCATGAAGCACGAGAACCAGCTGTTTATCGACCGAAACGGCTTCTTGGAGGAGTGCTTTTTTTCATGGTCCATTGTCCCCATGGTTGGCGGAGATGGTGAAGTTGTTGGTCTTTATAATCCTGCTTTCGAGGACACTAGGCGGAGGATTAACGAGAGACGGATGCTCATGCTCCGCGAAATCGGTGAGAGGACGGCCGCGGCTACCACTGTCAACGGTTTCTGGCCTCAGGTGCGCAAGGGCTTGGAAGATAGCGAACACGATGTGCCGTTTGCCCTGGTTTACTCGGTCAGAGATGAGACCGAAAGCGACGTCTCATCTCTCCATTCCGGAAGTCTTCTTCATTCCCCCCAGCTTGTTCTTGAGGGCTCCCTAGGCACACCGGAGGGCCACCATGCTGCAGTATCCAACCTTGACCTCCGGCTATGTGAGGAGGGCTTTGCTCCCTACATGCGGCAGTCGCTCGCTGCGGGGGGCGTACCGATTATCTTGTCCCAGGACGCTGGCACTCTTCCCCTCCACCTCATTGAGGGTTTGCAGTGGAGAGGGTTCGGCGATCCTTGCAGGACCATTGTTGTCTTCCCAGTTCTTCCAACCACGGCAGGTGAATCAGTTGTCGGCTTCATCATCATGGGCGTGAACCCTCGCCGACCTTACGACGAAGACTACAAACTGTTCATCCATCTCTTGTCTCGGCAACTTGCAACCTCTCTGGCCTCTGTGGTCCTCTTTGAAGAGGAAATCAAACGAGGCCAAAAGGCAGCTCGGCTGGCTGCGCTGGATCGCCAAGAGCTTTCCATGCAGCTCTACCTTCGGACACAAGAGGCTGTGGAAAGCGAATACCGATTCACCCGAATGGCCGAATTCGCACCTGTCGGCATGTTCATCGCCAACTTTGCTGGACAGATCAATTACTGCAACGACATGTGGTGGCAGATTTCACGACATTCTCGAGACGAAGACTCGGCCGACACGTGGATGGATAGTGTTCGCGATGAGGACCGCCCTCGTTTGGAAGCGGCTTGGAACAGGCTTCTGAAGGAGAAGGTGACTATTTGCGTCGAGTTTCGGTTCAAATGCAGCCAGAGAAATGGCGACAACACGATTGACACCTGGGCTCTCATGAGTGCCTTCCCAGAAAAGACACAGGACGGTGGGCTCAAGTTGATCTTTGGCTGCATCACAGACATATCTTCTCAGAAGTGGGCCGAAAAGGTTCAAACAGAACGCCGGGAGGAAGCTGTAGAGCTCAAGCGACAACAGGAGAATTTTATCGACATCACGAGCCACGAGATGCGCAATCCTCTCTCGGCCATCTTGCAGTGTGCCGACCAGATTGCCAACAATATCAGTTCTTTCCAATCTCACGAAGAGAGAGAAGAAGTTGAAACCTTGCTCGACAACTGTCTCGACGCGGCCAACACCATCAACCTCTGCGCAAGCCACCAAAAACGCATCGTTGACGATATCCTGACGCTCTCCAAGCTCGATTCAAACCTATTGTCAGTCGCGCCTGTGGATGAGCAGCCTGTACGGGTTGTGCAACGTGCCTTGAAGATGTTTGAATCGGAGTTGATTGCCCATGACATCGAGTTTGACTTCCGTGTCGATGACAGCTTTGAGAGATACGGCATTAAGTGGGCGAAACTCGACCCGTCCAGACTTCGTCAGGTCCTGATCAACCTGATGACAAATGCCATTAAGTTTACTCAGGGTCGTGACAGGCGCAGCATTGTCGTCAGCCTCAGCGCATCCAAGGATGTGTCAGAGGTGACCAGAAAGGGGCTCCCGTATTTTGATAGGGTTGACCACCCGCGAACTGCTGTCGCTGACATTAACAACGTTTCGGAATGGGGAGATGGAGAAGAAATCAACATTCACTGCACTGTCGAAGATACTGGTCCTGGCTTGCTGGAGGAAGAGGTCAAGCTGCTCTTCAAGCGGTTCCAGCAGGCAACACCACGAACGCATGTTCAATATGGTGGATCCGGCCTTGGACTCTTCATCTCCCGGATCCTGACGGAAATGCAGGGTGGACAGATCGGCGTCTCTTCGCAGAGGGGAGTGGGAAGCCAATTCAGCTTCTACATCAAGGCCCGTCGCTCCTCTAATCCACCCACCGAGTACGAGCGCATCGCACCGTTCAAGATCCCTCGGAAATCACAGTCCCCCGCCACTCCTACTCGACCACAGCCCAGCCGCCAGTCATCGCGAACGGTGTCTCAGGACTCAACCCAGCTGTACGACGTGCTCATCGTCGAAGATAACCTCGTGAATCAAAAGGTTTTGCAGAGGCAGCTCCGCAACTGCGGAAACAACACCTTCGTGGCAAACCACGGCAAGGAGGCCCTTCAAACTCTCCAACGTTCACGGTTCTGGGCTGGCAAGGAGTCTGAGGGTGTTGACATCTCTGTCATTCTCATGGATTTGGAGATGCCCGTCATGGACGGTGTGACCTGTGCCCGCAAGATCCGCGAGTTGGAGCGAGAGGGGACAATCGTGAAGCACATTCCAATCATTGCCGTGACAGCCTACGCTCGACCTGAGCAAATTGAGAATGCCAAGGCAGCTGGCATTGTGAGTATACCCCCCGCTGGTCAACGTTGATGTATTTCTAACAGCCACCTAGGACGATGTCATTTCCAAACCATTCCGAATTCCCGAGCTGATCCCCAAGATCGAGGAGCTTGTCTCCAAATACAGCAAACTATCCGTTACCGCCGAGTCGTAAGGACAAGGCCAACCAAAATACTATATTTTTTTTTCTTCTTCACCTCAGCGACGTCTACGCGATGGCTTTAAGTCCTCTTGGCGTCTTTGCATTCTTGGTTCAAATTTTGCACCATGCCGAGCTGCTGCTCGACATTATTCAATTCTTGTTTAGATATGACGCACTTTTCTAATCCCTGCTTGGTTTTTGGATTACCCCCCTTTATAGCATGGCTTCGATGACCGGCATCCAGGCGTTTTGGAAAGAGGGTAAATTTTTCATGATATGAAGGGAAATACCTGCAACGGATGGGTTGCACAACATATACACACGCGTTGTATTGGGGTACCGTTTTCTGGCGAGGCGTGGGTTCTGGTTGTGACGCACAGGGCAAAGGAAAACACGATGAGCATTTTTTCGTTATTTTGAGACGGAAGACATATACGACTGAGAGAGAGAGGAAGAGGCTAAATCATTACGGCGGCGTTTCTTTTTTGTTCAGTTGATTGTAACATGGGGCCGATATCAGTCGGAGTTGCGCGCGCGCCCCCCTTTAGAAAGGGGGGCTTCCTTTGGGACATGTGCGTAATGCGAGTTTTAGGATATCTAGTCTGGTGACACGTAGACGGACGGTATTGAACAATTCAATCTCATCATTCCCACACTCTGCTCTCCCATGCTTGGTTGGTCGACCTTACCTCTGCGGTGTGAATAAATGTGACAGGTAATGTCAGGTCATTTGTGCTGTACATCTGTGGAGTATACCTCGCTTAGATCTGTGATGGCTCTTATCGAGAAGGAAGGCGTGTTTCTACACCCACATTCTCAATACTTGCTTGAACCGACCCACCTCCCAACCATGTATTTCTTCTATATCATGGGTGGGTGCCCAATCATTTTCTGCTCCTTTTTGTTTCGGGGAACCGGTCAACTCACGGGCGCTCAACAGTACCCCGTGTGTTATTATTATGGTGGGAAGCTCAGCTCAGGGTAGCTGGTGAAGCGAAGTTGGAACCACTTCGCCTCGCCTACCTACCTACCCTAAGGGCAGCAACAGCAATCCAATCCCGACAAGCGTCGTCGTTTACGTCCGATGGCCACCAGAAGAGCAATCACTGACGAATCCCGGTTCGACGACCTGATGGTCATGCGTGTTACTTGTTGGCCAGGGATAAATCATCGGAAAGACGCCGCCCACCCTTCAGGTGAGAGTCAACACCGTGGTTTCAGCATGATGATTTTGTAGCGAGTTAAAAGCAGGTGCCGCCAAGTCATATGTAGCAGAGCATTGTGAACTGGTTCTCGATGCCTCATTTCCCGAAGCGCTTGTTTCCTGCACCCCTCCCCCCTCATTCTACCAGCTTAACATCTGTGCTGTGGGCTCCTCCTGCCCTAGCCGTGAGTGTGATGATCCTACCCAATGCGTGGTACACACGCACATTGCTGCTGTTCTAGACAAGGGGACCGGGGCTTAGTCGACTAGTTCGCGCGCGAGAAGAAGGCCTTGTTATTGCGGGGGACCCTTCATTCGGCGCAAAGCTTGGGTACCCATGACTTCTGCACGCAGGGCTGGGGGTTTTCTTTGCGCACGGAATCTTAAATGCATATGTATATTTACCACTCACGTCCACGAGGCTATCGAAGTCTTAGCGCCAGGTCAATTCGCGATGCCGCCACCACACCCGCTCGCCGGTCACGGACCATATGACATCGTTGTCATGGGCGAGCGAGCGCTTGTGCCTTGGGGCTAGGACCACGAGTGGTATGTGTCGATGGAGAGATGATGACCCCGTGGGCGACGAGCTTTGATAGCACGCTGGCCTTTCGAGGCTTTGCCTGAACGCTTTAGACTACCCCCTCCTCCCTCCAATGGTCGGTGCTGTGCTGGACGATATTATGCAACCCCCTCCCTTCTCCACTTGTGATAACGCTCGCGTAACGAATTGTTTGGCGGGTTAATTGTAAGCTTTGAAACCGGGCCGTTATGGCTTGGAATATATCACCAAGGGGCGTTTCATCCAGAGGCAAGAAACTGGGTCGAACACTCCATTTTAAGAACACGAAGCTTGTTGACTTTGCTAGAAACGAGTCGTTGATACGGCTTGCGCATCTCATCTCAGAAGCGACATCATACATTTAGCAGGCTTGGTTATGCATGCATTCGATTGTTTGCGAGACTGTTTGAGGTGATGGGAGATGTGAGGGACGAGGTTCACGATGGTGCACCAGGTCACGTGATCACATTGGAAGTTGGCTCCTCACTCACCAAGTACAATGGGCAAGCAATCATGTTACAAGGCAATGCAAAAGTATCAGAGTCACTGAAGGTGCGCAAAGTATTCTCGAAGATATGTCAACACAAGCAGTTGTATTATTAGGTATTAATTATCTCCGATCCGGGTATCAGACAAAACCAAAGAATAACAGCAGAGTGAGCGTGCCACTAATTGACAGCTGGGACTAATTTTTTTGTTCTTTTAGTGGCCTGTTCCCAGACCTTTTTCCGTTTATCGTATGCGTTGGAAAGCAAAGTATGGAAATTGGTATCAGTAAGACAGTCTTTGACAGGGTATCTCGGTATCTTGTGAAGAAATGCAGATCCATCCTTCCATTCCTAACCCGTTCATGCGTGTGTTGAATTTTTATATCAGATGGACATCAACTGCGACGAGCCGCCTAGGCAGCGGCAGTGACAGCGGGGGTGGTGGTGGCGACGTTCTCAGGCTTGACCTCCTCAGGCTTGGCCTCCTCCTTGGGGGCCTCCTCGGCGGGCTTGGACTCCTCGTCCTTGGACTCCTCCTTAGCATCCTCCTTGATGGCCTCCTCAGCGGACTTGTCCTCGGCCTTCTCCTCAGCCTTGGAGCTCTTGCCCTTGATGGTAGCACGGAGCTTAGAGAAGGGGCTGCTCTTGGCCTTCTCCTCACCCTCAGCGGGGGCGGGGGACTTGTCGCGCTTGCCAAAAGCGAAGGGGAGAGAAGACTTGCGCTTCTCCTTGGCCTCCTTCTTGATCTCAGCAGCAGGGGAGGTGGCGGCGGCCTCAGCCTCCTTGGGGGCATCGGCGGGCTCGGTGACGTCGACGGCGAGGGGAGTGGTGGCCTCGACGGGGGGGATCACGGGAGCAGCCTCAGTGGCCTCGGCATCCTTGGGAGCCTCAGCGGGCTCGGTAGCCTTGAGCTCAGGGGTCTTCTTCTCCTTCTTGGAGAAGACGGAGCCGAAGAAGCTGTTGCGCTTGACGGCAGTGGGCTTAGGGGACTCGGCCTTGGCCTCATCGGCAGGCTTGTCCTCGACGACGGGAGCGGCCTCCTCAGGCTTGGGCTCCTCAATGACGGGAGTCTCAACAGCAGGGGCAACCTCCTCGGCGGGCTTAGTCTCCTCAGCCTTGGCCTCCTCAGCGGCGGGGGTCTCCTCAGCAGGCTTGTCCTCTTCCTTCTCCTCCTTCTTCTTCTCGTCCTTCTTGCCGAAGTTGAAGAAGGAAGTGCGCTTGCGGCTAGCAGATCGGCGCTTGGGCTCCTCAGACTTGGTCTCCTCCTTCTTGCGCTCGTCCTTGGCCTCTCCCTCCTTGGGGGCCTCCTCGACGGCAGGGGCAGCCTCCTCGGTCTTGGCCTCCTCCTCCTTGGGGGCCTCAGCGGGCTTCTCCTCCTTCTTGGCGGGCTTGAAGCTCTCAATGGTCTGCTTGTAGGTCTCAGACTCGGTGACGGTGGCAGCAAGCTCCTTAGCCTCAGCAATCTTGAGCTTCAGCTGGGCAACCCAGTTGTCCCGCTCAGCAGCGCTGGCGGCCTTGAAGGTGTGCTTGTTGCCCTTGGAGGTCAGGTGGAACTTGTTGGAGCCATCGGTCTCGGGCTCGTTGGCATCGGCCTGTGGGGACGTGCGGTTAGTTTAAATGCCGGCAGTTAAGCGCACATGTGGATCCAAAGCTTACCAGGTTAATAACACCAGAGGGGGACTTCTTGTCACCGACGAAAAGAAGACCCTTGCCGGTCTCAGTGGCCCAGGCAACGTTGTGCTGGGCAGTCTCGAGCGACTTCTCGGCCTTGAGGTAGGCAGCGAGAGCCTTGGCTTCGACAGCCTCGACTCCGAAGAAGAAGAACTCCTTGCTGGCGATCAGGTTCCTTTGGTGGCGTTAGCATATACAGCAATGTGCAGGCGCCCTGCTCGGTGTAGCTTACTTAGGGAAGCTGAGACCCTGGGCCTTGTGGCTCAGGTGGCCCTCCTCGATAGGCTTGTCCTCCTCCTTGTCCTCAGCCTTGGCCTCCTCGCCCTCAGCGGGCTTGGTCTCCTCAGCAGCCTTGTCCTCAGCGGGAGTCTCCTCGGCCTTGGTCTCCTCAGCGGGCTTGTCGACGGGGGCTTCCTCAGCGGGAGCGGGCGCAGGGGTGGTCTCAGGCTTGACCTCCTGGGGGATCTCGACGTTCTTCTGTTCCTCGGCCATTCTGAATGCGGGATAGGGGTATCAAAAGGGGATTGGGTATCACAACAAACAAAGACGTTGGTATAAAAGAAAAAAAGAAAGATGATCCAGAAATAGACGTTGGTCTGGAGTGTCGGATGAGACTGAAGAAAGCTGGTAGAGCAGGAGGAGAGAAGGAAGGGAGGGAGGAAGCAGTGGGACGTTGGGCTACTTATTTGTTGTCGTGCTCGGGTGGGCGCGAGGCGTGAAGGAGGGAGAGAGTCAGAGAGAATGGAGGGAGAAGGGCGTGGGCAATCCAGGGGGGGCGTGCCGTGCGGAAAGTGTGCAGCTAGGGTGCGCTAGGGTGTGTGGGCGTGGCGTGGGCGTTTTTTCAGTGGGCTCTCGGGTGGCCGTGGCGTCGATGGGGTTAGCGCCTAGTGGCCTTTTTTTTCCAGTGGGTGATGGCCAGTGTTGGACAAGGACTCAGCAGCGGGTGGTGGGCGACGGTCAGTGGATGCCGCTGCGTTGAGCTGGAGGCTGCTGTGAGTGGCTGGATAGGGGCTGCGACTGGAAGGTGGTGTTGAACCAAGTTTTTCTCTGCTCCATCCTGAATCGCATCGGGAGAACCAGGCAAGCCTGGACTGGACGCGGACAGCCAAGGGCCTGGACAAGGGCCTGGGCGGCTGGGCATGGGGCTCGCTCGGCGGGCTTGAGCTTTTGGCCTTGGCTTGGGCGGCTTTTGGGGTCAAGTGTCAAAAGCATGTACCATACGAGGGGGGGAGGGGAGAGAAAGGTACCTACGCCTTTTCCGTGTGTTATTGGTGATATTGTTGCAGGCTGCAATGTACCGTTTGTTGCAGACACACATGATGTACATGCCATTTCACCCCTCTCTCTCTTCTACTTGCTTCTTCCTGTTTCTCTTCGTTTCTTCTCCCTCTCTTCCCACATTCTCCCGTGCTCACGTTCAACCAGACAGTAATCTAGGAAAAAAACGCACAATCATGAATCAATCAATCAACTGAATAACCAATGCCCTAGACGAGATAGTAGGCACCGTGGACCGGCTTGGCTGACTGGGGTGATGGAGCCATCCCCTTTACTGGGGGGGGGGGGGGGGGGGGG